>OX104111.1:50809477-51141977 GCA_944474755.1 Limnoperna fortunei | reverse complement strand
ATAACTAGAGCGGTGGGATGAGAACATATATTTATGCATTATGTCTGATTGTGGTCAATCCTTGCAAGTATCTGCATTAGCATTCATTTAAGGTATAAAAGAGTATGTCAGAAATGTCAAATATAATTAATGATATAAATTATATCGTCTATTTCCATTTACAAAATTGATAAATCAAAAATGTGACGACATATTATGTTCTATGTGAGACCAAAATGACGGATCAATAATTGTTGGAGATATCATTACCTATATGCATGTTTTCCAAATTACTATTGTACTTGTATTTATTGTATTACAAAAACGTGTTTAAATCAGCTGTTGAGCATACTTTAAAGTAAATGTCAAATATTCATAGATTAACATTTTTTCGAGTCAGATGCATGTTTCATTATACTGTAAAAGAGGATTTCAAATTGATGTGGTCCGTTAAATTCTTTCCGGACATGGGATAAATGTTTTGTGTTCATTTCATTCCTTACGGGTCCTTTAGATAGTAGGGCGATTTTTTTAAATTGAGATTAATATGCATGATTAAGTATTAATAAGGTACGAGATGATAATCAACATGAACTAGATTATTCAGACTGACATATGCTTCAACAATTGGTCACACAATGTTTGACAAATGGCGACCATCTTCCTTGACCAATGACCCCCCTCTCCCAGTTTTAAATAAATAAAAATATGTGTATTATAAATCTTGTTATGTTTTCAGGGTCAGTAAATGTCTGGTTGCTTGACAGGAGAATTCAAAGTGACTTTAAACTTGCAGATAATTACATACCTTGAGCTGTTCGGCGTCATAGAAAAATTCAACAACTCGTGCCCAATCTAATTGCTTTAATAGTTATACCAATACACTATCTATAGATAATAAAATATTGCAGAACTGTAACTAATTTTTGGCATTTTGTATTTTAAATGCGTAATTTTTACTTGCTATAAATTTTTATTGAATTTTGTTCGATGTCATAAGATTATGCAATAGTTTGTCTCTAACATTTTATTCACTGAATCATTAGTCAGTAGGTCAGCGATTCTCTCGGGATTCTCCTGGAGATAGGACAACAGTGATAAATAGCATTTAACTTCAAAAAAAGTATTTACAGTCAATAAACTGATATGTCTGAAACATAGTGACATATAGATTTCTGGTACATTTTTAAGCTGACTTTTTATATTTTCTCAAATCTTTGCCTTATCCGTGAATTATCTTCTGCATGTTTTTAGCCATCTCCGTATTTTCTTGATTTTCAAATAATTGGCTATAATGATGAACTACTAGAGACAATATATTTGCGGTTAAAACAGTTTGAAGGCAGCTAGTAAATTTATGGATACAGTTCTCAGATATGAGAATACAAATTCGAACTCCGCGATGCTTGTCTGATCTCAAGTAGTCACATGGCTGACCAATCGCTGAATTAAATTAAAACTGTATATTCTAGGTTCATTAGACTGGATGTACTTATATGTTATATGGGATGGTATTATAAATTTCTCTGTTCTAATACAGAACATGGCTTGTGTATAATTGGACAACAAAGGGGGCAATAACCATTAAAAGGATGTATTATAACGTTGAAATACACTATGGTAAAGATAAACCACATAGTACTAACGAAATTATCAAATGACCTTAATAGTATAATTTGAGTGATCTTATCTGCGTTTTAACATTGAAAGATAGTTGCCACCAAAATATCCTATTGCTAAAAAAACATTTAAATACCACCCATTTTTCATCTTCGCTCCTAGTTTTTACAGTAATAAGATACCTTAGAAAAATATTTAGGCTTGACATGTGAAATAAGTATATATTTTCTGCAGAATAATAAAGGTTTTGTTACGAATATTTTAAATTCAAGTGAATTATGGCTGTTCTTTTTTTTAAACCTTTTAGATGTCACTGAAGCGTTTATCTAGGAAAGCTAAAAAAAGTCGATTAAAATTGATTATGCAATAAAATATACTGAAGTTTACTGCCATCTGGCGGCAATGTAACATTTGAAAGACTAAATCGATAAATATGTGTTTTGTCATTGGATAAAAATGCTTCAGTGTTATTACTAATTAACAACAGACATAAATGCAATCAACCAAAAACAACGTAAAAAATCACGCTATTATTAGCAATATTGTCATAAATTAATTCTCTCAATAAAAACAGCCAACAGGCATGTATGAAATGTGATTAAGTTGTGCACAATGGTAAGATCGATTCGGGGGACAAGAGAACAATAATAGATTGTCCTTGTATTAGAATTACTCGCTCTCTCTCTCTTTCTCGTACACACTCACACTTGTCTAAATTTATCGCATCTGCAGTCGTCTTCGCTTCAGTGAGACACAGGATTCGCTCAAGGATGGCCGCTGTTTGTTATGGAAGGATTTTTGTAGCTCTTTTTATCCAAATTATTTTTGCTACTTTAACTAATTGTTGTGTTAAAAAAAATAGTACGTATCCACCTGCAGAAGAGATGGTGTATAGATCAGATTATTTGTTACACGGAAGAGTGATAAGAAAAATAACTCCTGACCCTAGAACACCGAATATTAAGACCGCATATGGAATAGAATTTGAAATAATTTGCATCTACAAAGGAGACCCTACGAGTGATAAACTAAAGGAAAAAAAGATCATTATCGCAGGAGCAGGTAAGTCATTTAGTTAATTAGTTGAATTTAGTTCATCTTAAGAATTAAGTTTGAATCATTCATTAGACCAATAAATTATTTGAAGTTATATTTAAAAACAGGTCTGTTTACATTATTTTGTCATTATTTTTCTCGGGTACACGATTTAAACATAACGTGGTTTGCAGTACTTGTATATTGTTATAATTATTTTTATTTATGCTTGTGACCAGTCACTTATGAAATGAGATACATGTTAAAGGACATTATATCTGACAACATTGAATTATAGTAGCCATTACGGTGTATAGACATGCTTTGTGACACATTATCTTATCGCTTGATAAATTTGATATGAATTAACTATTGAAAAGTTGACAACGCATGTATGCCATGTGTAGAGATTTGAAAGTTCACCACACAAAAAATCTAAAACA
Source organism: Limnoperna fortunei (assembly GCA_944474755.1). Lineage (NCBI taxonomy): Eukaryota > Metazoa > Mollusca > Bivalvia > Mytilida > Modiolidae > Limnoperna > Limnoperna fortunei. Next base: position 51,138,900 of record OX104111.1, on the reverse strand, counting down.
TTGCTTTGTGTTGAAAATAACAATTTTATTTTTACACTCGGGAGTAGCAGATGGCATTTGAAAATCAATAAGTCTCCCAGCTCTTGAAATTGTTCATTCAATCATGAAATTATAATTCAAGCTCATCTAAAAGTCGACATTATTACATAAATTTAGTTGTCACCACCATATTTTAATGGGAAGCGTTAGAAATAATTCTTATAAATCGGTAGCGCTAATACATTATTTTCTTTGTCCCTTGGGGAAAATAGCGGAAATAGTCAATTTTCGGTAAATTAGATTTGACAAAGGTCAATTGGGACGACGATTCTAGTAATGACGTTATTACATTGATATAGTTTTCACTGATGGTACTAAATCCATCTCTATATGATATCAAATAAATATGTCTATAAATAAGATGTAAATTTCAGCATTCATATAACTAACTCGGATATTGAAAGATCAATAGAGATCTTGTTATTTCAAAGGCAGTCTTGATCAATAATTTATTCCGTTTACTAGTTGTCCCAGGACGACTTTACTGTAGGATGTTGCCGTATAATAGCGTCCTGAGTGCTGATGTAGCAAATACATTGCACTTTATTACAATATTTTGTCGTCATAGAAACGAAATATTCATCTTCTTGTATAATGACTATGATGGAAAATGAAACTAATTTTTGGAATGCTCTAATAATGCAGCGATATACATCACTTTTGCATCATTCTTGTACACTTCTTTCATCGCGGAATCGATTCGATGATTAACACGATGACAGATATGTTATAGCTTCATCAAATTTCTAAATCAAGTAATAAAAGTGGGGTCACATTCTAAATTCATAGAAAAAACGGTGGTATACCAATAATATTTGACGTTTTGACAGCTTTAGCTAATTTATTGATGGCGAAAGATAAAAATTACCACCAGGTATTATATGTATATATTTTCTCTACAAATTAGTCTTTAAAATACATTGTTATTAGGAGTTGTCCGTTTCAAATAAACAAACAACATAATGTTCTGTCTGGTTAAATGTAAAAGGGACGGATAGAACAGTGTCGAAGAAATCTTTGTATAACCACTGGGAATGATTATCTTGCCCAATTAAATGAAATTACTAATAATAATTTTTGTAAATATCGCTTTTACCGCGCAATAACAGACACATAAAATTCCCATGCAAATATCTGTCAAATTGTTAAATTGATATTGTGAAAGGCCAGAAGGGTGGGAAACATGACATCATTCTATGTATTATTTGATTATTTCGGACGCCGGACAACGCCCCTTAGGTAACATTTACACATTGATACAATCTTTACTGCAGTTTTGCCAGCTATTGTCCACAGATAACATTGTTACATTAGAACAATATCCATTTTTCCTCAGTATTGATAAGAAATGAATGAGAAACATATGAATGTAGACGTGCATTGCGCGTGTGATGCATCTCAAGCGATAGCTTTTTCATTCCACAAATAACACTGAATAACATAAAATTATATTATGAAGAAAGAGAAGAATAATTAAGATGGAGATAATCTTATTCCCATCTGTAACTATCACACACATTTTTGCAAAAAACGTGTAGAAATGCATATGGTAAATATAATCCATTGTTAGAAAAGTCATGTGCGGTTTTAACTTTGCTGATTTGCCGATGACAGATATATGTCAGACAACGTTTCCTCTGGTTCGAACAAATGTTTACAGACATCTTTTACACTATACACTGAGTTTAATTAAAGCTTTACACTGTGGAAAAAAATATCGTTTGATAATTTGCACCATTCACATCCTCCCAAGTCCGGGGTTCCACGTTCGCTTTATGATGATGGAGCGAACGAGGAATCAGAACCCCCGACTTGGAGGATGCACCATGGAATTTTGAAATAGCATTACTATGACATAGGACTCTAATGGACATTCCTTATGAAAAAAATTTAATTTAGATAATAAAGGGAGAAAACGATACTTCAATTCTTCAATATTTTCTACTAATTTTGTTCATTTTGTAATTTGTGCAATCTCAAGTTTAACATGACCAACAGCATATATATCCAGAATCTTACATGTCTGAAAATGTCATCCCCACTAAGCTAAGAGAAAAACCAGCTTCTGGGTTAACCCCATTTTTAAAAAGCACTTTCATTTACATGTTTAAGCAAATCTCGGTTTATAGGTAATGTCGTAAATGAGACATGCGATATCATACACCATTCCAGACACGAAATTCCCCCAATATATTCACCTTACAGATCTTCATTTATGGTAGTTTTCATTACATACCAAATTTTGTTTTAAGTACTTCTTTCTTATTAAAATTTCAGAAAGTGTTAATGTGATATTTTTTTAATACATGTACACAATAGTTGAACAGGATCGTTTTGTTCTAAGTACTACTTACTTATATGTGATTTGTCCTTTTTAGTGCAAGTCAGCTCCATGAGCGAACATGGAATCAGTAACCCTTGATTTGGGAGGATGGTGTATTGATAATATGTTCTAAAATGTGATTTGTCGTATCAATGTTGATTCACGCAGATTTACTTCCAATTCTATCATTTAACATCGACACCCTACTTAATCGTAGCACCCCTTCTGCCCATATCTTTACGGACTGGAAGACACGATTTGTTTTTTTAAAGCATAGCCAATGTTGACATTTGAGTAGTCTAAAAAGCCTCTTATTTTGTTAAGCATCATAGCCAATGTGACAAAGACATTTAAGTAGTCTAAAAAGCCTCTTATTTTGTTAAGCATCATCATCAACAATATAATGGCTTATAGATTTGATTGGATTCCAAGTCCACGCTATGAGCTTATTTCTTCACACAGTACAAGCATTTATGTGATGTAGACAAGATTGTTACTCAGAGAATGAACAAATTATTGATTAATTAATACAAACCATTGAGAAAATAGAGTGTGCTTCATTGCCTTATTGATGTGACTTTCATTAAATAAAACCGACGTGAATATATGCAATGTGCGTATGTTCAAATGTTCTATTCGCTGTTAATCCCCTACTTCGCGAGTAAAAATAGTTACAAAAAACCTCCGAGATTTTTTAAATGGAATCAATCAATCAATCAATCAATCAATCAATCAATACTAAAGGTTACCGAAAATGGTCTCGAAACAGGACTTCAAACAAGCGGAGACCTTTTTTGTGTCCGTGTAAAGCACAGACAAAAAACAGCTAAAAAACTTATATTATGTAAAAGTACTACAACTTAGCTTTCAACAATATTAATAATAGAAAAGAGGTAAACCACATTACTTTTGATCTAAACTACTTTTCATATTTAACTTTACGGATCACTTTTATGTATATATATAATTATAATTTTTATAGGAGTTGTGGATCCAAATTGTTTCTCGTTAGAAGTCGAAGGAGATGCAAAGTACAACGTGTTTTTAAACAATACAGGTTCTCACATAGTGCCTACATACGGAGCACCTGATGATGCTACAGTGCAGGATACGAACGAGATAACCCTAGTTTGTGACTTGAATCCCCGTCTTCCAGGAGGCAAGTATAAAGTTACTTTAGGCAATTGATGTGTTTTTCTGCATTTTTACATACTTATTGGTTGAGTTCTCGAGCACAAGCGCAAATTTGTACAAGTGCAGACAAATATGTCAAAATAATATGACATTCTTCATATTGACCGGCACATCACGCCTTTAGACCATTAACGGCATAGATATAGGCTATTCAAAGGATGATTGATGCCTGAGATACAACCACGAAAATGTAAGTACTGTAATATTATACAATGACTTCATAGAATACTGAACTGAAAAACTAAACCTATTTTAACAGTAAAAGACATGTTACATTTAATTTTAAAATACTTTTTTACGTACTTGATATAGGTGCACCTGCAGATCCGAGTGTTTGCTCATCAAGTACAAAGGACTGTATCAGGTATACAGTACCACAGCAGACGACGACAGTTAAAGTAGTAAAACCGCCAATTCTCCTGTCTACACCAACACCAGGTAAATATAGTAATTGCAAATTTACTTTAAGTTTCAGGTAATGCTGATTCCGTTATGTTATTAGTCACCGTTTTGTGGTTATACCATATGGGTCCAGTTAAAGTTTGCATTTTTAAATTCCATAACTGTGTTTGTAGAAGCTAACGAAAATACATGACTTCTTGACGACCCCCAAAAACATTCACAAAAATATACCGTAATCTAGTATATTACAATGGTCAAAAACATACTTATTTTATTTTAGTACAGACTTGAGGGACAGACATTTCTAAAAGGGGGTTTCTCAAGGATTATTATAAAAAGTCAGTTTCTGTGTTCTCAAGTTGACAGCTAGTGTGTCCAATGTAAGTGAAAAGAAAACCTGCAAGGAGAGGATTCATTCAAACAAACAAACAGACAAACTTAAAATAACTAAGTAAAGTGCAATATTTAAAACTTCAACCTTTAGAGTCAAGTAGATAATAACCGATTAAGTTACACCGATTGTGACATTAAATATTGAAATTACTTACAAAAATGTTGTGTAATTCTGTGTAAAGAGGTCTTAATGATATACTTATGGCAGGACCTGCTGGTATATAGTTAATGTATCACAATTATATCTGTAATGCCAAACTACCTGAGAATAAATAAACCACATGTTTGAAATGTAATTTTTATGTAAACTATTTCTGATATGAAAGTACTAAGTAATTACTATTATACTCTAATTTTCATTTCGTGACTAACACTAATGAGTAATACATGTAAGAACAACAGGAATTACTATGTTTGCTAGGTTTGTAGATTGAAACAGAAAGTCATAATACATTATCCTTTCAAATACTATTGAGAGATTTCAATAAGAAATGAAAAAATCTATATTGAAAAAAAATAAACACTTAAAGCGCCATGCTGTACATTTGACTCCTGTTAACTAATGGCTATGAAAATTTGTTTCCATCATTGCTGTCGGTTTTTGTTTACATATGCGAATGGCCTTTTTTGTCAAGAATCTTTAACAAATAATATTAAACTTTTAAAATGTTGCAAATATTCCCAGCCCTTAGTAACACAATAAAAACAGTTTTTGTATATTTTACCACAATGATGATCTCCGATTATTCATTTACAATTCTTTATTGGTAATGACACATTAAATTCAGGCAATAGACCGTATACATATATAAAATTACATGAAATATCAAATTTGAAGTAAATTACCAGTCATTAAGTTTCATAGCTATTGACTTTATACTTATGCTAAAACACAACAATGGCATTGATTATATCAGTCTAAAGCTATAGTGCATCCATGCGCTGCATCATTTCATGTTAGCATTTGTTGTTGGTGAACGACTAAGCAAACAACTAACTAAGAACACAAACACGTAGACCATAACAAACAATGTAAAGAAATCCTTACAAGGCCACATTAGCAAAATCAATTAAAGAACCACACATAAAAAGTAAGGTATTTCTGTGTTTAATCATTAACATATATTTTTACTTGTAGAACCTACGCCTGCACCCAAACCCAGCGGAGGAGAAAATACCGACAAAGCCCCGGTGAAGGGTGCTGAAACAAAGGGACAGGAAACAAAAGATGGAAATAATGCTTCCACTAGTACAAGTCTAATCTCAGTTCTTAGTATATGTCTATTAAGTGGGCTATTCTTATCTTAATGTACCTGAATTTGTTATCATTCAGGGCTTGCCCATCATTCCTGACATACAGAAATGGTAAACCCTCTCGGCACTTTGTTGCCTAACTGAAATCAAATGGAGAAACACATCAAAACTTCAAAGAGGGTATTCATATTTGTTTTGTGATACATCCACAATTAAATATATTAATATTTTTGTATAAAAAACCGTAAGACAGCTGCAGTAAGACTTAAACGAGTTCGCTTAAAGATTTCTCCACTGAAAATCCATGATTAAATGTAGAACAAAGTATGTCAGGTTTTGATTTTTTATTGATCTTTAGAAAAATCTATGTTGAGTGACTCAGTAAAGATATTACAATAGAATTGTAATGTCTATAGTAATTACTCTCAAAATAACATCTAAATAGAACAATACTGCAGCATTATAAAAAGTTGTCTACATTCCATAGTCAAACATTTAGTGCTAGAAAACGGTTGTAAATATTTTATATTTAAGTATATTTATTGGATAATAATTTAATGTCTGTAAAAATGGAAATACAGAATGTTTTCCCAGAAAGACAAAACATTAAAAATACGAAAGATTTTTTTCTTAGCCTGTATTCCTAGCAGTATATGCCAAAAACAGACAAGAGGCTATTTTGTTCAAGTGAAAAGTACATGTGATTTAAAATAAGAAAACGTTTCATGTGTGTTAATACTTTAGAATTAATTTCAGCACACTAAAAATAAGATTAATGATTCAATTTGACAATTTACATACTTACAAGTACTTGGTTAATTGTGGATGTATCATTTCTTCATGTTTATTATTTATGTGCTTTTTTGTATTGCAATCTGTTTCTAATGAGTAATTTTTCAAGTGCCAATTATTCTAATACTTGTGCTCTAGATCAATGGCAGGAATGCAGCTAAACCATGTAAACGTATTGTATAATACCCACATACCTCTAATTGTACTGTACACACCAGAAAATGTGTACACAATTGTTTTATTTATTCTTCCATGTATTGACTGTTCCCAGTTTTTTGCATTCCATGAATTTTCAGTATGTGTATTTCAATTCATGCTTAGTAGAATATTTTTAATATTGAAAATTGTGCATTTTTGTTTCTGTGGGGGACTTTTTTTTTGTTGTATACTCGGGAAGTTTAGTCCTATTTTGCAAATCTAACACTAAACTTGAATAAGATTCTGTCCAGTATGTTATAATTTTTTTCTCTGCTTTAAATTAAAAACATTTTGAAATGCTATTAAATAGAAAACCTATTTAGGTAAATTTGCTCAAAACTACCTACATTTTATCTATAGCCTGTATATACATTTACTGTATTACATAATATTGACATTATCTTGAAAAATTGAAATTCACTAATTTAAAGAACTTTTGACATTTCAAGATCCTACTAATAATAATAGTAAAAACAAACTACAAGAATGTCTGTTTCTTTTTCAATTATAATTTTGCAAGGAATTATAGATAGCTAAAGAAAAATGGTCTGTAATTTGTGTTTAGAATTCTAAAAGGTAGTCATTAGTTTTTAAATCATTTTGTCTTTTGTATCTCTACATTTTCGAAGAGATAATCATTGGACTAGACACACTAGTTTAAATATGTAAAGTGGATCTCACTGGGACAAAACCCTAAACCAAAAATCCTCCTGGTACACATGGTACAAGCAAGCAATATTAATTATAGTATCAAGGCACCGTCCGACCAAGGGCATTAAGTTGTCGTTGTAGGACGTAATAAAACTCCCCAAGTCAAGTATCAAGGCTTTGACAGCTTTATAAAACAAGTTAGGACGTCCCATTGAGAACCGCTGTTTTCAGATGACTGTCATCACTGTAGGATATTGCCTTTATTGTTGTACTTTTATCTTGTTGTCTGATACTGAAAATATGCACTTTTTTTGCTTTGTTAAATAATGCGTATTGTTTCACGTATGTGTGAATGGTAATAATGTTTTTCGAAAGACAAGAGTCTAATGAATGTGTTTTTTTTCTGACAGTTTTATCCGTCACGATAGCCGATTCAAAAGTAAGATTTTTTTACACTTTGCGTTTATATTTTTTAACTGGAATGAAAACCTAGTCCATGTTATTTTCTTGTTGCTACGCATTTAGAATATTTCCATTAAATCTTCACCAGCATCGTAGTTAAACCAAATCAATATGCAATGGATCTAGGCATTTAAATTGCTCTCAATTGGACATTTCCAATATTGAATGTAAATTTTGCTTAGCAAGCCCACAAAAACCTAAATAATACACTAAATACTAAATATTATGTATAGGACTCTGCTACCAGTGGTCAATATTGGAACATTTAAACAATGGTCAGTAGTGGAATCTATAAGCTAGAAGGTCAGTAGTTCAAACTATTAGCAATAGACCGTAGCGAAATCTATATGCGAGGGTTAGTATAGTACAAATCTATAATGGATACTACAACCAATGAACATAGACTCAGTAGTGGAAATTTATAAGAAAGCGTTTAATAGTAGTGGAACCTATAAGAAATGAACAGAAGCGAAATCTATAAGCAATGGTAATAAAGTTTGTACATTTCCTGTATTGTATTCCTATGTTATGCAGATTTAGATCGACAGTTAAACACAAATCAATAAAAGATATTCCATCACATTTATGTCAATTTTTAGTGGTTTCCTTGGTCATTTTTTCCGAGCTGATTCCACAATACTTTCCAAATTTTTATACTTTTGCAGGGAAATGCAAGACAAACTGCTTTGTATGACATTATACTAGTAGATAATCAGCCAAGCAAAATCATTTTCCTTGAATTCAAACGACTTTTTAATATCCAGTATACTTGTCATTAACAAAACAGTACACATAGGAATGAATAGTTTGTTCCGTCTACCTGGTCAATAAGTACAAACGTTATGTTACGATTTCTGGAGCTTTGTGTAGCAAACATCCGGTTAGCTCTGGTTAGCGCTGGTAACTTGCATTCATGCAACTATAGCAAATCACTACACATAAAATTATGTTATGCAAATAAATATTTCAATATTGAGCGTCTGTGCCTACTGTAGATTTTGTATAACTGATATGATATGCATTATGTTCAACTCAATTTGTATTTTTTGAGTTTATTATATAAATTATACATTAAAAGTCATTGAAGTTGTAAGCTTATATTGTTTTGTTTGTTTCTGTTTTCCAACTCACGATAACATAAAAACATACAATAAGTACGCTGAAGTTAAATTTCAAATTTCAATTTCTGGTCAACAACAGCTACAATAGATGAATCATATTTCTGAATTAGACCCTTAAATTGGTTTATATTAAATCCAATACGGTTTTGCTGTAAACAATATCTTGATATGTATACTGTTCAAAAAAGGAAACGCATATCGTATAGTTGTTTAATGTGATTTCGATAGCTAAATTTTAGTCCAAGAACTTAGTGCATCGGTTGATAATCAAGTAAAATAAATCTTCTATACTGAATAATAATTCAATAATAATTAAAGCTTTTGACAAGGAGACCATTGTCTGTAATTCCTACGTTTGTATTGGATATGAAAAACACGACAGTTGAGAAAAAAAAAAGGTTATTGTCTTTATAAATATATGCAGTTAGCCAGGTATATTACATCGTCATTTGGAATGTGATCAACGTCTTTTGTGATTATTTGAGTTTTTTTAAATACCGCCCGTCTAAACCTTCAAAGTCCAATGGTAAATCATGTAAATCGTGTGATGATGCTAAGCGAAACATTATACACGGCTACTCGAAAGTGCAAACAACTAATCCAATTGTTTAGAGTTATTAATTGTGAGAACTGATTAAATTTGTAACCAATTGTGAAATGACATAAAAATGGCTGCAAATGGCTGCAAATGACATGGGATAACAGAAAAGTGTAGTTACTTTTTTAAAAGGCATTACTAGTTAATGTTGTACCACAAACGTCAACCGTGATATGTTTTGGGTTTTGGTTCTATATACAACACTGAAGTATATGCATCAAAAGCAGAACCAAAAAAAACCCAGTTATTGAAAACACCTTACGCGACCATATTTTTCATATTTTACAAGGTGTAATGAAATGGTCAATTTAATAACTGATTTTTAGCTCACCTGACCCTTCGAGCTATTGCCATCACTTGGCGTCCGTCGTCGTCGTTGTCGTTAACTTTCTTTAAAAATCTTCTCCTCCAAAACCACTGAAGGGATTGCTTTGAAACTTTGCACACATCATCAGTAAAATGTCCTCTGCCAAGTTTGAACAAATCATAACCTCAGACCAACCAACATGGCCGCCATGGCTAAAAATAGAACAGGGGGGTCAAAATAAAGTTTTTGGCTTATAGTTCAAAAAGTATAACAGATACAGGAAAACCAAACAGACTTTCCTTCTTCAGCATCAAAAGCTCTACAGTATTGTGGGTCAAAGTTGTATGACGACTCCTTGTAGGAGTTATTGCCCTTTAATTGTCGAAATTGATTATTTTTGCCATTTTTGCCTCAAAATCTTGAAAATTATTAGAACTAGAGAAAAAGTAAGCATTGCTTAATTGTTCTGCTCTATGAGGGCTACAAAATTGGCTTAAGAGTCAAGATTGTCTGATTAACTGTTTAAGAGTTATTCCCCTTGAACTGTTTATTTTAATCGGTTTAAATTGATTTTTTTGTTTAAATCTTCTCCTCTGAAACCACGGAAAGTACTGCTTTGAAACTTTGTACACATCATCCGTCAAATGTCCTCAACCAAGTTTGCACCAACCATGGCCGCAGATTAACCAACGTGACCGCCATGGCTAAAAAAAGAACGGGGAGGGGGTCAAAATACAATTTTTGGCTTATAGTTCAAAAAGTATAACAGATACAGGAAAACCGAAGAGAAATGCCTTCATCGGCATCAAAAGCTCTACGAAACACTCCATTGGGTCAAAGTTGTATGATGACCCCTTATAGGAGTTATTGCCCTTTAATTGTCGAAATTGATTATTTTTGCCATTTTTGCCTCAAAATCTTGAAAATTATTAGAACTAGAGAAAAAGTAAGCATTGCTTAATTGTTCTGCTCTATGAGGGCTACAAAATTGGCTTAAGAGTCAAGATTGTCTGATTAACTGTTTAAGAGTTATTCCCCTTGAACTGTTTATTTTAATCGGTTTAAATTGATTTTTTTGTTTAAATCTTCTCCTCTGAAACCACGGAAAGTACTGCTTTGAAACTTTGTACACATCATCCGTCAAATGTCCTCAACCAAGTTTGCACCAACCATGGCCGCAGATTAACCAACGTGACCGCCATGGCTAAAAAAAGAACGGGGAGGGGGTCAAAATACAATTTTTGGCTTATAGTTCAAAAAGTATAACAGATACAGGAAAACCGAAGAGAAATGCCTTCATCGGCATCAAAAGCTCTACGAAACACTCCATTGGGTCAAAGTTGTATGATGACCCCTTATAGGAGTTATTGCCCTTTAATTGTCGAAATTGATTATTTTTGACATTTTTGCCTCAAAATCTTGAAAATTATTAGAACTAGAGAAAAAGTTAGCATTGCTTAATTTTTCTGCTCTATGAGGGCTACAAAAATGACTTTAGGGTTAAGATTGTCTGATGAACCGTTTCAGAGTTATTCCCCTTGAACTGTTTTTTTAATCGGTTTTAATTGATTTTTTAAAAATCTTCTCCTCTGAAACAACTGAAAGTACTGCTTTGAAACTTTGTACACATCATCCGTCAAATGTCCTCAACCAAGTTTGCACCAACCATGGCTGCAGATTAACCAACATGGCCGCCATGGCTAAAAATAAAATGGACGGGGGGGGGGGGGGGTAAAATACAGTTTTTGGCTTATATTTAAAAAAGTGTAACAGATACAGGAAAACCGAAGAGACATGCCTTCATCTGCATCAAAAGCTCTACGAAACACTCCATTGGGTTGAAGTTGTATGAGGACTCCTTATAGGAGTTATTGCCCTTTAATTGTCAAAATTGATTATTTTTGACATTTTTGCCTCAAAATCTTGAAAATTATTAGAACTAGAGAAAAAGTTAGCATTGCTTAATTGTTCTGCTCTATGAGGGCTACAAAAATGACTTAGGGTCAAGATTGTCTGATGAACCGTTTAGGAATTATTCTCCTTGAACTTTTTTTTAATCAATTTTACTTGATTTTAAAAATCTTCTCCTCTTTAACCCATTAAAGGACTGCTTTGAAACATTGCACACATCATCTTTAGGACGTCACCTACCAAAATTGTGCAAATCATGACACCTGACTACCTACATAGCTACGTTGGCTTAAAATAGAAAATGGGGGGGGGGGTCAAGAGAGTTTTCGACGGATAGTTAAAAAAGTATAACAGGTACAGCAAATTTGAAGTGAACCTCCCTTCTCCTTCTAAGCATCAAAAGCTCCTCCTTATAGGAATTATTTCCCTTAAAAGGTCAAAATTAATGACTTTTGCAGAAGTGTTGGGCAATTCCTTATAGCAAAGAAAAGCTGGATAAAAAAGGGTTGTTTGGTTTCAGGTATCAGCGATACAGGCTCCTGTGAGCCTCTAGTTTAAGTATGCTTTCAACTTCTAGGTCTGTTCATTTGATTTGCTTCTCTGTCAAACTGAGCACGGGAAAGCTCTAAAAGTGCACATCAATTCAATCGCCTTGTAATTTTCCTAAGGGACAGACCATTTAACTTGAATGGGGGGGGGCCTTGGTTTTTTGTTTTTGTCAGAAATTATAAATATTTATTTTTAAAGGCGTCACGACAGAATATTTTTTTCATTATTAGCATTATTTTATATAGCAGAAATCCTTCTTCAGAATATTTTTTTTCTTACCCTCTTCTTCCAAAATATTTTTTTCATCAAAAATCATTTTCAAAATATTTTTTTCAGGAAAAAACCAAGCCCCCCCCCCCCTGCAAGTTAAATGGTCGGTCCCTAACGTTTTTCAAGTGTATGTTTATTCAACCGCTAAGTTAAAGGTTTATAAGAGGTAGGTTTCAATCTAATTAAGATTCTTTCACAAGCTCCCCTTTTTGTTATTGTCGCTTTGAAGCAAGATTATAAGTCTTTTCCCCTAATGTAATTGTTTTATGAGTTAAAAAGGAAAGGTCTTGAAAGAACACATTTAACACAAGGTAGCATAATTTATACAATAATGACTTACATAATACGAAAAATTAGTTTTCGGACTGTTATTTCTCGGCATGCAGATGAAATGTTTCGCCTAAGATCCTGAAGGGGTCGATCAAATTCGCCCAATGTTGCAACAAGAATGGCAAACAATTCCACGTAATTACGGGGGCCTCGGTGGCCGAGTGGTCAAGGTAGTTCGTCTACTGTTGATCACGTGGTCTGTCAACACTGAGATTGCGGGTTCGATTCTCACTGCAGGCAGGGTGTACTCGACTCCAATCTTAATTGACAAGGATTGCCAGTTTTCCTACCGCAGGTCGGGGGTTTTCTCCGGGTACTCCGGCTTCCTCCCCAAATAAAAACTGGACGCTGAAAAATTGCTGAAAGTGGCGTTAAACACCATCAAACAAACAAACAAACAAACAAACGTAATTACGTAAGATTGACTCTATGGAAAGGAGATGGAGAGCATTGTTGGCAACTTGAGATTTTCATACTAGGAATTTACTTAAACGTGACCGGAAGTATTTTTATTCACCAATGTCTAAGTAATGGACTATATATTTATTTCGATTAAAACCATTTCTGTGAGTATCTATACATATTTCTTATAAAGGGATCAAATTACGGGGAAATGATGTAAACCAAACAAGAAACACAATTTATTTTCATAATTTCTGACCCAAGCAGGTAAAGCATGTGGGCGCCAATTTTCTTGGTTCAAGAGTTTGTTGTTTTGTAAATTATGTCTTGAAAATTAATCGAATTAATTCCAATGTTGTATTTTGAGGAATCGCCTTTTCGCACTAATATCTGGCTTATAAATTATACAACAACATATGACATTTTACTGATGCTTGTCTTTAATGTAAATTACAACTGATTTCAGATTGCCATATGCATATCAATATATTCCTTATAATTAAATTAAGACAATATATTGTTACGGTAAAAACAGCGATGATCTAAAGGCGCTCTTTGAGTTTTAACACGACCAACGCAAGTTATATCGTATAACCAAGGCCGTTGCTCAGTTTTAATTGACCAAGTCGGCTTAAAAACAAACTGTATTATTTTGAAATCATGTTTCTTATTATACAGTTTATTAAAGAAGTAATTCAAAAGTTTCAGAAGAACTACACAACATTCGAAAGCGCCCATTTTTGCGGAAGCGAGATTCAAATATCCGCTCTATGATCGAAACCATTTCAGTATATCGAGACCAGAAATTGCTGAAAGTGGCGTTAAACCCCGTTCAATCAAACAAACAAACGTCATTAAGCAGAGCAATGCTATAATTTTTACGACCAGTCTACTGTATCAATGAAAACGTACTGTAACCGAATGTTACCAGAGTCACAAATGCAAGTTTATGAAAGACAATGTACTGGTTTTATGACATAGAAATCTTGCTTAAGTTCACGTTTTAAAATGTAGTTCGTCTACTATTGATCAGCAACACTGAGGTTGAGGTTTCGAGTCTCACTGTGGGCAATGTGTGCTCGACTCAAATCTTAATTGACAAGTATTGCCAGTTTTCCTTCCGAAGGTCGAGGGTTTTATCCGGCTTCGTCCCCCAATAAAAACTGGACGCCATTATATACATGTAGCTAAAAAATTGCTGAAAGTGGCGTTAAACAATATGCAAACAAACAAACGTTTCTAAATAGGCATTTTGTTACCATTTTATTGTTTACGCATGTTAGAGACAAATGTGAAGAATAATCACTACCAGTTGTTAGATGCAGTGATCGAGTCATTGCTTTATGGTACTGACTTTCTACTTAAATCATATTATCCGATTAGATATTTTAATATACATGTAGTTTTTCATAAAATGTCAATGACACATTTTTGTATATCAAAGTTCTTTGTTTTAATAGTTTTGCAATGATATAATAACTAAAAATAAGTCATATGATTAAGTGTATATAATTCAGGACAATTCTTGACATTAATATCTGTAAAATACTAAAACATTATTCCGACACCATATATTTTATAGTGTGGATTCATGGCGTGGAGTCGTAGAGTGGAGTCTGGACGCAAATTTGTGGAGTTAATTTTGGAGCAGAAATTTAAGTTCATTTTTGACTCCACTTTGTCAAATACATGGTGCCAAATATTCTACAGAACCAACGCCTTGCCGTTTTAAACTCAAACATTTATTAAAAATCAAAGCTATCAACATTTGCGAGATGTATACTTATATTAATATCCCTAGTGGAGACAAAATGCTGATATCGGGCAATAATTCAAATTCTTCTTTATGTGATATATCATCTTCTGTTTCTATTGTTCTACATGTATCATTCATATTAAGTTTCTCTTCGTCTGTAATACTGTCATAAAACAGCGACAGTATACAATTACACAGTATTAAATTCCATAACAATTGACATTTGACTATAATTTTAGTAGCATTTTTGTCCTACACACGTCGACATGTATTGTTTGTTGTGACACCTGTCTGTAGTAACTGTATAATTGGTATAAATAAAAAGTTTAGTATAAAATATATTTTCCCTCCTGGACTGATCATAGTTCTATATGTACACTCCATTTCCATATGGTAGATATCATATTGTAAAACCTGTCTTGTTTGTTTATATGTGTGATTTATATGCCCTCAATGGGCCCCTTTAATTGGGCTTAATAAAGAATTTGAATTTATTGTTAAACGAGTAAATCAATTGACAAAAAGATTCTCGATTCTAGAAAAATTGCATTTCCTATTTAACTTGTTGAGAGTAGTTTCTCTCGTTTGTCATAACCGGTACACGTATACAATGACAAACCTCAGTCATACTTTTATCTAACTGCAAGAATTTAAAATGGAGAGCTCTGACTTCATATGTCAACAATTATACTCGATCCAATGCTTTATTATTAAGTACCCCCAGACATGTGACATATTGTGTGTCTTTATTTCGGATTTCATTGTTAATATCTACAAATAATAGCTATTCAGTCGAGTGCAATCTGATTCAAATAATATGCAAGTTTTGTTGTATAATGTTTTTGAATGGAAGGTCGTGACATACCTCGTTGAATAATAAACACTTCGGATGCCACAATAAAGCTATACGGCTCAGATCTGCTGAGTCTAATTATTTTCATATGCAAAACCCGTATTTAAATAGATTGAGTCGTAAGGTATCGGGACTATAACTTTCAGAAATTTTGGTTCGGGAGTTGTCAATGTATTTTTAAAAAGATATATGTTACATGACTACCTACTGTAAAATATCATCCTAATAATTTGAAATAGTCAGGTCTCATATATTCAACTGGACAGAGAGAGAGAGAGAGAGAGAGAGAGAGAGAGAGAGAGAGAGAGAGAATTTGAATATTTGATACAAACGGCAATCTGAATTCTAATGACTTAATTAATTATTACTACTGATATTTTTGTACTATATTCAGAATGTAACAATGAAGATAGGTTACATGCCAGCACAGTGTCCCTTAACTGAACTCCATGTCAAACAGCAGAAGTAATTTCCTAAAAGAATTTTAAATTTCTACCTTACAAAAAGAAATGAATGGCTATTATCATTTAACGATTTTAGAAAGCAATAACAGTGGAAAAGAAAATTACCAATGCAAAATGAAATTGTACAATATCTTCTTTACAAGATAACAAAAAAATCGGGAAATGTTTAATAGATTTTCTTTAAAGACATTCAAAAATATTTGTGAATAATACCTTCTCATATGGTTAAAATCGACTCTGCTTCACTATCGATGGGGCACCTAAATTCAATTCTATGAAAATTGTGAATAAACACATTGCGCATAAATTTAGTTATTGTTAGTCTTTAGCAGTCTAAATTTCAAAAAAAGTTTGATTATGATGTTTCTCTGTTTGCATGGTAAGGATAGCCTAAGTCGGATTTGGTAACGTTTTGGAATTTTGATGATAAAACTATACAACATCTTTAATTTTTGGAATTTAAAAATGAGCGCTATTGATATGAGTCTTGATTAAACGAAAGGATTAACTAATTGATTGATTGATCGGTTGCTTTGCGTCCAGTAAGCAGTATTTCAGCTGTATTGAGGACGAGAACCAGTTAAACAATAAAAAAATCCACGGGAAAAAGGGTTTGACACAGGGAACAAAATTTAGACTGCCACTGGAAAAGCATGGAGTATTGAGTATGGGCGGGAAATTTAGCCTTTTGTAGCGGCAGCAATGAGCCAACTCTTTTTTCCGAAATCTACAAAAGTTGTCTATCCAACGAAAAGGTCTTCCTTATCGTTGGACTGCTCTGTGGGTGGAGCAATGCGAATCGTCCCAGTAAGGCCTCAGAAAACTTAACGCTCGTCTGACAGTATACTAGTACACTCAAAATTTCGGCGATGAAAGTGTGTCGGTTTAACGGACCTTTATTTCGTTGAAACGCACTATATTTTATTATTTATGAGTAATTTGTTAGAGCAATATATGCACGATATTTTAAAAGTAATTTAGCCTTGGGATCATTGTTTACATTGCCGAATGAAGGAAAATCGCCGAAATTCGAGTGTGTGGCCATAAATTTTATATACCTTGGTATCTTTGATTAAGAAATAATTCATTGAGGCACGAATATTATACTGATTTTACCACTGACGACACCACAGACACATACAAAGGTGTAGCATGAGAAATTTCAATATGTTACAATTTAAATTTTCAATACCCCTAAGAATTCCACATTGATGTGCAACTTCACCTATTGACTTCTTTTATGTAACACTGGGCCAAAGAAAAAAAAATATGGGAATAAAGGGCCAACCCGAGATCAAATCAATATATATTCGTGTCTCCAATGAATTATTTCGATTCTAACAATGTTGATTGAGACGTCGTTAAAATATGTAAAAAAAATCTTACTGTGACGTCGCCATAGTGTTGATCGTTTTTGACGTTGATTAGGAGTATATATTCGTTTTACAATTTATGTAGACTCAAAGCGCTGTAGGCATGTCATATTAGAATATTTTATTCTAAATATCATAGATTACAAAGACATCGCAGTGCAAGGATTCATGAATTAGACACAGATGCTAGAGTTATTGTGTATTAACATTCCAACGGAATATAACGAATGGCTTGAATAGATTTGGCGTATCTAGAAAATAGATAAAATATCTAGCCGTATACACACTAATATAAAGAGCGTAAATTGCTATATATAGGTAGAGTAATTATTGTGTTAAAATAGGTCCGATAGGTCAAGGAATTTTAATGGCGTGCGATACGATGTATAATACATGTATATGTATCGGGACAAAAAACATTGCAGCTGCTTTCTGTAGTTGGCTACATGGGTTACGTTCATGTGCCTGGAGCGCCAAACACTTCAACAGGAAAAAAGAGTAAGCATCGACTTTTGTTTGTTTACATGCTCAGCACAGTCACGCCACGGACGCGCCGATGAGATGTTTTACCTTGCAAACCAAGGGAGCTAAACAGCTTACACATTTCCCTACCACGATGTTTTTCCTTCTTGCAATAACTAAGAATTCAAACAAATTGTCGGGTATCTATAAAAAATGATATAACTCTAGACGCGTTTTCCATAAATAGATCATCAATAACCAAGTTATATTACTTGAAGAAATCTTCAATTAATGTCAGAATTCTCACAGCTTTACGGTTATGTTGTAACCCAACATAAATATACGGACATAGAATTATGCCTTAATATAACAGCAAACAACGGAAACGTCCAGAAAAGAATGTCATACACAATATAAGCGTTTATAAAAAACCTGTCACAATATAATTATACGTAGAATCAATACAGAGTACCACATAGATGTCAAAGGATATAGATATAAAGGACATATCAAATCTTTTAAAATCAATATTCCCACAAATCATTCAGAAATGTTTCTGACATGAAAAGTCTTTGTCGGTAGACGTTCTGTACAAGCATTTTATGCTACAATGTTAACTGATCGTCCTTAAAATGCTCCTGTTTAAATAGTGGTTTAAGCTAGACCCCAGGTTTGACCACTGTAACTGACGTCATTTTTTTACAACCTATATGTTATTGTACACTTGAAGAAGAATGACAGATGGGTGAAACAATGCACGAAAACGAGGTAAATTTTAGACATAGTCGATGTAAATTTTTCGGGATCCTGCCAATGGTTTAATAAATGTAATAAATTTTATCAAATCACTCTATACTAAAATGTCCTTTTCTAGCTAAGCAGTGTTTGTAGAATATGTTTTATGATCTTTTCGCCATTTTCAGCAACGTTTTAGCCCATCTGACTTATAAGTCTGTAAAAAGTTAACATTTTAATATTTTATAGTTTAAATGCAAGCACTTTTAAATGTAGAATAATTTTGTCCGATACCACACTTTAAAAGGTGCTGTGTCTCCTGAAAAAGACATCGGGCGCTATAAAAAAGACTGATTATATTCTTTTTTTATGAGCACGCCCTGTCTGCTGGAGTATATGGAGCTACGCCACTGGCTAAATATATCATTTGATGCATCTTGGAATGACTGGGAGAACACTTCACATGCGAACAATATATTATCGGTTGATAGAAGAGATCCGTATGGTTTAACACCTGTAGTAAACTTTGTCACAATTACATATATTTTGCACATGCATCCAAGTACCGAATTGATTTTCTCTATCTGGGATCCATTTGCAAAATCCAACAAAATGTTCATGAGCAAGTACATACAAAAGTAAACCCTTTTATTGTTGCAGGAAACTACAAACGTACTAGGGAACCTCAAGACTAAATCTGTAAAGTTAGAAAATCTCCAAACCAGTGGCGGATCCAGATGGGGGATTGAGGGGATATTCGCTCTCCTAAAAGGGGGAAAAGAAAAAGTGAGCGAAAAAAGGAGGAAAGACTGAGAGAGAAAAGAAAGAGCGAGCGAGAGTGTGTTAAAAATGTTAAAATTTGTAGTCCTCAACACCGTCGATCTCAATTGCTTAAACCTCACCAGCTTCTGGAAGGGTTCCCCCTACTCCCCACCAGCGCACTGCGGTCTCCAGACCTCTTGCCCGAATTGTCACCCCCCAGACCGATTTTCTGGATCAGCCGCATGCAAACTGACAATCTTTGTCAATTTATATTGTAGTAGAGCACACAGTGGGCTACAGTGAGACTCGAAAACGCAACCTCGGTGTTAACAGGCATGTGATCAATAGTAGATGACTACCATAACCACTTGTCCAACAAGGTTCTCATTTTGTAGTTAGGAAATTCACAAACATGACTTTTTTGGAACTGGACAGTGTGGAACAGACAAAAAAATTCAGTCATATTATATCATAAACTTATGAATCAATGAAATCAACAAGAAAATTAGCATCAAAATTGGTTTACAAATAAAACATTCCCAAAAAACAACTTTCCACTCGTAAAAGCTGATCATCATTGTGCTGATATTGACAGAATGAATTAACTCACAAAAATCTACATCAAAATTATATAAAAATTATGAAATAAAAAAATCACAAAAGTCTGAAATGACCGGGTTGCAAATCCAAGTGCCTTAATAAATAGGGAATGGTTTACAATTTGTTGGAAGAAAGTTTTAGGTCTGTGTAAAAAAATGTAGGAGGAGTTGATTACACAAAATAGGTACCGTTTTCTGCAAATACTAAGTTCCCATGTCTGGAAAATTAGGAAAAAAATCATGGAAAAAATTCCATAATAGCAGGTGCACAACTTCAATACTTTTAGGTTATTTACGTTTTTTTGAAACGAGATGCGTTTTCTCGTTCATATCTCATCGAAGGGCGACAGCCCTGAGATGAGATGACGAGAAAATGCATCGAGTTTCATAAAACGTAAATAATCTGTTTATCGCTGTTTTTGTAACATTGTGACGTCACAGTGTTACTTAACGACGTCTTGACAGCAAGCTGAGATGGGCCCATCTCAAGCTAGTAGAGTGAGATGGAATAATATCGCACACAAAGATCAAAAGAAAATACTGCAAAATAGCGATAAATGTGCAATCTTTTTGTGAAGTTTCAGAGATCTGGGTTGAAAACTGTAGGAGGAGTTGATTACACAAAATAGGTACCGTCTTCAGCAAATGTCCTGAAAAATGACTACGTTCTCATGTCTGGAAAATTTGGAAAAAAATCCTGGAACAATTCCATAATAGCAGGTGCACAACTTCAATACATGTGCAATCTTTCTGTGAAGTTTCAGAGATCTAGATTGAAAACTGTAGGAGGAGTTGATTACACAAAACAGGTATCGTCTTCTGTAAATGTCCTGAAAAAAGTTCCAATGTCTGGAAAATTAGGAAAAAAATCCTGGAACAATTCCATAATAGCAGGTGCAAAACTTTAATACATGTGCAATCTTTCTGTCAAGTTTCAGAGATCTGGGTTGAAAACTGTAGGAGTAGTTTATTATACAAAATAGGTACCCTATTTTCCCCGCCCGCCCGCCTGACTTCACCATACTATAACCCGGGTTTACACTTTGTGCAACCCGGTCAAAAATGTTGGTTTTGAGTTGTTTCAGTCAGAATAGGCAAAAGCAGGTTCCCCCAGACACCAGTAACAAAAACGGCCTCCAAATTGGACGAAATATAAAAAATGCAATTTACATAAAAAAATTTGTTTCAACATCTTAGACAGAAGCTGTGCAATCACAACCTTTATTTAGTCCCAGGGACCGTTTGGAAAAGAATGTTAAACAAAGATATGCGTAACGTGATCCAAATGTAAAGTCCAAAAACTGGACTGTTTACAGATAATGTCAACAATGCAATCTTCAACAGACCCATACCATAATATGTCTGTAAAAATTCTGAGGTGTGCATTGTTTTTACTATTAATGAACACATTTCTACTGAATTAAACATCAGCCTATAGGAACACAGTCCATCTCAGCTGACAATGTTTATACCTTGACCATGGACCTATAAAAACAATTTCAAATTGGCACAACTCAAAAATACAAATTGATTGTGCTAAAAACTGGACTTGATCCTTATTTTATAGGCTTAACAGCTGTGCACAATTTTAACAATATCTGTTGATGAGTTTTCAAGTTATCATCTGGAAACCAACTGTTAACACAAAAAAAAGTTTGTGAATGACCCCAAGTTGAAAACTACAAGTTGGATTGAGATGAAAATTGAACTTTATCTTTATTTTATAGTACTTAACAGCTGTGCAAAGTTTTGAAAAAATCTGTTGACAGTTTTCAAGTTATCATCTGGGAAACCACCAAGGCAGGGACAGACACTCATATCCATATGGAGGGTATAACATAATACCCCACCAATTTGTGTGCGAGTGTGACAATAGAAAAATGAAATTTCATAAAACTAGATATCAGTGAGATTGTACCCATCTCTGTAGGCCCCGCCGACCTTGAGGTCAAGGTAAAAGGTCATCAACCATGGTATGCGACACATTGCCTTGATATTATCTACCCACATTCCAAATATCAAAAGCCTACCTCAAAAGATAAAAAAGTTACAGGTTGGACACGATTAGTTTTGGACGGAAGGACGGACAGGTGGACAGACTGATCACTATAGGGCATCCGCCACAAAGTGAAAAGATGCAACTACTCCAAATCCCAGAAAACACTTATTTCAACCAAATATCAAACTTATAAAAATGTTAAAAGAAATCCACCCACATCATTAAGAGAGAGTTAAAGGAGAGTTATGGTTCTTGTGCATTGCACTCATCTACCCAACCTCCAAATTTGAAGTTAATATTTCAAATGTTTAAGAAATATACTTAAGACAAAACTATGATGGAAAGAAGGGTAGATGTATTCTCCAACCTTTCTGTGAGCATAAAAATATCAAAAAGCCAAATCATTAATACTGAATAAATAAGGTTATGCAAAATCTGTCAAAGACCATTGAACATAAACTTGAAACATTTTATACATTTCAGGGCTGTCAACGCTACATCATTGAATGGATCAATAATTATCACTTCAGCATCTATGTGTGATTACTAGGCTAGTAATGACCTCAAAGAGTAACAGTCCAGAGGTTGTAAATAAAATGTAAAAAAAAAAAATAAAATTATAAACTTAAGGCTATGCCAGATGCATGTTTAATCTAACTGAAAGAGTTAGAAATCAGTTGTGTTTAAGTTAACGATATTGGAAGGCCAAACTGTTGAGCTGTTGAAGAGCGTTAACCAACCCACCTCCCTTCAACTCTGGACATTTACACCTTTATGATTATTGTAAAAGAAAAATTGCTCCACCTGAATTAAATATAAAAACAAATAAAACCACATCATATTCCAATATTTTTATTAATAACTGGAATGGTTTACAACACAGTTTGAACTTCAGAGAGTATTGCTTACAAGTGTGTCTAAACTGGCTACTGAAACTTATATCGTGGCAGAGTACATACATATAATTCTTCAATGTAAAAATAGTTAATTTGATCTACCTAAATTCAGGAAATGAGATCAAGTTAAAAATTTGCAACATGTCTAAAAACTAAAATTGAGAAAATGATATGAGATCTATAGCTATGTTTTACATGGTAATTAAAAGGTTGTTTCTAATTCTTTGGATATTTTGAGAACAAAAATGTGGGTAGACATCAAAAGCAACTGAGATAAAAAAATGTAGTAAAATTCTTAATATTGTCACAATAGCATTAGCCAATAGTTGTGTAAGCAGTTAATCTAGTATGATTTTGCACATTTGCATATATAATAATGTTAAAAAATTCATCTCTAAAGCAATTAAATAAACAATTAAAACTGCCAAACATTTTTTTTTGTTTAATACCAATAAATCCATCATAGTAGTCCTGTTTTGTTCAACCATCAGCTTGATGGTCAGGTAAATACTACTTAAAATAACTTATATCTGAATAAATGTAGATTGTCCTGGACTAAAAATTAAAAAAAATCCAGTTATACATATATAGTAACATGGTAAGGCATTATAAGAACATAAATGGCTGTACAGACCTTTTTGTAAATCTTTGTACATAGACCCAAATGTGAAGGGAAAGTTAAAAGTGTCTTCTAATGATTATTTGTATTATATTGAAACAAACCATAACTCACTATGGAAATTCTGTATATTTACTTAATTTATCATTAAAAAATAATTGTTATTGCAAGAAAGAAGTATGTAATGTATTTGAGAAATTTTGTAGAAAAACTTGTCTTTTCTTTAAAAAATAAAACACAAAGACCCCAAAGCAAACATGATAACAAATATTGCATAAACATGCATTTTCAATTAAACATAATGTGCTTTATGGCAACAGAATAATATTGCTAGTTATAATTGTGTCGATTATATATGAATAAAAACAACCCAATAAATATACAGAACCAACTAACAACCACAATATATATTTCACAACCAAATATGTTTCCATTATAATGGGAGACACTCATAAAAGATCAATGATTATTTCGTCAATAGTTATTGAAACTTATAGATATATATATACTTGCAATACAATCACAGTTGGCTTTTAAATATGGAATGAAGTATTCTTGGAGCTTTTTTCAGTTTAAAAAATAAACTGAAAAGCATCCTCTATTCATTATGTTATAAAGAAACCCAAATAAATGGTTTCAATCTTTGGGAATAGTGCACAATGTTTCATATACAGTCAAACAAATATATTTTAATTTTTATTACTGAATCTCAGATTCAAAACAAACTTATATTGTTCATATGTAATGAGACAAAAAATAAAAATTGCATTAAATAACTTTGTTCCCTTTACAAAACCTTTTCCAAAAGGGGAAAATAATATAAAGATAATAGAATCTGACTGCAATAAAACACCACGGTATATGGCAAGAACTGTACATTGCTAGCACTTGTATGGAAAATCCTATCCATGTTAATTTTTTACTATAAAAAAATCAATATACAATATTTAAAATAAAATGTTGTTAAAATAGTTTGCTGTATAACTAAGTAACAATGTAACTCAAAATGAGACAAAAAAATAAATAAAATATTGGAAAATATTGGGAATGTGGCAGTTTATTTTGTTGAATATAGAATTTGCTCAACACATAATCTTCATTACTCATTATTTAAAAAATAAGATGGTCTTAAAGCGTGTTAATAAAATACACTGATGACAAACACAGGAATGTTCAATAATCATATCTTAACCATATATCTGTATACAGACATGTTTATTTTTTCTTTACAAATAATGAAACTTGACTAAATATGGAATGTGTTAAATGAGTTGCAGATTACATAGCAAATTTTTCATCATGAATTAACATTATACAAAAGGTACAAGTATTGCACCAATTGCCTCGTTTGTAACAAATGTAGTACAACATTACTCAGTACAAATAAGAGTTGTTGTATGCTGGCGTGGCACCTAACAAAAAATTACTATGCATTTTAAATTATTTGAAAGAAAATGTTGAAAATTAAAAAAAACAAAATACAAGTTCATAGCTGATAAATACAACTTTTCTAACTTGTATTAAAATAAAATTTCACATTTAAAAAAAAAAGTGTTTCATTATTGAAAGAAGCCTTTAAAACAATTAAAAAAAATCTTTAAAAATGGCTTATTACGACGAAATCTTTTGCAAGATCTGACATCAAGACAGTAAACCTCATAATGCCACCATAGATCATTGAACAAAAGTTTGGTCTTGCACTGACAGTCGGTACTATAGCAAGACAACAATATATTGATATGAAAACGTCCAGTAAATCAAACCACCTCCAAAAAATATGATGGCAGTGAGGTGGACTATGAAACCAGTTGTGGTTTGTTGTATTTTTATCACAAAAAAACATGCAAATACATAACAAAAGTAACAACATTGTCAGTTAATGTGGAGAAATTAGATTGTAGCAATATCATGCATAATTTAATTAAATGATGAAGAGCCAGAGTACTTTTATGCATATTGCTTTTATTGGGTTGAAAGTTTGAAAACC
Organism: Limnoperna fortunei; assembly: GCA_944474755.1. Lineage (NCBI taxonomy): Eukaryota > Metazoa > Mollusca > Bivalvia > Mytilida > Modiolidae > Limnoperna > Limnoperna fortunei. Next base: position 51,113,199 of record OX104111.1, on the reverse strand, counting down.
ATATTTTGGGTGAGAAGTTGCAAACGTTTATTTATGTACCTAGAAGAGAAAGCTTATGTAAGTGCCTTTATGTACTATGATACAATATTAAATAGATGTCAATGTCTAGCTATAATTTGATGCAGGAAGGGCAAAATCTGGCTGCTATTATTAAAAAAAAAACTGAAATGATTATGGTCCTTTCCATTTTCTGAAAGCCTTTGCACCATCCCTTTTCCATTCCTCAGATGATATAAAAATTTGTTCATTAATTGGTACATTTGACAACAGGGTACCAGCTCCAATGAAAGCACTGTGATACCTTTGTGGTGATGCATGCACCTAAAATAACAGATGTTTATTTCAATTGTGTATATTAAAACAAGTGTGGACACAGAAAAACGTCTTGCCTGAATTCCGCATCAGTAACGAAAATAAATTTCGTCATAAGCATTACGTAAATAGCATTAATTATGAGCAGAGGCCTGTATACAAAATATTGTCACCATACTATGCATAGTTACAGAGGAACTGTCCTAATACAAAAACTTGAACGTAGTCGCTGAATCTTGAAATTGAGGTCAAGGTCAGGTGACACCTACCAGATAATCCTGTACTATTCATCAGCAACCTATATACCAAATATTGTCATCCTACCATGCTTGGTTACAGGGGAACAGCAGTCACCTAAAAACTTTAACGTAGTCACTGGACCGTGAAATTGAGGTCAAGGTCACCTGGCACCTACAAGACAGTCATGTACTATTCATCAGCAACCTATATACCAAATATTGTCATCCTACCATGCATAGTTACAGAGAAACTCCAGTAACACAAAAACTTTAACATAGTTGCTGGACCGTGAAATTGAGGTCAAGGTCAGGTGACACCTACCAGACAGTCATGTACTAGTCATCAGCAACTTATATACCAAATATTGTCATCCTACCATGAGTGGTAACAGAGGAACTGCCGTAACCCAAAGACTTTAACGTAGTCACTAGAGCGTGAAATTGAGGTCAAGGTCAGGTGACACCTACCAGACAGTCATGTACTAGTCATCAGCAACCTATACACCAAATATTGTCATCCTACTAGGCGTAGTTACAGAGGAACTGCCGTAACCCAAAAACTTTAACGTAGTCGCTGGAACGTGAAATTGAGGTCAAGGTCAGGTGACAGGTGACTGACTGGCAAGTTCTCATCATAAGCTACCTCTGTACCAAATTTGATGGACCTAGGGCTTGGGCTTACAAATATATGAAGCAAGATGTCAAGTGTTTACGCCGCCGCCGCCGGATTCCCATACATATGTCTCGCCTCCAGCGACTTTCGTCGCAGGCGAGACAAAAATTAAAGCAAAACAGTTTCCATGAAAAGTTATACAAAGAATACTGTAAACAATAGACAGGCTCTCAGCTATTAAGATGGTATTCCAATGTCACACAATTTTGTGTGGGGAAAATTTTGCGTTTTTGTAAAAAAACTGTGAGTGTTAAATTTGGTGTAATGTGATTTTAGTGGTCCGTTATCATAATGAATAACACTATCATTTGGCTCGTTTTTATTTTCACGTTTCAACTTTTACCGCAAATATAGCAAAAATTAATACATCATGAAAAAAAACACTTATAAAGTATTTAGGGATAAAGAGAGAAGCCACAAACCTTTGCCAGGAAACTGGTAATCTCCGTCAAGGTTTAAATCAAGCACTGGTTGCTCAAACTCAAACCTCAAGGTTGATGGTGATCAATAATTATGTGACAAGTCTACAAGTTTTAGCATATTAGATTTGCGAGCAAAAAAACCAAAACACCAATATACAGTAACAGTACATTAATGTTCTATAGAATAGTGCTTTTTCAAACCTTCAGATTCTCAAAATTAAGCCTGTTTCTGTCAGCAACAACCACAATATATATAACAATTTCCATACATACCTCTACTACAACAGAAGGAGGAGCTAACTTCTTTAACTCTGCTTCTAATCGCTCAGCAAATCCTGGCAGCATAGTCACACCTCCACTTAAATAAATTGCTCTGAAATAAATTTGCCGTAATTAATAGTCAAGTTTAATATATAGCAAAGTATAATCAAATTTTAACATGCATTTCCATTTACAGACTGCATATTAAATAACCTTTCAAATCAAAATTTAATTTGCAAAATAAGGTTTTTATTTTTTTTTATTTCTTGCAAAATATCTTAAATCATTTTCATGGGAATACACAAAGTGTCTGGTTTAAATATAAGCCATGCCCCAGAGAGTTAGATAGGATTTTAAACTCCATAATTCAAGTTTGCAGAGGAATAAAATTGCAAAAATTTTAATGTTCTTTATTGTACTTATGTCAGTTCTTTTGAGCATGTAGTAAAAAAGGAATATGAGCATTAGTTTTTTTACATTTCATTTAACATCATAATCATAATAAAAACATGTTTCAAAAGGTCAAAAGGTTTATATGTTTTAAATAAAAATGTATGCTGCTGCTCCTTATGTCAGTAACTGTTTTTCAGTTGAAAATTACATTATAGTCAGAAGAAAGCTGAAGACTTATTTGCATCAACATAATGAACAAAAACAATATAAGCAATTCAGAACAGGAACATTTTAAAATTAAATACATGTAACAATGAAATAAATCTGAGTCCCTAGCACCAGTCTAAAAGCTAAACCTTAAACTGATGTATCGTATACCCACCTGTACATGTGTTTTCTGTTATCCATCGGGCAAGTCTGTATGGCTTGGTACACCAACTTATGCACACAAGGGTAGTCCATACCCCACAGATCTGTGTTGAAGAAACCCTCTGGACTTTTAAAACAGCTAAGATCATGGGTCACACTTCTGAAGTGTAAAAGGTGTATAGTTAGATTTTTAACCTATATATTTATTGTAAACACAGAATTATTACATTTCCTGCAATATTCCGAACTTAATTATAGAAATCTGGATTGTAGAACTCAACAGCCAAATGAACTATACATCATAAATTGACAGGACCAACTTTACTTAGCCATATTTTACAAAAAGACTAAAAAAGATATGAAAAGTGCACTTTTTCATTTAAAAAAGTGAAAATGTGTTTTGACAACACCAATGTTCCACTTGGCACATATTGGTAAACAACCCCTAATTCTAAGCTCACTTAAGCATGAAATATATGGCAAAGCCCAACAGAATTTTACCAGTGAGGAAATCTGATCATGTTTTAACTGAGTATCAAGTTTCATGAAGATGTGAAGTCATCTTCATAAAAAAGCTTCAGAGCAATGGTAAACCTGATGAAAAAATGAACGAACAGATTGTATGTCCCCCAACTTTTGTCAATCCAGTTTTAAAAAAAAAAGGAACGTGCAACAAAAAAGCTTCTAAACATCTTAACTTAAATACACTTACAAGTGAGCATCATCTGGCAGATCAAAATTATTGAGGTAAATTGTTGTCTGGAAATCTTCCGAATCTTTGTCACATTTGCTCTTTACTTCCTTGTAATTATCACATACATAACAAGATTGTTCCATAACGTATCTGACTAGTAGTTTATCAACAGGAGTATAAAATTTATATTTAAGTTCAACTAATGAGGAATTTAAAGAATCTGCAACTTTTTGTCCACCATATGCTTGACGAGACACTCCTCCCTCTATTAAAACTCCTAAAATTAAACATAATATTAACATTCGAAAAGATGAAATAGACACAGCATTTACAATATATTTAATAAACCTCTTTGTAACTAGAGGCTCCCAGGAGCCTGTAATCGCTCACCTGGAATCCAAATGACTTCAACTATATTTAAATTTTTGAAATTAACAGTTTCATTCTAGTTGTTATAGCTTTTAAGTTACTGTGCAAAAACCTGACACTCCCCCTCGGCCGCATGGACGCTCTGGGTAAGCTCTCTGGATCGAGAACTGGAAACGAGTTAAATACAATAACTTCTATAAGGTGCAATCAGACAATTTCTGAAAATTAAATGGTTTGTAGGCATTGTCTTTTAGGGTACTTTAGAAATTTACTTTAGAAATTTACAGTTTTACTCTACTAGTAGGTGTGTTATAGACTAATTTATAATTCAAAAACTGTTCATTTGTCCGATTTCATAATGAAAGGGCAATAACTCCTATAAATCTTACAATTTTGGACTAAGCAATCATTTGTAGGGCTTCTATTGCTGATCATTTGTGCAATTTACAGTTTCAATCTAGCTGCTATAGATTTCAAGTTACAGGACAAAAATGGAAAATTTCATAACAAAATTGTCATTTAAGTGCAATAACCCCTATAAGGAGTCATCTGACAATTTCAGACCAATTAAGTGAATTGTAGGGCTTTTAATGCTGATCATTTTTGCAATTTATAATTTCACTCTAGCTGTTATGGTTTTTAAGTTACAGGACAAAAACGGAAAATTTCATAAAAAAATTGCAATTAAAGGGCAATAACTCCTATAAGGAGTCATCTGACAATTTCAGACTTATATAGTAATTTGTAGGGCTTGTATTGCTAATCATTTTTGCTAATAACAGTTTCACTAGCTGTTACAGTTTTTAAGTTACAGGACAAAAACGGAAAATTTCATAAAAAAATTGTCATTTATGGGCAATAACTTATTTAAGGAGTTGTCTGACAATTTCAGACCAATCAAGTGAATTGTAGGGCCTTTAGTGCTGATCATTTGTGCAATTTACAGTTTCAATCTAGCTGCTATAGTTTTCAAGTTACAGGACAAAAACGGAAAATTTCATAAACAAGTGTGGACACAGAAAAATGTCTCGCCTGCATTCCGCATCAGTAACGAAAATAAATTTCGTCATAAGCATTACGTAAATAGCATTAAATATCAGCAGCGGCCTGTATACGAAATATTGTCACCATACCATGCATAGTTACAGGGGAACAGCCGTAACCCAAAAACTTTAACGTAGTCACTGGACCGTGAAATTGAGGTTAAGGTCAGGTGGAAACTAATAGACAGTCATGTACTATTCATCAGCAACCTATATACCAAAGATTGTCATCCTACCATGCGTGGTAACAGAGTAACTGCCGTAACCCAAAAACTTTAACGTAGTCACTGGACTGTGAAATTGAGGTCAAGGTCAGGTGACACCTACCAGACAGTCATGTACTAGTCATCAGCAACCTATACACCAAATATTGTCATCCTACCATGCATAGTTACAGAGGAACTGTCGTAACCCAAAAACTTTAACGTAGTCGCTGGACCGTGAAATTGAGGTCAAGGTCAGGTGACACCTACCAGACAGTCATGTACTAGTCATCAGCAACCTATACACCAAATATTGTCATCCTACCATGCCTAGTTACAGAGGAACTGTCGTAACCCAAAAACTTTAATGTAGTCGCTGGACCGTGAAATTGAGGTCAAGGTCAGGTGACCCCTACCAGACAGTCATGTACTAGTCATCAGCAACCTATACACCAAATATTGTCATCCTACCATGCATAGTTACAGAGGAACTGTCGTAACCCAAAAACTTTAACGTAGTCGCTGGACCGTGAAATTGAGGTCAAGGTCAGGTGACACCTACCAGACAGTCATGTACTAGTCATCAGCAACCTATACACCAAATATTGTCATCCTACCATGCGTAGTTACAGAGGAACTGTCGTAACCCAAAAACTTTAATGTAGTCGCTGGACCGTGAAATTGAGGTCAAGGTCAGGTGACAGGTGACTGACTGGCAAGTACTCATCATAAGCTACCTCTGGACCAAATTTGATGGACCTAGGGCTTGGGCTTACAAATATATGAAGCAAGATGTCAAGTGTTTACGCCGCCGCCCCGGCCGCCGGATTCCCATACATATGTCTCGCCTCCAGCGACTTTCGTCGCAGGCGAGACAAAAATTGCCATTTAAGGGCAATAACTCCTATAAAGAGTCATCTGACAATTTCAGACTAAAACAGTGAATTGTAGGGCTTTTATTGCTGATCATTTTTGCTATTTACAGTTTTACTCTAGCTGTTATAGTTTTAAAGATACAGGACAAAAACGGAAAATTTCATTAACAAGTGTGGACACAGAAAAACGTCTCACCTGCATTCTGCATCAGTAATGAAAATAAATTTCGTCATAAGCATTACGTTAATAGCATTAAATATCAGCAGCGGCCTGTATACCAAATATTGTCACCATACCATGCATAGTTACAGAGGAACTGTCCTAATACAACTAGACAAAGTCGATCTAGCGATCGCTGATACCCCCGCTTTTGTGAAAATTTCGTGGATTGTGACCTTGAAATTGGATGGATTTCCACCAAAATCAATAGGCTTCTTACCAACAAAATATATAAGAATATTTTACAGTTTCATTAAAATCGGATGAAAACATTTTGAGTTATTTTCCGGAAACAACTTTTTGTAAAAATTTCTAACATTTTTCGTGGACTGTGACCTTGAAATTTGACAGATTTCCCCCAAAATCGATAGGCTTCTTACCAACCTGATATATAACAATATCCCAAAGTTTCATTCAAATCACATGCAAACTTTTTGAGTTATCATCCGGAAACAACTTTTTTGTAAAAATTTCTAACGTTTTTCGTGGACTGCTACCTTGAAATTTGATGGATTTCCCCCAAAATCAAAAGGCTTTTTACCAACCTGATATATAACAATATCCCAAAGTTTCATTCAAATCGGATGCAAACTTTTTGAGTTATTGTCCGGAAACAACTTTTATGTTAAAATTTCTAACGTTTTTCGTGGACTGTGACCTTGAAATTTGAGGGATTTCCCCCAAAATCGATAGGCTTCTTACCAACCTGATATATGACAATATCCCAAAGTTTCATTCAAATCGGATGTAAACTTTTTGAATTATCATCCGGAAACCAAATGTGGACGGACGGACATGAGGACCACTATATACCCCCGACTCTGTCGAGCGGGGGTATAAAAACTTTAACGTAGTCATTGGACCATGAAATTGATGTCAAGGTCAGGTGACACCTACCAGACAGTCATGTATTAGTCATCAGCAACCTATATACCAAATATTGTCATCCTACCATGCATAGTTACAGGGGAACATCCGTAACCCAAAAACTTTTATGTAGTCACTAGACCGTGAAATTGAGGTCAAGGTCAATTGACACCTACCAGACAGTCATGTACTAGTCATCAGCAACCTATATACCAAATATTGTCATCCTACCATGCGTGGTTACAGAGGAACTGTCGTAACCCAAAAACTTTAACGTAGTCACTGGACCGTGAAATTGAGGTCAAGGTCAGGTGACACCTACCAGACAGTCATGTTCTAGTCATCAGCAACCTATATACCAAATATTGTCATCCTACCATGCGTGGTTACAGAGGAACTGTCGTAACCCAAAAACTTAAACATATTCGCTGGACCGTGAAATTGAGGTCAAGGTCAGGTGACACCTACCAGACAGTCATGTACTAGTCATCAGCAACCTATACACCAAATATTGCCATCCTACCATGCATAGTTACAGAGGAACTGCCGTAACCCAAAAACTTTAACGTAGTTGCTGGACTGTGAAATTGAGGTCAAGGTCAGGTGACAGGTGACTGGCAGGCAAGTACTCATCATAAGCTACCTCTGTACCAAATTTGATGGACCTAGGGCTTGGACTTACAAATATATGAAGCAAGATGTCAAGTGTTTATGCGGCCACCGCCGGATTCACATACATATGTCTCGCCTCCAGCGACTTTCGTTGCAGGCAAGACAAAAATTGCAATTTAAGGGCAATAACTCATATAAGGAGTCATTTGACTATTTCAGACCAATCAAGTGAATAGTAGGGCTTTTATTGCTGATCATTTTTGCCATTTACAGTTTCACTCTACCTCGTATAGTTTTCAGGTTATATTGTAAATACCAACAATTTTGTCAAAAATTGTTAATAAAGGGCAATAACTCCTACTAGAAGCCAATACACAACTTCACACTAATAGCAACTATTGTAGACCTTAATGTGCTGATCAATTTGAAGTAACGGTTTTCTCAATAGCAATTATACTTTTTGAGATAATGATATTTTTAGTAACAGTGGCCATATTTGTCTGTTGATCAACACCCTGGGTACAAACTTGAAACTAGGAACCCTAATGATGAATGTGGCCAAGTTTGAAAAAAATTGGCCCAGTGGTTTCAGAGGAGAAGATTTTTTAAAAAGTTTACGATAGACGACGGACGATGGATGCCAAGTGATGGCAAAATCTCACATGGACCTTCGGTCCAGGTGAGCTAAAAACATTATGTTTTACATAACAATATTGATACTTTCATTTTTATTTTTATATTCAATTTTTAAAACTTTATATTCTATTTTTAGTCGTCAACAGCTACCATTGTTTATTGTGACGTCATAAAACGTACCTGAAAAATAGTACCTAAGCTCCGTTATTTTATGAAAAATTGTCCTGATGACGGCAGGCAACTGCCAAAACTAGTCGACCAATAAAAAACATCCTACAACATGTTGTTGTCGCTCTTCTACTAATAATATTAACATTGTTAACGACAGTCTAGTTTTAATAAGATTTACACATATTCAGTAATGTCTTGATAGTGTAACATTTGTTTGCTCCAACATGCTTTTTCTGAGTTTTGTAACACATGTACATATTGTGTCAATTCACTGGTTTATGTGAATGCAACTTGGGATATATACCAAGGAACACAACTCATGAATGCCAAAATTAAAGTGGGGAAATATGAAGAAAACAGATCAAGACAATGAAATCCCAGATTCAATGGATAACAAATGTGTATCTAATTAAGTGAATGTGCTTTGGTGGATACACAGATTATATGTATTATTTACTTATTATTCAGATGACCAAGCTATTGTTAGTAGTGTGTCAACACTGGGGCTGTGAGTTCATGTGACAAAGATTGCCAGTTTTCCTACTGAAGGCAGTTCCCTCCCAGAATTCCAGCTGGCTGCCTGATATGTCTAATACATTTCTTGAATAGGTGTCTCAAACATACAAACTTATTATTTAGAACCAGGAAACCATTCTAGAAGGTATGCAGTCTGGTGTAGACTCTTATATCAATGTCTTCCTTAAAACTTGTCTCTTACGAAACAATGAAATAAAATTTAAAGCAAAAATATGAGGAATGATATGGTCTGTAACACATAATTGCAATACAAACCATCAAATATAGGCAGTATTTCCATTCTCTCACCAACATCTACAATAATTCCTGATGTAGCATTATAGGAATACAATGCTAACAGAGACTGCATCACCATACAAACTCCTTTGGTATGGAACTTGTCTGTCAATATCTGCATCAAGTTACTCATACTTGAATCTCCTAACTTGTATGGTGTACTTAACATAATCTGTTAAAAAGAAAAAAATGTTCAATATTTCAAGTTTTTGTTTCTCAATGATAAGTAAAATGTTAACATAACCTGAAACCAGAGGCTATCAAGAGCCTGTATCGCTCATCTGATTTATTGATTGATGTCATTTCCTCAATGTTAAACTAACTCCCATAATTTTCCATTTTCAACTGGCATAAACATATTATTTTTCTTGAGAATAGTTCACATGACTCTTTGGATCAGGTGAGATAATTAAACAGCTGCACAAGATGCACCTGCCTGAAGATGAGGACTAGAGCTATAAACTTCATGGATGCATGATTCTTTTTGCACTGATGAGACATAATACATCTATGAATATAAACAACACCCCAAAATTTCAGGAGAATTGATAAAAGCTTTCTTCAGTTAGAGTCTGAAAACTAAAATATCCCCCATTTTTTCCATTTTTTTACAAAGTCCTATACTCTATAAAAAAAATCAAGAGTTTTACGAAAAGCATAAGGAAGCTTGCATCTTTCAAAATAAACAATTCTCAAAACTTTGAAGAAAATCGATGAAAGCATTTTTGAGTTATTGTATGAAACTAAAAATACTCTCTATATTTTACAAATTCCTATAACTTTATAATAATAAATAAGAATTTACCAAAAACAAAAGAAAGCTTGCCTCTATCAAAATAAACTTATCCCCAACACTTTCAAGAAAAGTCATGAAATCATTTTTGAGTAAAAATTTAAAAAAATAAAAATTATGAACACTTGTTTTTTGGTATGTGTTTGTTTTTTCTTTTACTGTTAAATGTCAATAAATGTACATATAAGAACTGTTCACTTAACATGCTTTCTGTCTGATAAGTGACCTCTGTGTCCGAGTGGTTAAGGTAGTTCGCCTACAATTGATCACACTGAGGTCTCACTATGTGCAGGGTGTACTAACTCCAATCTTAATTGACAAGGATTGCCAGTTTTCCTACTGAAGGTCGGGGTTCTCTCCGGGTACTCTGGCTTCCTCTCCCATTAAAAACTGGACGCCATGATATAGCTAAAAAATTGCTAAAAGTGGCGTTAAACTTCATTCAAACAAACAAACAAACAAATCTATCTGATAATTTAACCAATACCTACCCAGTGTTTCGAAGAATCAATTTTCAGACCTTTAAATATGTAATCAAACACTGCCGACATTATTTCCATGTCAATCGCAAACTGAAACAAAACAAAACAAACCCACCTTATTATTATTAGATCATGAAATTTCCCTATGTCTGTATAATTCTAATGGTGATGTCTTTTGTATTTTTATTCAATCACCTTCTAATAACAAAGAACATCACTTTGATATTTTTTTTTGTATATTGCATATTTAAATCATGTTAGTATCCATTATACTAATGTTCATGTTAACTTTATTCTCTATAAAATGATGCATATTCAAACGAGATCCATCTAATGGAGTAAAATAACACAGAACCCCCCCCCCCCCAAAGTAGGTGTATTTTTGAGTGCAAACAATTAATGTATATACTTAAATTAATTAAAATGCTGGTAAAAGAGACATTTTCATCAACTGTAAACAATAATAAAGTGGGAAAAAGATGACATAGTCTTAGAATGCGGAACAACATGGAGATTGGATAGGAAAGTCTGCATTTTATGTATATTCCATGGACCACCTAATAATTGGTTTTTTTAATTTTGTTAACATGTACATGATAACAAACTAAAACAGAATTAAATTTCCGATAAAGCAACAAAAAAAGGTTGAAAAATCTAAAAGTTCCCTCCACATATCTACTAAACATGAAATTGCACATGCAAGCAATTTATTTAGGTTTAATTTAATTAAAAATATGTATCTAATATTACAGCTATTAACAGTATTTTTGTTTTATTCAATTAATTCAATTGTAAATATTTGTCATTTATAGAATTTAGCATTATGGGACAGCAAAAAGCAATTTAAAATTAGCATGCCATGGAAGAAGAGATAATCGTGTTATGGGTGTCTGCTTGAACTGATGAACAAATGGAATAACAGGTTTCAATGCTGATTTCAGATTGTGTCAAATGGTTTGAAGAAAGAGGAGTCTGGGGTACAGGCACAGAACTGTCAACACTGGACTGCTTAAACAGAAAGCAAGTCATCTGTCATAAATTTCTATGACAATAATTCAAAAAAGAAATCAATTGATCTTCTTAAAAATTAGGATGACTTGCAATATTTTAAACCTATATTTTCAGAATTCACAACGATTTAGTAATCTTCGTTCAAATTGAGAGGTTTTCCCTCACATTTTAAAACCTATAAAATTTTCAGTGAATACATACTATCTTCAGTAAAACTAACAAATTAAACAAAATATTTTATAAGATGTATGGCATTTAGAACTGGAAGCAGATGACAAAAATGCATGACGGGAAAGGCCTTCACCAGCAGAAGAAAAGCAATGAGAAGACTTACTGGTCTGACATGATCCTAAAATAAAAACAGCTCAATGATAACTGAATAAGTGTGATGTGTATTGAACTAAATATACTAGAACAAGGAACACAAGGTGATTGAGTAAGTTCTGATATCTTTCTTAAGGATAGTACAAAAAAACATGTATATGATTTCTATGTTCACAACAGTAGGTTCATTTTATTAATTTTACTTTACTACAAGTATATAAAATTACCAATGAGGTTGAGAATTCCATTTTATATAATAATTTATTATCATGGATAGCAGTTTAAATAGGAAACCAAAGACAAATGGCACCAATCATGTGGACATCCCAAAAGTTGCATATGGTAACCCTGTAAACCCTTTGGTCACTACCCTAAAAGCATAGTGTCACTGACATTTAATATTATAGAATATACAGAGATCAGAAATTACTTCATATCATAAATGTTAGTTATATTCAGTTAGAACACTGTATAGCAGTTTTTAGAAAATCAGTACTTAACAGCTATAAAATCTTGAACTAGACACAGTGAGCAAGACACGCAAAAACTAGACAAGTAGACACACAGTAATTTGGTCACCAAGAACAATGTAATTCAGTCAACCAGACACACAGTAATTCAGTTAACTATACACACAGTGATTCAGTTAACAAGACACACAGTTTTTCAGTCAACTAGACACACAGTAATTCAGTCAACTAGACATACAGTAATTAAGTCAAGTATGCACACAGTAATTCAGTTAACTAGACACACAGTAATTCAGTCAACTTGACATTCAGCTATATAGTCAACTAGACACAGAGCAAATCAGTCATTTATACATAAAGTTATTAAGTCAACTAGACACACTGTAATTCTGTCAACTTGACACACAGTAATTCAGTCAACTAGACACATAGTAATTCAGTCAACTAGATAAAGAGTAATTCAGTCAACTAGACACAGTATTTCTGTCAACTAGACACAAAGTAATTTAGTCAACAAGACACACAGTATTTCTGTTAACTAGACACAAAGTAATTCTGTCAACAAGACACAGTATTTCTGTCAGCTAGACACAGTATTGTTAACTAGACAGACAGTAATTCAGTCATCAAGACACACAGTAATTTAGTCAACTAGACACACAGTAATTCGGTCAACTAGACACACAGTAATTTATAGTAAGTGTTGAGGTATTCTGAAGAGAAAATTGCTTACCACGTATGGTTCAGCTTATGCTCCTTTTGTAGATCACGAAGGGTACTTTTTGAAATCAACAATTACTTCCTAGAGATATTCAGTGTTTTGAAATAAGGCGGTTTTTAAATTTTTTATCAGGCCATTTTCCATACTAAAATTTGGCCTTAAATTAGAACAGAAGTTTACTTTAGGAACAATCGATTGTTATCTATTTGAAATCTTTGGGTCATATCGTCTGCAGTTAAAGTGGGAAAAGTCTTGCAGTTTGACCGAATACCATTGAATGTAACGACAGCAGACAAACATTTGTAAACAACGTAAGATCCTTTTAGAAACAAAAATGGCTAACTTATTATGTAAAATTCCTGTTGCAAAAGTCAAGGACAATTTGTAACAACTAAACACAGGGGTATAGTATCAAACATGGACAAATTAGCCTATCTAAATTTTTTGTACTGGATTTTTGTAATAAAAAGGTAAAATATAAAATAGTTAAAAAATGCAAGCAAACACATTTTTCCAAGTGGGTGCGGCATTTAGTATAGTCAACTAGACACAGTATTTCTGTTTACTAGACACTCAGTAATTCAGTCAACTAGACACAGTATTTCTGTCAACTAGACACACAGTAATTCAGTCAACTAGATACACAGTAATTCTGTCAGCTAGACACACAGTAATTCTGTCAACTAGACACACAGTAATTCTATCAACTAGACACACAGTAACCAGTCAATTAGACACACAGTAATTCTGTCAATTAGACACACAGTAATTCAGTCAATTAGACACACAGTAATTCTGTCAACTAGACACACAGTAATTTAGTCAATTAGACACACAGTAATTCTGTCAACTAGACATACAGTAATTCTGTTAACTAGACACACAGTAATTCAGTCAACTAGACACACAGTAATTCAGTCAACAAGATACACAGTAATTCTGTCAACTAGATACACAGTAATTTAGTCAATTAGACACACCGTAATTTAGTCAATTAGACACACAGTAATTCTGTCAACTAGACATACAGTAATTCTGTTAACTAGACACACAGTAATTCAGTCAACTAGACACACAGTAATTCAGTCAACTAGACACACAGTAATTCAGTCAACTAGACACACAGTAATTCTGTCAACTAGACACACAGTAATTCTGTCAACTAGATACACAGTAATTTAGTCAATTAGACACACAGTAATTTAGTCAATTAGACCAGGGCTCACCACACTGGGCGAAGTGGGCGACAAAGTCGCCCTACTAGGACCTGAAGTCGCCCTATGGCGCCTCAAAAGCGAAGTCGAAGTCGCCCTGTCATTTCCCTCAAGTCGCCCGATGGTTCACATAAGATACTTGTAAATCTGGTCCAAATACTTCACCCTGACTACCAATTTATGAGTAAATGTGTAATTCCAATAAAATACGGCAAACAATATGCGTATTTAACATATTTTCAAACGATTTACGTCTTTCAAATGTATTACGCGCCATTTGTTTATTTACCGGATGTGACTAATTACCGGAAGTTACCAACGAAGAAAAGTAATGTACAACGGCCCATAATGAAAAATCGTAATATTTTTGATAAACAAACACTTTTAATAGGTTTCAAACTTCAGTTCTATCAAAGAGTATTGTACTTTAACAATTTTCTTTGATAAGTATTTGAGCTTCACTTGAAAGAATAAAGATGTATAGTAATTATTGACATCATGACAAGCTCTGTAGATGGGTGTCCCATGAAGCAATTTGGATCAGTACAACTTTGATTAATGATAAAGGTTATGTGCTGTTATGGTTTAAAAACACAAGAGAAATAATCCTGGAAATTAATGTAAATAATGAAAAATGTATGTAACTACTGCGAAATTATTTATTTGTTCGGTCCACCTGACTTCTCCCTAGTGTCTCCTGAAGTCTCCCTATCAGGGCCTGACTTCTCCCTGTTTGGCTGCCAGGGAGAAGTCACTTCTCCCTACTTTTTTAGAGTGTGGTGACCCCTGTAGACACACAGTAATTCTGTCAACTAGACATACAGTAATTCTGTTAACTAGACACACAGTAATTCAGTCAACTAGACACACAGTAATTCAGTCAACTAGACACAGTAATTCTGTCAACTAGACACACAGTAATTCTGTCAACTAGACACACAGTAATTCTGTCAACTAGGCACACAGTAATTCTGTCAACTAGACACACAGTAATGCTGTCAACTAGACACACAGTAATTCTGTCAACTAGACACACAGTAATTCTGTCAACTAGACACACAGTAATTCTGTCAACTAGACACACAGTAATTCAGTCAACTAGACACAGTAATTCTGTCAACTAGACACACTGTAATTCTGTCAACTAGATACACAGTAATTCTGTCAACTAGACACAAAGTAATTCTGTCAACTAGGCACACTGTAATTCTGTCAACTAGATACACAGTAATTCTGTCAACTAGACACACAGTAATTCTGTTAACTAGACACACAGTAATTCAGTCAACTAGACACACAGTAATTCTGTCAACTAGACACACAGTAATTCTGTCAACTAGACACACAGTAATTCTGTCAACTAGGCACACTGTAATTCTGTCAACTAGATACACAGTAATTCTGTCAACTAGATACACAGTAATTCTGTCAACTAGACACACAGTAATTCTGTCAACTAGACACACAGTAATTCTGTCAACTAGGCACACTGTAATTCTGTCAACTAGATACACAGTAATTCTGTCAACTAGACACACAGTAATTCTGTCAACTAGACACACAGTAATTCAGTCAACTAGACACACAGTAATTCTGTCAACTAGACACAAAGTAATTCTGTCAACAAGACACACAGTAATTCAGTCAACTAGACACACAGTAATTCAGTCAACTAGACACACAGTAATTCTATCAACTAGACACACAGTAACCAGTCACATATTATACTGAAATGTAAAAATATTATGTCATGCTTATAAAATAAAAATTGTGTGTACAAAATGTATATACAAAAATCTGTATATATATGTTTTATATACTAGTATCTGTGTACATATTTAAGCAGCATGGGTAAAAAATGACTTGTGATACATGATACTGTGTGTTGACATAGAGCCATACCTTGTCCACTTTGTTGCTTGGTTCTACTAATTTTACCAGCGTAGAGTTCTTCCTGACATCTGGTTTGTAGGCATCAGTACCAATGACTAGTTCTTGTGTTGTTTTATTACGAGCTACAACACTAGGGAAGAACATCTGTGGTAAACAGGCTAAAATTAACAATTACATTATTTATCAATATTTTTTATAAATATAAATGTACAAAGTATATTTTGTATAACCATAAATTAATAATGTAAATTGTGTATTTTGTCCTTTTTCTTAAACTAACCCTCAATGAAGCATGAAGAGACAAGAAACAGAAGAATTCCTAAAATTTGAAAACAAGGTAAATCTGTGAGCTAATGCTTACTAGTGGTACCCCCGCTTTCACAAAAAGTATTTGGTCAACATGAAGTAGATGACCAAGGAGCGTAAAATCACTATACACCATTTGGTACTATAGGATAAAGCAATATGCCAAATATCTGGCTTCTGCATCCTAAAGCTGCTTAGAAAACCGCTACCGAAATTTTGCATGTATGTCAACTATGTAAAAAATCAAAGTATTCGGTAAACGGAAAGTAGATGACAAGGAGCATAAAATTGCTATACACCATTTGGTACTATAGGATAAAGCAATATGCAAAATATCAGGCTTCTGCATCCTATAGTTGCTTAGAAAACTGTGACAGAAATTTGTGTTATGGACGAATGAACAACCAAAGGGACAGATGGACAAGGGTAAAACTGTATAATCCCCTCTTCTATCGAAGCGCAGGTATAATAAAATATTTCAATACTGAATATGCATTATTATAACATTAGTCCTTTTTACACTTTGATATTGCAGTACTTATGGTATGTGTTTATTTAAAAAAATTTGAAAATGCTTAAAAAAGGTTTGTATGTTTAAAATGGTTTTATCCCACTTACAGCAATTGTTAAGCTATATTATGACAGTTTTCATAGGGAGGAAAAAACCAGATAAGAACCTTAATGTTAGGCAGGTCTACTCAACTAATATGTGATAAGTAATTTTCTGGTGTTGTAACAAATTAAGCTCATATTTTTGTAGAAAATTAGGAGAGACATTTTACCTTTCAGGTATTCTTAGAAAGTCCATGTTGAGAAAACCAACAGACTGATATATCAATGCTCCTATCTATATACAGTATATATAACATTTATTTTCCAACACTGTGACCTACTTACGCTGAGCACCCATTACACCAGCTCGAATTCCTCCACTTCCTATATCAATGATTATCACTTTCTGTAAAGAAAAATAATTTTGATTAAATATATATAAAAGATTTTACTGAGAGATTCATGTCTGACGCTAGTTTTTTTTACAAACTTTGATTATTCATATTAAACAATCAAAATATAAACAATACATGGTCCACTAGTAAATTTACTGCAGATTAATTGGTTGTCAATTAAAATACCAACTGAATGTCAATATAATTAGTTAACAGCTTAAATGTTGAAGGTCATAAGAGTGATTCATAAATAAGAGAACAATGTGATTATCCAGCTCTACAAAATCCAAACATACTTTCCTATCTTTGATGTTCTCTTATTGTGAACCATTTTAAACTTCTTTATTAAGCGGACAAGGCTCTTACCTTTTCTGGATGAGGTGGAGATGATAAGGCTGGTCTGACATATGTGGCCTTGACATTGTTTACTGTCTGTGATTCCAATGCTAACTTCCACTGTCCATACTCCTTCTCTGTGGGGCATCGTACCATCAAAAAGCGTCCTCGCTACAATTATAATACTATTACATAATATTGATATAATAATGTTTAGCATGGACTATGCAAAAATAGTCACCAAGCTCTTAGAATAAATATGATCTGAAGAAAAGTGCTCAGTCTTTCATCCTGGCCACTATTTTCCTATACAAGTCTTTGCTAAACACTGCATTATTTTTATTTGACTGATATAAATACATTAACAAAATACTTTAGTATTTAGTCATTAAGTTTTTCCCAATTTCTTCCAAAAAGCTTTTCTTTAAAAAAAAACATTATTTCCAAATTTAAGAAATCAAAAAAAAAATTCTTACAGTTTATTAATCTGTTTGTAATTTCAAGAAAACAAAAATATTATCTAAATCCTGAACCCTTAAATGTAACCTGCATGTCACGGCTACAATAATTTGGTAATTAAGTGTATTGCATATGACAAGGTCTTATTTTAATATAGCTGCAGAACTTAACTTTTTTATGTCATTTAGTTACTTTTGCTTTAGCAAACCATATGGTCCACAAAAAAATGTCAAAAGATCTGAAGGGCTACTTTTCTGTAGCTAATTTAGTTGGTTACTATTTTCTGTAGAAACACATTGATTTCTGACAATATTTTGTATACAGATTAGTTGGTTCCTATTTTCTGTAGAAACACAGTGGTTTCTGACAATATTTTGTATACAGATTAGTTGGTTCCTATTTTCTGTAGAAACACAGTGGTTTCTGACAATATTTTGTATACAGATTAGTTGGTTCCTATTTTCTGTAGAAACACAGTGGTTTCTGACAATATTTTGTATACAGATTAGTTGGTTCCTATTTTCTGTAGAAACACAGTTGTTTCTGACAATATTTTGTATACAGATTAGTTGGTTCCTATTTTCTGTAGAAACACAGTGGTTTCTGACAATATTTTGTATACAGATTAGTTGGTTCCTATTTTCTGTAGAAACACAGTGGTTTCTGACAATATTTTGTATACAGATTAGTTGGTTACTATTTTCTGTAGAAACACAGTGGTTTCTGACAATATTTTGTATACAGATTAGTTGGTTCCTATTTTCTGTAGAAACACAGTGGTTTCTGACAATATTTTGTATACAGATTAGTTGGTTACTATTTTCTGTAGAAACACAGTGGTTTCTGACAATATTTTGTATACAGATTTGTACAGTGTGTATTTAGATATGGTTTGGAAAATTAATATTATAAAATATATCTAATTTATACAATGTTGTATTCCATCAACAGAACTTTTTCAACAACATGGGTTCATTTGCAAAATATTTTTGTTTTCGCAAACATATTTTTATGACACTTTAATTACGCACAACAAAATTAAAATGCTTCTTTTGATATATTTTAAGACAGATGTTCCAATATTCATATAAACTGTTTTACAAGAAAATATTTGAGGTGAGCAAAAATATATTCATATTTCTGTAATATTTACATGTATACTAAAAAATAGGTCATTATTTCTTTTGTTGATTTTTTCTGAATTTTAATGTAAAACTTGAAAAAACAATATCAACCCAATAAGTATACAAATGACTTTACCCCATCATCTATACCAAGAACTCTATTCCCCAGATCTTCTATCTTGCCACCCATGAGCTGCACACTGTCACTTGGTCTGTCTCTGTTACTGGTCTGTAAACAAAATCAATAATTTTAAAAATTGTTCACACCTTTTTTTCTTTCAACTTTTTAGGCATTTCTTTCATTATTTCTATCTGATTTGCATGGTTTGTTGGATGTAGTTAGTCATTTAATGTTATTTTACCATATTTACTAGAAGTTACTATTATTTTTACATCTAATATTCTTAAGACTACAAGACTTGTATTTATTCATTGCCCAATTTATACAGATTCCGTAAAAGAAATGTCGAGTTATCTCTATTTAATTGTGAGACCGACTTGTTCCAGAACAATACAAAAACATTTATAGTTATCTCCCTTTAATTGTGAGATGGACTTGTTCCAGAACAATACAAAAACATGTATATTTAATGTAAATTAATTTAAAATTCAAAGGATTGATGCAACTTTTCACAGGAATCTTCAATGCAGTTCAACGGTACTCGCTGCAGTATTTCATGGGTGCATTTATCTGTGACATACAGAAAGATATTTAATTCTAGCATAACATGCTTGTGAAGACTTTGTGCTTTAGTGGTGTGTGCTAGATTAGCATATTGTTTATAATCTCCTCAAAATAGTGATCTTCAACCACAAACCAAAGTAACACTAAACTAAGACTTCAAATTTATAACTAACAAAAAAAATAATATTAACAACAATTGTTTTATCAAAAGCAAAAATAAATATTTGCAGAACATCAATACAACACAAATTCAGGAAATAAAATGCATAAGCTTAAAATAATTTTAAGCATCAATAAGACAAATACAGCAAGCTACAATTTTTCATCATGATTTTTTTTATATATTTATATACAAACACAAAAATTACAGAGAATGCTTGCAAGGCTTTTAATTACATAGCATTGGATAATATAGGACATGGAAACATGCCAAACAATTTTATTATTAATATGCTTTTCAATTTAATAGGTTCATATTTACAATACAGAGGATGCATGGAAGTATAATGCAGATAAATAAACCATTTCCTACAACCAATATAATACTTATACCTGTTCATCTTCTGATAAGCCCTAATAAAACAAACAATTTGGTTGAGAAAATCAGTCTTGATACAAACCCTTAAGTCATACATATATATGGAGAACAAAATTTAACAATTTGGTTCAGAAAATCATTCTTGACACAAACCCCTAAGTCATACATATATAGTGATCAAAACTTAACAAAATTACCGTCCGACCAAGGGCATTAAGTTGTCGGTGTAGGACGTAAAAAACTCCCCAAGTCAAGTCAACAAAATTTGGTTGAGAAAATCAGTCTTGACACAAACCCTTAAGTCATACATATATGGAGATCAAAATTAAAAATTTGCAGAATTTTGTAAGAAATTTGTTTACCTCCTGGCTGATCATTTATGAAATCCAATCAAAGAAAAAATATGTCAAATGTAAAATGGGGTTTTACTTGTACAATATTATAATTCTGACTTTACTATCTTCCATAAATGGCTGATTTCTTATATAGATGACCCAGGACATATCAGACATATCAGCCCACATGCACTCACTAGTAATAAATTTTTTTTTATTTCTCTTTGGTTTGCACTGCTGTGCTCCACACGTAAAAACCCACAACAAATTTCTATAGCATGTGGCAGATCAACTGGTCTTTCCCCAAAACGTACATTTTAATACAGATAATTAAGAGATACATATATGTTTTCTAATCAACAAATTGTTTTTCTAATATGATGTCCTTCAAACATTTGGAAACAAACCTCTATTTAAATATTCAATAAAATCCTACCCCTGAGTGCTGATGTTTTTAATTGCCTTTTTTATAATTCCACATTGTACTTTTGTATTATGAAAAAATATTCCATTCTATGCCTTTATTGTTTACATGTCACGAATCTTCCTTGACTTTTACTACGTTGTGTTTTCAAGAGACGTTGCGTGGTTTACAACAATGTTCAATGCAAAACGCGAGACTTTTCAAGCCTCCGCCAAAAACGAATTTAATATATTACAAGTGTGGACACAAAAAAACGTCTCGCCTGAATTCCGCATCAGTAACGAAAATAAATTTCATCATAAGCATTACGTTAATAGCATTAATTATGAGCAGTGGCCTGTATACCAAATATTGTCACCATACTATGCATAGTTACAGAGGAACTGTCCTAATACAAAAACTTTAACGTAGTCGCTGGACCGTGAAATTGAGGTCAAGGTCAGGTGGAACCTACGAGACAGTCATGTACTATTAATCAGCAACCTATATACCAAATATTGTCATCCTACCATGCGTAGTTACAGAGGAACTATCGTAACCCAAAAACTTTAACGTAGTCGCTGGACCGTGAAATTGAGGTCAAGATCAGGTGACACCTACCAGACAGTCATGTACTAGTCATCAGCAACCTATACACCAAATATTGTCATCCTACCATGCGTAGTTACAGAGGAACTGTCGTAACCCCAAAACTTTAACGTAGTCGCTGGACCGTGAAATTGAGGTCAAGGTCAGGTGACACCTACCAGACAGTCATGTACTAGTCATCAGCAACCTATACACCTAATATTGTCATCCTACCATGCATAGTTACAGAGGAACTGTCGTAACCCCAAAACTTTAACGTAGTCGCTGGACCGTGAAATTGAGGTCAAGGTCAGGTGACACCTACAGACTGTCATGTACTAGTCATCAGCAACCTATACACCAAATATTGTCATCCTACCATGCGTAGTTACAGAGGAACTGTCGTAACCCCAAAACTTTAACGTAGTCGCTGGACCGTGAAATTGAGGTCAAGGTCAGGTGACACCTACCAGACAGTCATGTACTAGTCATCAGCAACCTATACACCAAATATTGTCATCCTACCATGCGTAGTTACAGAGGAACTGTCGTAACCCAAAAACTTTAACGTAGTCGCTGGACCGTGAAATTGAGGTCAAGGTCAAGTGACACCTACCAGACAGTCATGTACTAGTCATCAGCAACCTATACACCAAATATTGTCATCCTACCATGCGTAGTTACAGAGGAACTGTCGTAACCCAAAAACTTTAACGTAGTCGCTGGACCGTGAAATTGAGGTCAAGGTCAGGTGACACCTACCAGACAGTCATGTACTAGTCATCAGCAACCTATACACCAAATATTGTCATCCTACCATGCATAGTTACAGAGGAACTGTCGTAACCCAAAAACTTTAACGTAGTCACTGGACCGTGAAATTGAGGTCAAGGTCAGGTGACAGGTGACTGACTGGCAAGTACTCATCATAAGCTACCTCTGGACCAAATTTGATGGACCTAGGGCTTGGGCTTACAAAGATATGAAGCAAGATGTCAAGTGTTTACGCCGCCGCCGCCGCCGCCGCCGCCGCCGCCGCCGCCGGATTCCCATACATATGTCTCGCCTCCAGCGACTTTCGTCGCAGGCGAGACAAAAATGAAAACGCAACCGAATTTCAAAATTTTTATTGTGTAAAATAAATTGTTAAATTATATTGTTAAGGTTAATAAATATGTTAGTTTTTAATTTATATTTCTTCCTTTTTTTGTACCAATTACAGGATAAAAATAATAATTTTGTAACCAGGCAGGATCTCTGAAATTGGAACAGCCAAAATAAACCGTTACCTATGTAGTCGCAAAATGTAAAATTTCTATATTTTCATATCAGAATCGAAATAATTCATGGCTGCTCCAATTTTATGGAATATTTAAATATAGGTAGGCATTATTTTTTAAATTAAATAACAGCATCAACTAATCAAACCCAATTTGGGTACCTGGGTATCACTGTTCTAATGCAATGACTTAAAATACATTACATTTAATATTTTCAAAACTACATTACTAGCAGTGGTACCTTTAGGTTTATGTAGCAGAATGCCAATTTTATGATATTTGACATGAAATCAGTAATATTAAATTGATTTTTCTGTATATCAACAGGGTGGCTGTATTTCAATCTCCAGCGCTTTGTACAGAAAACAGAAAAAAACAATATAAACTAAATTTAAACTTGTTAATATTCTAAAGAAAGAATTAAAGCCAGCTATTTTTTTGAATGATTAATTCTTTGTTAAAATCTTAACAAAGCTAACAGTATTCACACAGTCAGGAACTTTCTTTATTTTATTGAATGTTTCTTAATTGCTACTATATACATTAATTTTTTGGGTTAAGCTTAGTATGAAATTATGCAATAAGAACAATTGGGTAAAAAATAACCTCATAATAATGTAGCCATCCATCTTTCGCTCGGAAAAATCGTCTTTTCCATGTCTTTAACAATGTGGCTTTTTTCTTATTCATTGGTAATTTCTCCATCAGACCTTCCATGTTAACAAATTGGTGGGATACATCTTCTGCCGTCTGAAAGCAAAAGAAAGTAATTTCAGATATACAAGCAAGTTTTCTGGATGTTTTTTGCCGAAGCAGAAAAAGAGTTTTATATGATTTTTTTGCAATCAGGAATTTAGGAATATTGTATTTCTAAAAAAAATTTTCATTTTGAGTGTTTAATACTATAACATTTTAGAAATTATTTTTACATATTAAACAACTTTTGATGGAAAAATATCTATAATTAAATTTATACCTGTTAAAAAAATATATATCCTTTGCAATACTGTAAATAGGGGCCTTGATGGCTGAGTGGTTAAGGTAGCTTGTCTACTATTGATCACTTGGTCTGTCAACACTGAGGTTGCAGGTTGAAGTCTCACTGCAAGCAGGGTGCACTTGACTTCAATATTAATTGACAAGGATTGCCAGTTTTCCTACCTAAGTATGAGGTTTTTCTATGGGTACTGTGGCTATCTCACCTAATAACAACAGGATGCCATGATAAAGCTGAAAAATTGCTGGAAATGGCATTAAACACCATTTAAACAACAAACAATACTGTAAGTGAGACTTAAAAGGAGATCAAGTACATGTGAAATGGGGTAAAAAATATAAATGTCACAGAAACTACACTGTCTAACAATCCTAATACTGGACAAGAAAAAAGTCTTTTAGGTATAAATAAATATTTTCCTTGCATTCAAATTAAGATTTTACTGGAATCGTTTCACCATGATACTCACATCTTTGTTTAATTTCACTGTGTACAACACATTCAACAGTTTTGTCTGAAAAAAAATATGTAAACAAATTATTCTTATTAAGTGTTACAAGTGACGTCTGCTGTAATTTATATACTTATCTGCAGCCGTTGCACTATGAACTGTTATGTTCTGCAATGCATTAATTAATCAAGATACTTATTACAGGACAAGTTTTCTCACATCCTCACAAGTCAGGGTTTCTGTGTCCACATGAGTCCACGAAACCCTGACAAACTTAGCTAGGAAATTCCCAGGCTAGAAGATTTTCATATGACGTCAAACCTTCAAATTATCAACTAATGAAATCGCTTGAAAGAAGCAAGTGTTTGGCAGTAGTCATTCTCACTCATTCTTGAGCGGGAAGAAAACATAATGCAACTGATAAATAACGCGGTAATAACAAACTATTAACACGACTGTATAAAATACACTGATTTTCACATGGTCTATGCAACACATGTGTTTGGTTTATTTACAATCGACATCAGGATATCCCTTGACCAAGTCCTGAATGGAAGCAAGCTTTTGATTGGCTACATTAAGGTATGATGTAGCCAATCAAAATAGTGACTTCTAGCCCAGGAATTTCCTAGCTAAGTTTGTCAGGGTTTCATGGACACATGTGGACACAGAAACCCTGACTTGTGACGATGGTTTTCTCATAAACATTACAATTCAATTTAAAAGTTAAAGAATACACTATATACAGAGGAGATAAACATTACACACACCTGACACTTCAATTAACCACTAAAAGAGAGAACAAAAAAATTCACAAGAAACTAAAAACATTACAGACAAATATTAGTGCATAACATACTGGCTTGGAACAGTCACATAAAATATTATGTAGAGATTGAACCAGTTAAGTATTATTTATCATCAAGTATATTAAAATGATGTAGTAAAAATTGGTTGTTTATACTGAGTCTACAATGTTACTGTTATTTTTATTCTGTAATATTTCAAAGCATCTTTTCATTTAAAGACACTTACTGGATCCCAGTTTATCAAGTTAATTCAATGTGGGGCAACCGCATCATCACTGATACTTACTGGATCCCAGTTTATCAAGTTAATTC
This sequence comes from Limnoperna fortunei, assembly GCA_944474755.1. Lineage (NCBI taxonomy): Eukaryota > Metazoa > Mollusca > Bivalvia > Mytilida > Modiolidae > Limnoperna > Limnoperna fortunei. The sequence goes on along the minus strand of OX104111.1, from coordinate 51,087,549 downwards.
TATGTGGACCTCATCATCACTGATACTTACTGGATCCCAGTTTATCAAGTTAATTCTATGTGGAGCAACCTCATCATCACTACCCATAGGAATTCCATGTATTTCATCTTCATCAACGATATCTGTATCTGCAACAACCAAAAATGAATGGTTTGTAAATGTAATTCAAAATCTTCATGTTAAGACCAAACAAGGATGTAATGACATGTAAAAGCAGACATCTTCTGGGGATTGAAAACTGAATGTTTGGGACATGGTATGATGGTAGACTGGTAGTATTTGTGGTGTTTTTGCTGAAGTGACATTGCCACTTACAAACATTTAATGGTGCATCTGCATTTCTATGACTTGTGAAAACTGAAGTATGGTCATAGGTTTTTATGAATTTCTGCTGATAGTGATACTTGTGTAGCATATATGTATCGTCTTGGTCACCCAGACACTTACAGGAAATTTAAACACAGCATCCAATACAAGACAGTTCTCTCTAAATCACATCACTGTTTTATAGAGTGTACTCAAATTGTCATACATAGAATAGCCACAATATGCTCAAGTTCTTGACCTTTTTGACATTTTACCTATTGATTTTAACATGGATTAAGACTCAACGAACATCCATGCCAATTATTATCATTGATCATGGAAAAACAGAACTAAATTTTTTGGCAATTATACATAGGGAATCCAAAATAAACCCATTTTCATGACCTTGACCTTTACCTATTGGACTGAATATGATCATAAAACAACTTCTATTAGCATTAAGCATCAATGCAAAATATTAGCGATACATATAAGGAGGTTGTGGAGTTATAAAGAAGAAACTAATTCTTTGGCAATCAGACATAGGGTATCTACATCATGCTCAAGTTTCTGACCTTTAACCTCTTAGTTTGGACATGGATGCAGAAAAACCCTTCTGTTGACAGTAAACATCAATCCTAAATATTCGTGGAATGGGTATGAAGTTGTAAAGCTGACAAAATTTGGATGGGCTGATATTGACACTGACCAATTACTTAGCTAAACCCCCCAATTACCAAAATGATGAACTGTAAATGAATCTACTAAGCCAAAAGAATTGTTTTATCGCAACATAGATTGAATATTGATTTGCAGACATAAGTCTGGGTTAAAAACTTGTTTATTTTCATAAAATTTAAACTGATATATACAAAACTAAAAATAAACATGTAGACATTATACATATGTTAAAATATTACATTAATATTCATGAATTTCTATTAAAAAAACCTTATTTATCAGAAATTACTGTTGAATATATAATATGATCCAGCACAAAATTTTGTTAACTCAAAAATGCAAATTAGCATGATTTATGATCATGAAATCTCAAATTTAATGTGGGATGTTTGTGTAGACAGTCTAGCTTTGATCCTCCTACATGTACTGGGCTAGATAAACAAGGATAAAATGATTAATATCTTGGTACATGTATTTTTAAGGTGTTAAATCCTTCATATTAGTTTTGGTTGATTACAATAACAACTATGTCTCCTTTTTCGTATGCATTCCTAAGTGTGTGGTTCAGCACCTATCCTTCTTTTATTACATGTATAACATTACAAATATTCTACTTTTATCTTAACATGTATTGAATTTATATCTTCTACACAATAAATGAGGTTGCTAATGTTTGTGATCTATATGTCTATAGTAGTGATCAGTCTAGACTGCATATAGTACTGGAATTAAACATGGGTCTTTTAAGAAATGTGGTTAATTTATATATGAACATATGTAATAGATCTGTAACACTTTAAATAGAAACTAGCCTACCATACATTTTTACAAAAGCAGAACAAATGTTACAGTGCCACCTAGTGGACTATGAAAAATTGTGGCAATACCTGAGGTTGGCAATACATCTAGGGATTAGTTTATATGATTATTACATACATTTTGGTAAATCATACCTTTCATATACGTGCAATGGAATAGTATTGAAATTCTAAATGGCTGGTACAACATTTATAGGAGCAATGTATATTTATGTACCAAAACCAAACAAGTGGGATATACAAGCATTCAGAATACACTGTGCAAAAAATGCTTAAACTGCTGTAAATTAACAGTTGTGTTGGTATGAAATTTCCTAATGGTTCCAATACATTTATAGCTAAAAAAAGGCAGTTCAAAATATATACATTAATTGGTTTAATGTGTAAGATCTTGTTATTTTCTTTTTATTTTCTTACTTAACCTTGATGACTAGGTAGAACAAGATTTTCCTAGGTAACCATATTTCTGTATTCATAAACACCTAAACTAAAACTAGTTTCACAGGTTTTGACAACAATAATTTCTCTGCTTGATCAGTGATGCGACAACTAATATAACCACGTTAAATCATTCACATAATCACTTAAAACAAGGGGGGGGGGTTAAGATTTAATTTGATACCAAAATAATAGATTAGGCCATCCATTGTTAGATTCATGCTTTCAGACAGACCCCCATAATACAGCTTTATGAAAAACACTGTATCAGTGTTTTAAAAATATTTTATGTATGTTTTTCCTACTTTTACAATAGAAATCTGCCTTTTTATTGACTTTTGAAGAAAATAGGTGCATACTTAGTGACCAACTGCAGAAATTAGGGGTATGGAAACAGTCAACATTTTTTAGGAGACAGGGTCATACATATTGCATAGAAATCCATATTTACTGTTTAGGAAAAAGAAATTTCGAACAAATAATTTCAGTTATCATTAAGTCAAATTTAGCAATAGGTCAGGTGAACTGTCCCTTTAAGATTTTAGGCCTGTATACATGTATAATTTTTTGCTGCAGCTTATCAATGTTCCATATGCATGCATCAAATACATGTATTAATTTAATGAACTCCATACAAGAAAATTAAATTTTAATAGTACATCTAGATATGTAAAACATTTGGTAACAACCAATGTCGAAGTAATAAAAAAATCGATCAAAGACAAAAATGGCCGGATTTAGTTAAACAGGAAGTAGGTGAGCGACAGACCTGAAATTGAATCCCACGTTATGGGAGGCCATGTTGATGCTGCATACAAATTTCAAGAGAATGTGATTAGTAGTTGCTGAGAAAACTGTTACGAAAATTTTTTCCCTGCCCGGCCAACATTCATAATTTTAATACCCGGATTTTCACTCCATGAAATCTGGCCAAAAATCAATCAATTAACATTTTAAAAACTTCTATAGGCATATGTAATATAAAAACACCATGGATATCATGAATCTTTGTGTTTGAACCTTGATTTTTAATGAAATCACTAGAAATACCTGTAAACCTGTCTTTTTGTCCAAAGTTGCTGAACTGTTTGGTTGAAAAGCAGTTTTTCTTTGATGCTTTGTTTTCAATATACAGTGGTCTGTTGAAATTTTTTTAAAAACTGTTCTTAGTCTTAATGTTTTGTTGAGCCTCTTTATGTTCCATTTGTTTACATTTTTCAGAAATAATAAACTGTTTCATTCATTATGCTTGTTATTTTATTTCAAACCTTGTAAGTATTGTGTTTTTTGAGTGGCAACTTAGGACATCTGCTTTGCCATTTTGTCAGTGCATGCAATCCAGAATGCTCAATTCATACAATTGTTCTGATAAACAATCAAGTTGTAAAGACATCAACTCTTAGTTTTAATGTTTTTAATTTTCTGTTTTGTTTTTATTGTTTACGTCATTTTATAACCACACATATTTGATTTCGTCTTTTTGTTACTGTTGATAATGGCTAAACTTAAGAGTCCTTTTTTTGCCATTTAGGCTCAACACATTAAAGCTTTTATAAAGTTCTTCAGATTTCATAATTCAGCCGATCTTAATTGTAGACCATATAATTATATACTAAATCACCAATCCATTGGTAAAATCTATTGTTATAACAGGCAATTTAAAATCATGTACTGGTCATCTATTTACTGTATATAACAACCATGATATAACTTTAATTATTTTGACCATTCAGACCAGTTACGTAATTATTACTGGTAACTGAACCATATACATGTATTATGCCGACCAATTTAATATTTGTATAAACAAAATTAATGTCCATATTTGCACAACTGGTTTCATTATTTGTGATTACTAAACCAAATCATACCAAACACTGAACAGGTCAAATTATTTTGTATGGTCACTAAGGTCGAGCTGACCTATGACCAATATGTTTAAGCTATATCATGATATAGAGAAGACAGTGCCTGGTAAGAACTCCACACCAATAGAGGGAAACACTTAAAATTTAAGTCCACCACAACTAGCCCAAGGTCAAGATTGACATTTCAAACTCGGAGTAGAAATTGCAAGACATAAAGTTAAAATGACCACATGGCCAATGAGACCCATGTCTCATATCACTATCAAGTATGAATCAATGAACATATAGAGGGCTATTATCTGTAACATACTGGACTTGTATTATCACAACAATTTTATAATGAAATTCATAAAAGTAAAAGCCCAAATATGTAAATTTTCTATAGTATATTGTATAATTCAAAATAATAATTGTATGCATGTTACATAATATGTCAGGAATGTTAGCCCTAAGCAAATTCATAAAAAAACAAGCATTTTGTTATGTTTAGGGGTGAATACATGTACATGTAAACTTGTAATGAAGAGAAACAAATATACATGCTTTGGATAGGAACAAAATTAACTTTGATGAATGCATTTATTTGCTCATAGATGGTCATTCTTCATGAGTGGTTGCCATATAGAATACATTTATATATTTGAAAAATAAAGCAATCATTTGTATCCTTTTTATTTACCAGTTGTGTTTGTAAGATAATACATTGTTATTTTCATTAATTTCTATGACATCACTACACAAACTGAAAATATCAAAACTTTAATGACCTAATTATGTAGATTTAAATTAGTTAGGAAATTGTGAACAGTTTTAATATTTTTCTGTGTCCCAGTTGAAAATGTAATATTATATTAATGATACGTTTTGTCTTTTTTTGCCCTTCTTTGAATCATTTTTGTAAATCAGACAAGCACATTTTTGACAACACTGTGAAAGACTTATACCATTAATATAAAAATTTATTTCATTAATTCCTCAAAAAATGTAATGCCTCAAACATGGCTATAAGTTTAAGCAAGATTAAAACACAACATTTTTTAATCTCTATTGAAAGTTTAAATTCTAACATCAAAATAATTTCATTTTTGAAACAACTGCATTAAAACCAACTTAAAATGTTAATTCAGTTTTGTGACCACAAGTCCCGTCTTATCTATAAAATCAACAGGAAAAAAGTGACAGGTTGTGTTGTTTGTAAAATTGATAAAAAAAACCATGCACTGATTAGACTGTGAATAATCAACTTGCCTTCTATTACCTAAGGAAACACACGAGTACATCAAAACAATCAACATTTCATATCAAACATTGAAAGCCAAACATATATGTGCATGCTTGATACGATTTCTTTGAAGCCAATAGGTTTTGCAAATTGGCTGAGGTGGAATTAGCATTAGCAATAGCAACTACATTTGTTTACTGTATGGTTCTATAGTACACTGTCACAGATATTGAGAACTGTCATAGGCAATAACAAGTTGCAGGCAAGAATGTTATTTTTGCATATGGCAAGATGCATGCAAAATAAAGTCACAGGCAAAAATGTTTATAAATTCAGCAGAAAAAGATCCAGTATGTTTCAATGCAGGGAAATAGTCCATTAAAAAGCACAAATATGGATGGAATATATTTATTTTCGTTTACCTCCAAATGGTGAAAACCTTTTTTTCTTAGGCAGTGTTTTAGTCTTTTTCAAAACAGTTTCTGACTCGAAGTGTTCGTGGGACTTGACTAAATTGTCTGTTTTGTTATCAATATTGGTATTAGTTTCTTTTGGGCCAAGTGTTTCACACACAGATTTTGCAAAGTTAAGATGATCAAACATGCTTGGTTTTTTGCTACCATTCGGTGATGTCTTTTTAGGACTTCCTAATTTTTTGTCCTTTTCAGTTTCAACACTTTTCACAGTATTCCCATTTGTAAATGATTCTGGACGAACTGCTTCCATTCCATTTGCAGTTTTAGTTTTATCAGTCACAGATATGTCAGATTTTCTAGATCCATTTGTTCCCCTTGCAAATGGCGGGGAACTTTTTTGTGGTGAACTAGGTTTGGAACTGTCATTGGTGCCATTTGTGCTCCGTTTTATCACGGTAGTTTTCACAGTACTTTCAGCTTTTTTAGATTGATCTACTTTTTTGAAAGAAGTTCTTAACTTATCACTTTTAATAAAAGGATTTTCATCTAATTTGGGTAATTTATATTCTTCATCATTTTCACCTTTTTCACTGTCGGATTTTGACTTGTCATTTTCTTTGTTTATTGTTTTATTGATGTCAGACCGCCTACTTTCTTGATCCCCAGTTTTTGAACTTTGTCGACACAACCTTGGCTCGGATTTTGGTGAGACTTTTTCTTCCTTCTTATTGTTACTCTTATCAATGCTGATTGTTTTTCCTTTTTTGATTTCACCACTGTATTTTCGAGGACTAGTTTTGTCACTTTTTGGAGGTGTTATGAGTTTGTCCTTAAGTTTCAGGCTCGGTGCCTTGAATTTCTCCTGTACAGTTTCCTTACTTTCAACTTCTTGTGTATTATTACAGTTCAGTTGTTCATCAGTTTCCATTTTTTCATCTTTTCCATTTTGCACTGCACTTACAGGTTTACTGTCACTTTCATCTGATTTTTCATAGAGAAGGTCCTCAACTACTAATTTCTTAGCTTTGTGATGTTTTTTAAGATCCTCTAATCTGATATTTTCGCTTGATTCAAGTTTATTGTCACAGATTTTCTGATCCTCTTTGTGCTCTGGCTTTGTTAAATTTACTGATTTGGTCAAATTTATTTTAGAGATTTCTTCATATCTAGTGAAATATGTTTCTTTTAAAACATCCAACAATACTCCTTGACAACATGTGCACAGTTTGTCCCTCAATTTAGTAATGAAAGTATCTGTAAAGGAACTGTCTGACGCTTTTATATGGACATTTTCTAGTGACTTCGATTTTACTAGTTCAATGTTTGGTTCATTATGTTCTTCTTTGATCCCCTGAGAAGACAGACATTCAGTTGTTCCAGAGTATTTGAGTTTTGACAACTGTTCTTCTTTGTCTACAACTGTTATAGCCTGTGGTACTTCTTTGTCCACCGCTGTTATATCCGGTGACAATTGAAATTCACTGGAATTTTGATGTGAAACTGCTCTTTTATTTGCAACATGAACACTTCCAATTGTTTTGTTACTACTTTTTAGTTCTGTTTCCACTGAATCCTTGTTTGGAATACATGTTTTTTCATAGTCATTCGAAACATTTCTTGACTGATTAGCATTAAATTCAGTTTTTTTGAGCTGCCTTAAAATACTTGATTCATACTTTTCCTTTGTATTGTCATTTTCACTACTTTCTGTAAACTTAAAATTGGCTATTTTGTCACCTTTCTCTGGATATTTGTCACCAGGGTACAAATTATTTGCAATCCACTGGTTAATTATATCAGTATTGCTTCCATCAATGTTCTGAACAGGATTTCTTTTCCTACGCACCTTAGAACCAGCACAAACATAAACAAATTGTTCTTTCCTTTCTGTTTCATTCTGATAAGCACTTTCTTTCCATGCATTACCTAAAAGTTCCGTTGGCAAAGCTTCATAAAATTCTTCATATTCAGATCCACCACTGATGGTATGATCTGAAGCCGTCTCATAATTATCTGTACTCATTCCTCCATTTTCATCAAGCCTTTGCTTAACCTCTGGTATTTCTTCATCGGTGAATGTAGCATAATTATCTTCATGTATTATATTAAGATCTGAAGCAGCTGGCTCGGTAATAATTTCCCATTCATCTGCGATGGGAGTTTTCTCCCCTGAACTACCAGAACGAGCATCCTCCACTGACAGTGTAGTAACTGATGATGTCTCGCTCTTATGATCCAAAGCATGTATCAAAGAATCAAACAAATTCTTCAATTTAGATTGACTTTTAGGGCTGTCTGTATTATTTTCTGGTTGTTTATTTTTATCATTATTTGGAGATGTAGGTTCTTCTTTTTTACTCTTTTCAGTTTGAGCAGACGGTTTACTGCTAGTTTTTTCATTCTTGTCTTTTGACTGGACAACTTTTTCTGTTTTGGACTCCTTGGAGAAAAATTTTCCTTTCTTAATAGATTTCTCTTCCTTTTTGGTTCCATTTCCTACCACAGAGCTAGTTATTTTAGTTTTTGTTTCCTTTTTGCCTTTCTTGTCTTTTGCCAGTATTTCACTTGGATGCGACACAATAACCTTTGGAGGATTACTTTCCTTTTTCCCCTTTTTCTTGTTTTTCTTCTTTTTTGAGGAACTACTAGTACTTGATGTTGTACTAGCAATAGATTTATTGTCTGTTTCATCCAAATTTTTTAATGAATTTTTCTCTCCATCATTCTTAGTTTCTTCATTCACAGAGCTATCTACTATTTCAGTTTTAGCAAGATTTTCTATTTCTGAATTTTTTCCATCATTTTCTGTGATAGGCAATTTACTGTCATCTGATTCAACACTGTTATTTTTGTCACCCACGTTTGTCTCTTCATGATAATCTTCTGATGTCTTACAAACAAGAACTTCGCCTACTTCAACCTCACAAGAAGTATTAAATGTTAATTCTTCATCACCCGGCATTTCAGTTTCATTCATTTCATTAGGTTCCAGTAAAATTTCTTCAATTTCAGTTTCAGGTGTTAAAGTATTATTTGAGTCCTCTAACTGAGAGTCTTCATTTGAAAAAAATTCTGATGAAATTTCACTTGTTAGTTTATTTATCTTTGATATAAGTTCATCGCTGTTTTCTGCAGAAAAGTTGACATCATAGTTTTGAAATGTAACACTTTCGGTATTATTTTCCCCATCATGATCTAAGGACCTACTTCTCATGTATGGTAAAGAATTAAATCGATTTTCACCAAGACTGAAATTATTTACCACTTTTGAACTGGATTGATAGTCACCTTTTGTATGCATTCTTATTCTATTTCGAATTTCCTCAATGTGGTTAGCATTTTGTTCACGTCTGCTCTGTATGTCTTCTTCGGTGAGAAAAGATGATATGTATGATGGTTGTCTATCTGTGTAGCTGCCGAGCTGGTTATTGCTGCCTTTATCACTCTGAGTATCTAAATTTGTTCTGTTTATTAAAGAAGTTCGCCTACTTTCAAATTTAGTATCCTCTCCTACATCAGAACGAGATCTGGAGATTGCTGTTCTTGAACCAACAAGTGTATCTCTTGCCCTTTTTCGTGGCAATGAGGAAACAATATCACTGGTTCTAGTCTCAGTTTTTTGTCCAAACAAATCATTTATTCTGCTCAAAGCATCTTGAGAAATTCCTGACACTCCTAATGACACTTTTCTTACACCTTCCTGTCCACTGTAGGAATGGAACATTGATTGTTCCCTCCGTGAATATGGATGACTACCAAAACCAGACCGATGATCCACTGACATGCTCCTAAATGACCTTGATGGAAGAATGTCAGTATTTACACCATATAATGATTTTTCATTTACTTCTGATTCATTTCTGATACTCTGATCATAATTTAAAAAGTCATTTGTGTTTGAGAATTGAGAGAAATTTGAAGTATTTTCATTTTCAGTATTTTCATCAAAATTACTGTATACATCATTTGTTTCAAAGAATTCCACATTGCTTGCATCAACTAAATCATCTTCTTGTTCCTTTTTCATGAAATACAGATAAGAATTGTTTGTTTCATTCATATTGTCATCCTTGATTTCCTGTTGTCCAGTTTGTTCAAAACTGTTGTTTAACTGTGAATGGTCACTAATTATTTCTGTAATATGAGTATATGTTGTTGTTTTAGAACCTACTGGTAATTCATTGTCATCTTCCTGTCCATTTTCATATTCTGATGTTTCTAAACAAGCTTTGTTGTCTGATATGATGGAAGACTGAACTGTTTGTTCATCAGTGACTTCATTTTCACATTTTGCAATGTCATGTGGTTTATCATCAGGTTCAGTAGTAACATCATCTTGTAAGCTGTTCATGTTATTTGGAACTGGTGATCGCACTTGATTTTGGAAGCTTTCATTAACGGTCCCACTTTGTGATAGCTGGAGTGATGTAAATGATCCAGTAATTTGAATTCCATTATTTACTTTTGTGTAAACCTTACCTTCAACCTCATTTTCAATTTGATTTTCAACTATTTCAATGGCATCGCTAGTTATTGGTGGCCGAAAAGTATTGTTTTCCTGCTGATTAGAGTTTCTTAACTGGTGACTATTAATCTGATCTTGCTGTTCTTGAACTTTAGATGTCACATCTTTGCGGTCTTTGATTCTTTCCCGTAAAGACTTTACCTCAGTAATTTTAGATCTATGAGAGACTCGTTCTGTAGTAGGAGAAAATCTATAGTTTCTAGGAAGTGTTTCAGATTTTGTGCTTGAGAGTTTTGGAGTTTCAAATAAACTGTCTAATCTTTTCATGCTATCAGTAACCAAATTCTGAATCCTTCCTTGGCTAGATCTACCAGAAGTTGTCTCTGTTATTGGCATAGAAAAAGTTTTCTCCTTACGATCAGTTCTGTGAATTATCAATTTTGAGGTGTCTATTTCATTTTCATGTCTACGGAGTGTAGGTAATCTCTGTTGTAAAACTGGTTCATCTTTTTCTGAAACAGGAGTGAAACTCTGAATACCTAATAATGAACGTTTAAAACTTTCTATGTCTTCTTCATCTTCTGATATTGAGGTATTTGCAACAGTTTCAATCTCTTTGGTTTGAAAATTTTCTTTATCATATATTTGTTCTACATTGTGACAAGATTCAGACTGATCTGGAAGTCCTGTTATACTTTGGGAACGCAACAAAGGAACATTAGAACTTGTCTCGGAATTTGTTAAAGAAGATGATCGTTCTCTCCCAATAACTTCTCCTGGATGAGACAAGGCACTTTTACGCACTGAAGAAATATCAAAGTTTTTTGGCCTTGCCCCACCATGGTATGTTGATGAATCTATGCTTCCTTGGGACATGCTTAAGGAGTTATTCATTTCTGAGCTTCTATTTTCATTTAGCGCCCTTCTTCCAAGCAAAGTTTTTCGTCTTTCCTCATGGCCATCTACAAGTTTTCTCATACCAATTGAATGTCCGCCAATCTGCTGTCTGCGACTCAGGCGCGTTGTTGCATCTGTAGGTTCACTGTTAATTTGCATAACACTATTTGCTTGTCTCTGTTTTCTCATTTGCTCCAGTTCCTGAAGTCTTTGAATTCTAGATGCAGTATCAGAAGATGGTGGAGGCCACATATGAGTGGCTATTGAAGAGTAGGTACTCGCCATATTATTGTCAGTCCTGTAACGTTAGATGTCAAAATTATTTTTCAAGTTTCTTTTTCCAAGAAACCAACCCCAATGCACATACCATGTGAAAATATCCCAACCGTGCAGAGTTTAATTCATAATTTTTTAAATTCTCACTTCACCGGCAGCTTCTAGACAGTAACAGGTAAAACTGACATTCACCTTCAGAAATGTGTCTCAGTTCAAATAAATTGTTATTCATTTTGCATTGAAGGCAGTAATTTCCATGTAATCAAAAAACTTTCTACACACAGTTACATTTAAAGTTCCTCATGCATTGACAAACGTTGGCAGTTACAATATAAAATCATTTTCTATTTGAAGTACATAAATTATTTGTACAGTCATGCATATTTTGAACAACACGCCACATGTTTAATAAATTACTTCTTTTGGATCAATAACGATATATATATATTTTCCATCAGAATTTCCAGTTTCCGTCAATACAGTCAAGATTGCCATAAATCGTAATCAACACATGTATTGTAAACACAATACACTATCATTTACATTAAGGAAGCCGAGTCAATTGTTGTAAGTTTAGCTCTATTCACCTTTGAATCATTGGACAATCCCTTTTACTACACATTTTGAATAGTCTACCAGCATTATATTTAAAAAAAGATTTCTACCTAAGTGACTGACATAACGTCCAAGGATATTTAAATGCTTAACTATAACGTGGATCAGCCGTGCGTTTCACCCAAAGGCTAAAACAAAACTTGTGTAGTATATAGAAGGTAAATTTAACTACCTGAGTTATTTTATTTCCCCCTTTGATCATAAAATTAAATAAAATTAAACCCAAACAAATTAATGATTTGCTGCAGAAGGATGTTTGTTACGAAAGACAAACCACTGTTACGGAAAAATCTATATTCCCTGCAAGGTGTTGCTATTAGCTGTATAATTTATGAAGTGTTTTAATCAATTTTTTACTCATATTAAAACATCTCCACTTTATCTAGATTTATAGCAACAAGTAAAATTGCACAGCCCAAGGAACAAATGTTAGACACAAATCTAGCCAAACTCCTATATGATTAATTGAGATACAAGCCCAGAGACAGATACAACCACAAAGTAATGGACCATGTACTGACTGACCTTTTTTTGTCTGTGCATAATTTTTTTTTTTGTTTTACACATTTAAAAAAGTGAATTAAGCCATTTAAGAAAATTATATAATCATTTTTCATCTTTAAAACGTTTGGGTCGAAATACTGAAGTTGGACATGAAATTATATTTGTACGGTATATCTTATTACAGAAGTTTTCATTCTACCTAATGGCATACATGCAAATACCATTCAACAAAAATTTCCAAGTCTGTTACCATTTACATATGTGTTTCTTCTTACAAATTATTTTATTCAGTATCTGAGCAGGGATAATAGATCTCTGAATGTTTTAAAAATAAATAAAACATTCTAATTGTTTCCTGCACTCAACTGGTATTTTCCCGTTTACTAGTACTCATGAATAGTTCATAGTATGATTTCAGAATAATCTTGTTCAGTTTGATCAATTTTGTTTAATTTTTAGACCAAAAATGCTTGTTAAAGCAAAAGCAAAATTAGTTAATATTCGAAATTATAAAATATGAACTCTTTTAATCCTATAATTGACACTATGCCAAAATTATTCAGAACATAAAACATTCTGGATTCAAGATTAGGGTGTATAATCTGAAAATCAAGCAACAGGTCAAACTGATTTCTATAAATCTTTTGTAATAGTCAGTATTATATAACTCATCTTTGTTGACCAAATTAAGTTTTTGTGCCAATTTTTCAGTGTTTTTTCAGTTTGTAATTTTTTTCTATAAAAAAAACTGACAAAACTGTGTAATGAACGGGATGCACAACAAATGCCTTAATAAATTTTTCACAATTTGTTGAAAAGAGGTTTCGGTCTGTGTCAAAAAATGTGGGAGGAGCTGATTAGGCAAAAACAGAACCATCATATAAACAATGTTCTAAAAGTCTGTATCTATAAAAATGGGAAAATATGAGATCAGGTGCACAACTTCAATAGGGTTGCAATCTTTCTATAAAGTTTCAAGGGAATGGGTTGAAAGCTGTAGGAGTTGATTACACAAAATAGGAATCCTCTACTGAAAAATGACTAGGTTCCCGAGTCTGGAAAAATATGGAAAAAAATCCTCCAACAATTCTATAAAAGCAGATGCACAACTTCAATACTTGTGCAACCTTTCTGTGAAGTTTCAGAGATCCAAGTTAAAAACTGTAGAAGGAATCAGATCACACTTTTTGAGAGAAAATGAGAGTAAACCAAAATTTTTTCAAAATGTATATTTTTTCTAGATATACATGTATATATATAGATTATACATTTGTTCATTTGAGTGACAAAATGCCACTTTCAGCATTTTTGCAGCAATATTGTGGCATCCAGTTTTTATGGGGTGAGGAAGCCACCCCAAACGTTTAATAGGTATAAAGTTTATTTGTACGAGTGTATAAACAGGTATATATATTAGTCCCTGTATAGCATTTCTCACCTATATCATGGGAGTACATATAAATAAGGGATATTGTTTTTATCCTACAATAATAGAACTGAGGAAGGAAGAACCCTAATTATTGCTGACTTTAGCTTAAATAGGTCTGGATATTACTTGAATAATGATTTATAAAACACATTTTCTATACTTCAAAAAAGCACAAAACATAGTTTTCTAGCTGACAACATGATAGATTAAGCTTATAAAATTCAAACGCATTCATGAATCAGATCGGGATATTAAATATTGTTGGAAACAGGGACAAGATACCAGGAGAAGATATCTGTATACTTGCTAAATAAAGCATAACATTTAATCTTACACCTTTTAATATGCAGGAAAACTAACATTTTCTGTCAACAAAGGTTGAAGTCTAGCAAGCCTGGTCACTAGTATAGATCAAACCAGCAATCTGCTGAAAGTTACATGACTAAGCTATCTGAATATTTTGGCCACTGAGGCCTCTACTTTAGGTCTTTATTTAAATTAACCTGTTAGAACCCATCAACTGTCATTGACAATTTACACTGATAAAAAAATTCATCTAGACTGTCATGAAACCCTTGATAATCACTAGGTGTGGAAAACTCTGATACAATACGGAATGCTTGAAGGAGTTTTAGGATATATTTTTGTTATGATTATATTTTCGGTCAGAGACCAAATATAATACACTTTTCACACCTATTTAGACTCTTATATGCCTCAAGCGTTTTAATATATTACATAAATTAAAATATTTAGCAACACATGACCTGCTATATGATATTTAAATAAAAGTCATGTAAGCCAATATATCTTGTTTGGTAGTAAAACATCTGTACAAAATTTAATACCATGTACAGGTATAGGAAACTTGATTCATAAAATCGTTCTGAATACATAGTGGGGTTCAGGTGGTCTAGATCTTACAATCTTAATCTACAATTACTTTTATTATGCCTCTTCAAAAGTTTAAATCAAACATGACACAATCCAGTTCTGCTATTCCCCTTCCGGTTCCTAGCAGTGTACTTTGATAAGCTCTGCTCACATATTAAGGAGACTCAGGACACATACACTATAAAATTAACTTATTACAGAAAATTCTTTGTCATAATTTCAAGCAATCTACAAATTTTAGCAGAAGAATAATTTTAGAAGTGAGTCTGAGCCTTTAATTAGGGAAGGAAGCCGGAGTACCCAGAGAAAACCTCTAACCTGCAGTGGGAAAACTATCAATCCTTGTCAATTAAAAGATTGGAGTTTAGTACTCTCTGCTTACAGTGAGACTTAAACCTGTAACCTCAGTGTTGACAGACCATGTGATCTATACTAGATGACTAACTACCCCAACCACTCAGCCACCCAGGCCCCTGATTTAATGTAAAGGTAAAGCACGGAAGAATTTATTAGGAACTATATGTCAAAATATTCAAAACATGAAATATGTATTCCGAGCTCCGTTAAAAGCATTTTTTAAATGTATATGATTATGCATTTGATAATTCTTTAATTTTAAAAGATACAATTTCTTCATCAGATTATTTCGATGACTGTAAATCATCCATACATGTAATATTTTATGACAGAAATGTATACACATACATACACAGAATTTACATACTGCACAGAATATTTTTCAAACCACTTAAAAATTGATATTTGAATGTGTCATATTACTAGTAAGAATGGTACACCAAACAATTTTACAATCAGATGAGTGCACCACCATTAATGAGTGAGTTTATTCAGATGATCTGAAGTTTGTTTGTGTTTGTCTTTATGGTTTGTACAATTGTTTTTTGGTCAGGCAAGTTTTTCTATGTATTTGTTTTTATCTAGAAATGGACAAAATCCTTTCCCTTCAATGTAGCATTGCAGACAAAAACCCTTCCATATGATTTCCAATGCGAACAAAATACATTCCATAATATTTGCAAAGCAGACAAAATCCTTCCAATCATATTTTTAATGTGGACAGAAATTCCCAAACTAAACATTTTAGGAACAAACAAATGTAAATTAAAAATCATTACTTTTAAGATTAAACTTGATTAATGACATACATGTAGGTTAAATTTGTTATTATTATTTGATTTCGTTCTTTTTTTCTGTCCACTGAACAGACAATGGGATTTATCAACCTATTATAAATTCACGCTGTACCAGTCACATTTTTTTTACTGCCAGAAAGAGGTTCTGCTTGCTTTGCTCAAAAAAGTGGTAATGAGTGTTTTTTAAATGCGATTATAAAAACAAACCAATTAAATGTCATCAAGCACTGCAAAACAGGGCAGGGGATTATGTTAACCTTGGAAATATGGGAGAGATTTTGTCCCAATTGGAAATAATACAGGAGGCATTTTGTCTGCCTATAATAAATTGCACAAAATGGGATTTTGTTCTACACCTGTTTTTATCTTATCTCCGTGCCTTCTTTTATCACGCGTCTGTTATGCTTATGCAAAATTTTTAATATAAATATTAGTGTACATAGCATATTATATATTCATATGATGTAATCAGATTATATTGTCTATCATTGCAGTTTATCTATCATAGGCAGTATCTAGGAAGTCTTTGTCAGGTTCATTTGTTAACAGGACAATTATCTTTTTTTATTAAAGATTTCTATTTCTGGTGTTTTCTTATGTAATTATGACTGCATTTTATTGGCAGGCGTCTAGAACATTAATAAACATGTAGTGTTTATATCAAGATAGTTTTATAACAGCCATTAAATACTTATATAAAGGATCTTTATGTAAACATTTAAATATCCCTTACATTGAATAAAGACTGCATTTATCTATTTGAAATTTATGACCTTATTCCTACAAGCAAATTAGATATCAACACACGACATCTGAGACACAAAGTACAAACAGGGGTTGTTTAAATAAAATAGAAATTCACTACTTATTATTCTAAAATGGTGGTCTTAAGAAAAAAGTGGCCTTGTGAGTGGAGAACTTTATAAAAACTACACAAATGTTTACTGATGTGGCCTCTTTGAGCAAATGTGGCTACTGTTGAGGGTGGCCTCCAAGAGACAATGCCAATGCTCACTACTTATACCCCCTCTTTCACAAAAAGGTATCAGTAATCAGGAAGTACCAAGGAGCATAAATCAATATACACCATATGCAAAATATCAGGCTTCTGCATTCTTTAGTTGCTTAGAAAACTGTGACAAAAATTTTTATTATGGACGGACAGGGTAAAACAGTCTACTCCCTCTTCTTTAAAGCGGCTGTAAAATAAGCTACTTATATTTTTTATTACATTGTGTTTAAGAAACTATCAGAAATGGAGTGATCAGGTTTATTGGTCGAAAAAGGGTGCGCTTGAATTTTATCTTAACTGACAAGTATTACCAGTTTTCCTATCAAGTTTGGGGGTTTTCTCCAGGTACTCCGGCTTCCTTCCCAAATAAAAACTGGATGCCATGATATAGCTGAAAAATTGCTGAACGTGGCATTAAACACCATTCAAACAAAGAAACAAAAATCAAAAGGACTATAGAAATAAGCAACCAAAAAATGCTTTACATATCCATTTTCATAGAATCCTTGTTAGAACTTTGTGACTTTTTAAAAATAAAGAACTAACCTTCATCCCAATAGCCAACCCAAGAATCATCATCATCACCAACCGATGAACTGCACTGACTTGCCATTGTCGATAAACTAACAAAACACCACCATTTTAAACATCCTTTTGTTTTAGATGTTAATATTGATATCAAGTTTTAACCGAGGTGCCTGATAAAACATTCCCTGTGGCATAAACTAACATTGTGACTTTAATTTTTATATATTTCTCAAGGCAAATATTTACCTTATATGTATTTTGAATAAAGACACACATGAGAGAATACAACAAGAATTAAAATGTACGATTATGTTCTCCATTACTAAATATTTGCATTACATATTACAACTTCCATTCAAAATTTAACGAAATTCGCTCTCATACATTCATGACATAGCAGATAAATTAGTATGGGGTCTCACAATGTCATTAACTTATCTCAACAACTTTCCATGGTTCACCCATTAAAAAATAATCCTATCTACCCTTTTTATAATCATGGATTTTTATGCAGCTTTTAGCAATTTTTCAACTATAGTATATTTGATGGCAGCCAGTATTTATTTGGAGTACAAAATGCACAATGACAAACTCTTGACCTTCAGCTAAAAATGGCAAGCTTAAGTCAATTAATATTAGAGATAACTCCTGATCAAACAAAAATCCCTCAAGTACATGTTGATGCTTCTATTTATGTCAATATTTGTTACATGTGAATATATGCTTGTATGTTATATGTTTTGTTAAAATGTTGTATTGCTATAGCCTATTTAGGTTATTTTGTTTGCAATAAATATATATATATATATATATATTTAACAACCTCCCTCATATATTTGTTAAGTAAATTGTATTAATCAGAGTGATAAAATACCAAACCACTGATATCATACCAGCCTCATTAGATAGACCACCTGCATACAAAGACCATTTCTGTTTGTATGTTTTTGTTTGCGTGAATGCCACTTTAGCAATTTTTCAGCTATATCATGGTGTCTAGTTTTTATTTGGGAAGGAAGCCAGAGAACCTGAAGAAAAACCCCGACCTTCTGTAGGAAAACGGACAATCTTTGTCATTAGGATTAGAGTCAAATACACCCTGCCAGCAGTGTGAGACTTTAACCCGCAACCTCAGTGTTGACAGACACATGATTAATAGTAGATGAACTACCTTAACCACTCAGCCACAGAGGTCCCTACAAAGACTGTTTTTGACCAGAGAAGATATGTCTATACTTTTTCTTCTTGTTTGGTTATGCAGGTGTGTAATGCTATCTTATGATATATCAGCACAGTTTTTGTAACTAGTTTCTGGACAAAATGAATAATGTTACAATACATGTTATCTAAGTATTGATTATTTTCTATCTTTTAACTGATATTCTAAATCATTTCTGATCCGAATTATTATTATTTCATTGTTTTACAAAACAACAGGCGACATTGTCAATAGATAGGTTGCACCAATATTAATTGTGTTTGTGCATAATAGGTATATGGTTTATTATTTCAAAAACTGCTGTGTGTATAGCAGAATTTTTTATAAAAAAATGTAAGTGTTTCCAAAATTAATTTGTCACACGCATTATTTTTGTTCCTGAACAACACTAAAACACCCTTTAATTAAATAGTCCACTTTAGCCATTTTGATCATTACCAATACCATTTTTTTAGTTTCGTAAAACTTGACTAAAGGATAAAATTAGTGCTTTAAAAATCACAAGATATTCGGTAAACACAACACAGGAATTTACAAAGCCTCAGACAGCAGACATGGTACATACTAGGACAATCAAATACACTTTAATCCTATGTTCGTTTTTATCAATATTTGATGAAACGTTTGACAGATATTGGGATTAATGGATTCTGGACGTAGACAATATATTTTTAATTTAGCTTGAAATAGTTTATTATTGATAAGCAGCAAAGCAAGAATAGCACCTGTGGTGTTCGAATGAAACAACAGATTATAAACTATATTAGACTTATAATTCATGTATAAACCAAAGATAAATAACATATTTCAACAGGAAATTTAGTCAGCTGACACAATGTAATATTTGTTGGTTTTAAACCAGAATATCTCGCTTCAGACTTGTATCACATGTAATAAATATTCAAGGACAACAATAGAATTTGTAAAACTAGCTAATTTTTAAGAGGAAAAAATCATGGATGCCAATATAAAGTAAATGTATGATGTTTAATTATATAAACTTTTTAAGGTGATGTTACTCCATCTTTAGCCGAGTAACTTTACAAATAGAAGTGAAATCTGCATTTTTGACAGAAATAGCAGTCAAAACTATTTCAAACAACACAAAAATTACTGAAAATATGTTTCTCAGGATTTATCCAAATGTAGCTAAACAGTATTCCTTAATGAATCAAAGAATTTCTTTTACAAATCTGAAACAATTCCTCCTATATACCTGAGAAAAAAATGGACTATTTCGTGAGATATTGTAAGAAAACATACTTTTTACACTTATAAAAATAATCTCAAATAAAATAAATCATTTTCAACAACAACTACAAATTTTTCAATTTTCCCTTAGACAGCAGAAAAGTTACATGGCAGTATAAAATACATGTATGTATACATAACATTATTTATAATTACATAAAATTTAATGGCCCTTATATCCCAAGGCAAAACACATGGCAAGCAAAATTTTCCATTTAAAGAAGAACTTTTTAAGTACATGTAATTTAAATAAACTAACATGTTTTATATTATATTTTTGAATATGATAACAAATTTCAACCTTTTTTCATTAAAAGTATCAAATTAAAAAAAAAACTATCTATGAAAAAGGAAAAATGTATATTTTAGCTGTTTGTTTTGAAAATGAAATTTTGTTGTTATTTGAAAAATATGGTTTAGATATATATTCATTGATTTGTTTTGTTACATATACTTAAGATATTTGAAACTATTAATTAAAGAACATAAGTAAACACTATAACATTAGTACATTAGTAAAAATAACAAGGATAGTCACCATAAACAGTTTACATTGTAAACCTGAAAATTGAACTGTATATATGATTTAAAAGGTTATAGATCCCATACGATGTTTTTCTGAATAACTTATCATACCAATAATTAGCTTGAGGTGTCATCAGTTTTATTTTTAGAATTATTGCAGTCATGTGATGCTCCATCAGGGTTTCCCCTTTCAACATTTTTAGTATCTTTTGGCTTGTCATATATCTTGTCACGAATTAAAGCACAACGCTCCTTTAGTGTATATTTTTTCAAAAAACAATCTGCAAGAAAGTGGTCATGAAGACTAACATCCAACAAGCTTTCTGACTGGTTAATTGCACGATGTCGAAATGATGGCACAATTCCAAAGCTAGATTCAAAAGAACTGCTTCTGTTTCGGTTTTCCATCCTATCCATAACACTTAAATATGTACGAAGTCTTGGACTAGTAGGAGCAACCCAGTGGGTTCTTCCTTCATTGTCAATTAAAGGCGTCCCTTGTGGGGCACCATTCATATAGACAGGTGTGTCTTCAGCATCACTATCTAATGCAGTTACTTGTTGAATCTGAGACTGTTCTGTTTCTGTGGACATTGACAAAATACCAGGTTGTGACAGACGGCCACCATCTAATGGAAATAGCCTTGATTCACTGTATGATGGACGTAAAATTGGCCTACTAAATGACGATAACGGTGGAGTTGGCTGATCAACTGAGGCAGAGCGAATGATTTCCCTTGCTCTACTTGCTATAATATCTGTGTTTGTACTTGAAAATCTAGTTAAAGGAAAACTTGATTCTACATGTTCATGTATAGGAAACTGTGCAATATTTTCACTACTCCCCCTATTCACAATAAGTGTAGATGGAAAGTCTATTCGTGCAGATATACTGCCAGTAATTTCTGCACCAACTGTTGGGGCAGAGTCTCTTCGTGCAGCTAGACCTTGTCGACGAAGACGTTCAAGTTCTTCTAGACGACTAAGTCTTTCCTGTTCTGGTCTTCCAAATGCTTTTTCCAATGAATCAATGTCTAACACTGGCTTAGGTTTTGTTCTCTCAACAGGAACTTCAGCAGTAGTATTTGGGGCTATTACTGGTACAGAGTCAATAGTTCTTCTACGAAGTCTATCTATTGACCTTAGCTGTAAACGACTTCGGCGTGCTAAAGGAGGTGACTCTGCTTCAGCAGCTTTTCCTGGTGAGTCAGCACGAGCAGGCAGATCTGAGTTTCTACGACTTTGTCTTGAGGCCCTTATCTGTTCTGGAATAGACTGCTGTCTAACAGGACGACTAATTCTACCCACTGACTGATTACGAAATATTCGTTCCCTTACTGGGAGATGAGACAGATCTTCTTTTTTTTCTTCTTCTAATGCTTTCTTTCTCTCAATTCTCTGTCTTTCCAGCTCTTCTAACTTTGCCATATTTTTCTGTACATTATCAGTAACTGCTGAAAATTGTTCATCTATTTTTGCAGTCACTTCAATAGTTTGTTTCAAAGCAAGTGTCCCTAGGCGAAAAATTGTCTCTTGTGCATCCTCAGAACCCTGTGCCAATTCTGATTTTGTAACAGCAGTATCAGATTGTACAGTGCTGCCTGATGTTTCTGCATCCAAATTTGATTCCGCTGGGTCACTAAGAGTATTCAAAGTTGGTTTAGATTCAATGTTTGACTGTGTTAGACTAGAATGTGGGGCAGTATTCTCCAATTTAGTCTCTGCTGTAGAAATATTATTGTCAGAAACATTAAATGTAGAAATAGTTCTACATGAATTATTTTCAGTTGAAACAGATTTATTATTGACTGGTTCTGTGTCTGTTTCATCTCCTTGAATAGGAGGGGACTTGACAGATGGTCCTATATCAACCATCGCAACTGACGTTGTATTTTTCGATTCACTATGAATGGTATCAATTTTGTTTTTATCTGAATGCTTTGTAGTTTTGGTTTCACTATATTCCTCTAATTTTGACATCTCTCTGATTTCTGACTGACCTTTGATCTCTGGTAAAGTCAGACATGACTGAGATTCTGACTTCAAACTGGAATCATCAATAGACAAAGAAGATGATTCTGAAGATTGTGCTAGGTTAACTGTCATAATGCCCAATTTATTTTCATTTGTTGTAGACACATCAAATGTTTTACAAGCAGACGAAGAAACTGTAGAAGAGGATTCTGTATTCAAAGTTTCGGGCTGAACCAATTCTGATGTCAGTTCTCCTGGAATTGTTTTAACTGATGGCAGAGAATCCAGTTTTGTTTTTCTAACAACAGAAATTCTAGTTTTTTCAGTACTAGTTGGAGATAATGGACCACTGACATATGAAGTTGTCACCATTCTTGGCGATTCAGAAATGGTCTTTGAAATGTTTGTCTTTAATGATAAGTCTGCTTTCATAGCTGTCCTGTTGTCTTTTAAAATTGGCTTCTCAACATTTTCTTTATCACTTTCATCTTCTATCTCAGTTGAAATTGATGGCAAATAAGCTGTGTGAATTTCAATAATTTCTGATATCACTTCTGGACTTTCGGAGACAGTTGTTTCTTCGTCATCTTTATGCAGAGTTGTTATCTCACTTTTCACCACATCATATTCATCAGATGTGTCTTTTACAGAACTTTCAGGAACAGCAGTATAGATTTTATTTGTTTCGTTACTAGAAGTTTTGGGAGTTTTAGAAGATGTGATACGGCTTTCATATTTTGGTATTGGAACTGGTTCCGAATTACGCTGAGCCAGTAATGCTGCTTGCTTTTGTAACCTTATCTGCTCAAGCTCTCTAAGTCTTTGAATCCGTGCTTGAGTGCTTTCAGACATTGGTGGCCAAGCCTTGTCCACACGTGAAAACGTACTGGCTGATGAGTAATCCATTCCAAAAAAAACCTCTTTTTCACTTAGTTGCTGTTTACAAATTTGTATTGTAGTATTTAAAAATAGATTGTGTTACTTTATCAACTGTGTTTGTTTACTTTTACTTTGTTCTGCGTTCTTTGTTCTGTTTGTTGACAACTTATGAACTTACTTCTAAATATAGAAATATTCTTTGTCAAAATCCTTCATTGAAAAGATCGGGCAACACTTATCCTTGTATCGGTTATTTATCCAAGTAATTAATAATGTCCATTAAACAAAATTAGGATTCTAGACAATGTAATGTAATTTTCCATTTATAGCATGTAGATAAAATCAATAACAATCCATTTCACTTCCCATCATTGCTTGCACTCCAGCTGGTAATATGTCACAGTTTCACTTTGAAATTCAAATTTTGCTCATCAAATTGGATCTTACAAACAACCAATCAATGCATTTTTCAAGTTCTCTACTTTTAACTGAACAAACCATGAAAGGCAATTCATAATTTCATTCTGGGACATACACAAATATTCAGCCATCCATGTGTCAATGAAAAACGTCACACAGCTTGTGTACAAAAATCACTCATATTGAAAATTTACCTCCATTTTGTGCAGCCACATTTTCGTATCCGTTGAATTACATTAAGTGAAATCAATGACCTTAAAATACAGCCATGAAGGCTTTACCTGAGAATTTAAAAATCCTATACGTGTATGTGAAAACAAGTCTAAAAGGCCAAGCAATACTAGTTATGATAAATGGGTATGCAAGAGTTACTTATATCACATTTAAGGAAAAAGACAAGTCAAATTTCGATTATTTTTAATAAAATAACTTTATTATGGTGCATTTGACCTAAATTGTAACTCATCTGCAGGTTTCATGCAATATTATATGCACCTGTAATTCTTTACAAATCTTATAATAAACTAGACAAAGTTGATCTAGCGATCACTGATACCCCAGCTTTTGTAAAAATTTCAAACGTTTTTCGTGGACTGTGACCTTGAAATTTGACAGATTTCCCCCAAAAGCTATAGGCTTCTTACCAACATAATATATAATAATATCCAAAAGTTTCATTCAAATCAGATGCATATTTTTGAGTTATTGTCTGGAAACAACTTTTGTGTAAAAATTTCTAATGTTTTTCGAGGACTGCGACCTTGAAGCTCCGTGCACGGCTCTGTGTCATTTGTGTCAACTACTAGTACATAACTTTTTTTAGGAATAGCAATACTACATTGCTTGCATGTGTTAATGTGTCACATGTACACACTGTACATGTCTATGACTTGTACATAATGCTGAAAAGAACTGTACCTGCACAGGTAGGATATTTTAGGTACACACATCTACACACTTATCAATTTCCATTTTGAGTGTTTTCTTCTATTTGTTTGCATTGATGCATTTCATCTAATTTGTTTGATGTCAAATTCAGGGCTGTCAAGTTTTGCAGATCAAAATGGTGAGATTTGGTAAACATTATCGAAAAGATAAAAGTGAAAAAACGTACGATCAAAGGTATCTGACAGACAAAACGACTGAATAATTCGTGAGTTTCACAAGATCCTGAGAATTCCAATGAGGCTTGATGGCCTGCTAGTTTTTTTTCTTCATATCCCTTGAAATTTCAAATTCAGCACATGTAATTAGTTACCAATGGCCTTAAATATCATACCTGAGTGAGTTAACCACCTGAGCATAATATGTTACCTGTTGTAATATACTATAGATTATCAGTCTCAATGATAAACAAAGGTGGGACACAAACCTATGTGTCAATTTAATGTTCAAAGGGTGAAAATTTTAATGACCAATTACAAACACAATCAAAACTGAAAGAAAATCTCTCTGAACATGAAAGGTATCGTCTGAGCTAAATAATTACCCTGTTGGAGAATTAAGTTAATTTAAATCATTTTATTGATTGTTGTTTGTGATTAAATCGGCAACTTTAAAGGGAAACCCAGACAACCTATAAAAACCTACTAATAACATAATCAGCATAAAAACATTAATATTCAATTGAACTAAATAATTTTCATTTAAAATCTGCTTTTGTTTACAGTTTTCCTTCACATTGTATATCTTCTTCTGCTTTTCTTCTAAATAGTTTTTTCCACATTTCTCATGCTCATGTCTTACATACAAGTTCATTTAGTTCAAAGAGTGTCTATACCATGCATAGTCATGCATTCATTAGTTCTTTCCTATTTAGATAATATAAATATATACCTAGCAAGTGTCATGACATGCACATATAATTGGCATAATGGGCCGAAATAAACGAAATAAACGAAATAAACGCTGTAAACATTTTAGTGACAAAACTTTCAAAATAAGAGCTATACATATCATATATACTCTTTAAACATGTGTTAGTTGTCAGGATTTTCATGCTTTCATATATAAATTTAAAGAAATGCCATTTGTTGGAGGATGTCCACTGGACAGTTTAAAAATAACAGTGTTGTTGAGTTTGCTACGGAAAAAATTAAGTAAAATAAATAGGTCAATGAACTTATTTTTTAGATTTAAGCAATTGCAGATTGATATTTATTACATGTCATTGTCTATAGTTCTGGTGTAAATTATTGCCAGCCATCAGAATCCTGAAATTAGTTGTTCATTATCCTGTGGATGGTCTAATAACAAAACTAGTTGTTTAATAAAATGCAAAACATTTTGTTTTCTTTCAACTCTTATAATTATGTTTCTAAGTGGACAAGCCTGGATACTTTAAGGCCTCCACTTGTAGTATTCCTATTATTAAGTATTATACATACTTGATCAAGCACTATTTCAAAAGAGCAAAATTTAACTAGTTCATCTTCAACCAAGTAAAAAAAAGATAGAAACAAGATGAATGGAATCTTTCAGAAGGTGAGATACACACAAAAAAGAACTTTTATCAGACAATATTCTTTCTTTCCCAGGAACAAACTTAGATATTATGTTCAAAATTTTTTATTACAAATAACATTGTATTTGAACCTATTACTGTAAATTTAAATAGAAAACCTGCACTAATGGGAGATAACTGCTACATTATTAAAATGAAGCATCAATCCCCTATTTTGTTTTATTTGCCTTTTGGATCATACAACGATTTGCACATCTCATATCACTGTAATATCTGTTTTCACATCTGTTAACAGTAAAATGAAGAAACTAATTAAAGTAAAGATAGTTGTTTAGTTTCATGGAGTTTATATAATGAAATTTTCAGCTATATTGTGGCAACCAGATTTTATTTCGGGAGAAAGGTGGAGTACCTGGAGAAAACCCTTGACATTCAGTAAGGAAACTGGCAATTTTTTTCAATTATGATTAGGCACAACTGCCCGCAGTGAAGATTGAACTTTGCAATCTGTGTGCTGACAGGCATGTGATCAATAGCAGATAACTTAGTACCTTAATCACTCAACCACCGAGAACCAAAATCAATGTAAAAATGTAAATATTTTATAACAAATTAAAAAGGCCTACCTTTTTTAATGCCACTCTTTACAATTTCAGGTACAGATGGAGTTTCAGATTTTCTGTCTTCAACTTTGACCTCTGAACTTTTTTCCACAGTTTCCGTTTGCAGATTAGGTTTTCGTTTAAAGTTCTGAATTTCTGAAAGAAGGTTTTGTCTTTCACCAGTAGCCACTGCTTTAGCTTCCACTGCTGTGGTTGGTCTAAACTGGATAGAACTACTTACAACTTGCTTTTTCTGAGGTTCTTCCTGTGCTTTGGCAACGGTAATTTGTTCTTGATCATTTTGTATAGTAGCTTTATCTTCTATATGTTTTAACTTAACGTTCTGTAAAACCTTTTCATTGTCATTAGAACTTGGCTTCTGTAATGTACCGCTAATGGGCTTGCTTTTTTGTGTAGTAGATGTAACATTCACACTGGATGTTTTATTAATATCTGATAAAGTTTCAGCACTTTTTGTAGGATTAGCAACTGATGGTTTTTGTGTAGTAGATGTGCCATTCATACTAGTGGATGAAGTTTCAGTACTTTTTGTAGAATTCACAACTGATGGTTTTTGTGACCCTTTAGAATCAAGATCAACAGAGTGTCTGAAATTACTTTCTTGTTCTTCATTATCAATTAAATTTCTATTAGTCTTTCGTAAAATAACATTGAAATTTTTTGCTTGCTGACCATTACTTTCTGCATTTCCATTTATGCCACTTTTACCATTTGCAAGAAATTCAGTTGATCTGCTTTTCTGCAGATTAAATGTTGCAGACGTTTTCACTGTTTGCTTCTTCATTTCATTAGAATTTAAGTTCAGTTTCTGCTCCCCATTGGTGTTAGCTTCACTGTGAGATGTTCCATTATATATGGTATACACTGGTTTAAGTATAGAAGGATTCGCAGTAGTTGAAGGTTTTTTCACTTCTATTTTAGTGTTAACATTTGTTAAAGACTTTAGAAATACAGGTTTATTTGAAGATGTTATCAGATCTGGTGTGGATTTGGCATTAGCTTTGTTAATAAGAACTACTGGAGTTAATTCCCCATCTTTGTTAGGAATTCTTGCTGACTGATTCCTTTGAACAGGTTTACTGCTAGGCTGTTCTGTATTGTTCGTTTCTTTCAAAGAATTTCTACGCTGAACATTTGGAAATTTTGTTGAGGTAGTCTGGCTTCCTTGCTAAAAAGTATAAAAGTATACAAATCAAAATATGCAAAAATATGGCAAGGCAAAAAGCAAATAAGGTCATAAATAAGTCAAATGAAACTGAAAGTATATTTACCTATAATATCTTCAATCTAATTAAGGAACCTCCATTTAAAGCACTGTGTCCAAAAAAATGTGACTTTTATGCCCCTTTTTCCTTTATATGTTTTGATAGCAGAGTTAAAAAAATACAAAGCATTAATTTTAATAAAAATGAATTTTTTAGAATGGTAAAAACAAAATTAGCCTTTTAACAACTTTCATCCTGAAAACAAAAGCTCATAAA
This sequence comes from Limnoperna fortunei, assembly GCA_944474755.1. Lineage (NCBI taxonomy): Eukaryota > Metazoa > Mollusca > Bivalvia > Mytilida > Modiolidae > Limnoperna > Limnoperna fortunei. The sequence continues at coordinate 51,059,190 of OX104111.1, read as the reverse complement.
CAAGAAATAAATGTAATAATCCCATTATAATGCAACAAATAATAATTTATTGACGTAATTGGAAAATCTCTAAAAGATGGGAAAATGCTGATGCATCACTGAAAGCGCTGATTAAATAAAGAAATCTTAATATTTTTCTAAAATCCCATCAAAATCTTATTAACCAAAAAAAAAAAAAAAAACAACAAAACAACAAAACAAAAACAAAAACCAAAGAATCCCACACATGATAGTTGTTGAAATGTTTGCTCCTTTTGTTGCAAAACATTATAACTAAAACTGCAATTGAAATGGATAACAAATAAAAACTTCTAACACATATTTAAAAAAAATAGTGCTGTCCCTCTTTTCTGAATGGGGGTACATAATACCCATTATCAATCCCAACCTTTGTGTTCCAATGATCATTTTGGTAAGATAAAAGAAAAGAATTGGTTACTTAGTCTAAATGTCATGTACTAAATACAAACAAATTATTTCTCGCACATATAATTAACTCTGAATTTGTTAAAATATCTGAAATTGAAATGAAATGTCTACTACAATACCAACCTTCTACCAATCAAAATCCATGAAACAAACAACAATTCATTTCATTAAAACATTTCACTCTCAATAATTACCTTACAACATAAAGTACTGATTTAACTAGAATAGTATGTGTAAATGCACAATTTAACCAGTACATGTATTACTATTAGTTTATCAGTAATGAAGTCAGTATCTATATTAGTTTTATCAGAAATTTGTTGGCTATTATCAGTTTATCAGTAATGTAATTAGTTCATCTACATTTATACATTTGTTGACATCCTGACTAAAAACTAGATTAAACAGTAATCTTCTTACTATTATTTAGAACTTGTATGTTTAACAGCTTCCCATTGTAATAAGACCAGCAGGGATCAAATGACATATCCATACTGATACAGATACAGAATATCCTAATTTTGTTGAATGATTTTGCCTAATGTTTAACATCCAATATAAGGTATGTTTTAGCTCTTATTAAGAGAAAATCATATTCTTAATGGAAAGAGTATATTATTACTTTTTTATGACACAGGTATTTCAAATATATATTCTGAATACTTGTTGATTATTATCTTTTCAAATACCTCATTTATAAGAGCCATTATATTGTAATTACACACAACTGACAAAGTCCATGATTAAATTTAAAATGGCAAAGAAATGTATGAAACAAAGTTTTTAAATTATTTGATAAAATCAGTAGGAAAGGGTTGTGCACTGAATGCTGTATATGTACACAGTAATTTAAATAGCATTAACTTGCGTTTCTATTTAAAAATCTATTTTTCTGACATTTGAAAATTCTGCCATTTCCTTTTCGAATTATCTCCCCTAGATCAAATTTCCATATTTTTTTTTATGAAGTAAAGTTTTTGTGCACAATTTTTATTCTAATGGTTTTTTTAATTTTTATTTTGTGGTCGAAACAAACTTTTAATTAATAAAAATTTTCCCAAGACTGCAATGACTCAGAACCTGAAGAGAAATTTAAGAGTTTTAAGTTTTACTAGGAATTACTTATCATAGAAAAGCAGTCCTCCTTGATAATTTAAAGCATTCAATCTAAAAATTTTTAAAAAGTGTTAATAAATATTTTCAGTAAAAAAATGTAATCATTTTCCCCACAACTTCATTGAGGTACCGATTATCCCGTAACCCTCTAGCAATAAGAGGTATGGAAATATTCCCAGCATGCTCCATCTAAGAATATATATACTCACTAAAGCTAAGAAAATTCTTTGAGGCTTCAGAAATCAAGAAGGCTTATTATCAATAAATAAGTAATAAACAATATAAAGTTAAACAGCAAAAGCTATATATTCAGTTGGCTCTTGTTACTACAAAGTTATTATTCAGACAAATTCAATGAGTCATCTGGTCTGTTTTCAGGAAAACAAGGAGACGTTTCTCTACATTAATGTCATGATTAATAAGAGGAAAATAACTCTGTTTTACATAACAAGAACCTACTGTGAAAGTTTAAAAGGGAAATAATTAAAAGCAAAAAAATTATTTTTTCTAACTGATGAATTACTTAATCATTGTAAAATATTAAAAAGTATATATAAAAAGAATATTTGAAAAAAAAATTGTTAAGCTTCAAATGGTAAAAAAAAAATATTTAAAAATAACCAAAAACAGATTGAAAAGTTAAATAAATAAAGTGTGGCTCACTGTCATGCACTGCAAAAAATATACAAAATGTATTGCTACAATTTTTTTGTTTGACTAAATAAATTTTTTTTGATAACGGGGTATATTAGAGTTTTCATTTAAAGAATCATATTTACTTATGATCTTATATTTTTCCCAATAGCCAAGCAACTGTACAGTAAACAAAAATTTGAACAAGAAAACACTCAGTGAATACAGTTTACATACTAAATTTTAAATAAAACAACACATTTCATGTCAACCACTAGAAATGGCTCTGTACATACCGGTAGTTAATTCTAATCAGTTTACAGTAAAAACACTTTATGAACCACTAATTCAAGCAACTCATATCATTAAATTATTTAATGAGATAAAATCTGCCTATTATTTATCTATTTATAATCTAGTTTAAAAGTGCTTTTTGAGTCATTAATGTACATTACTAGAATAATTTGTTAAAAGGCTCACAATTCTTTTCAAAAATGCAAATATTCCAACATCTTTAAATAAATATAATCTGAAAGGCATTTTGACAAGATGACGATAACAACAGACCATGCACAAATATGAACATTTGTTATCTACCTGTTGAAAACATTTCATACTACGATCCATTAAAGCTGTTAGTCTGGACTGAGATGCTGTCATTTCCTTGGAGATCTGCTTATACTGTGAAGAGCTCTTGTTAAGGGAAGCTAACTCAGTCCTCAAGGAATTGAAATTCTCTTGTTCTTTGGTCATTTCTCTCTGAAGTGTTGAAATCGTATCAAGGAGATCCTGTTCACAAGAATTAGAATAAACTATATATAATGAATAGTAGATTAGTGCCACAACCTATCTAACTACACATTGTTGGGAAAGAGTAACAGCTGTGGTCTGGTGGCCCTAGATGCTAAAACTCCTTGATAAATGGTCAGTTGTTTTACTAACAAAACATGCTTTCTTTCTATCTTTTTTTGGCTCCCCTATATGTCAAATGTTTACAAAGTACTAAATTGAACAAAACTAGGTGCAATACTAAACTCCTGATTGCTGATTGAAAAAGGGTTGAAAATGTTAGAGAAAGTAAATTTAAGTACAAAGGCATTATTTCATCTTACAAGTAGTAAAATTAACCACTATTATTTTTCTGCAACTCTACATCAAATCTGAATCGATCTCCATTTCATCTGAGCATTAATGGTAAAACATTTTTAGAATAAATTATACATGTGACTAACAAATAAACAAGAACTTGATTGCTGATGGATGCAAGCGAAATTGAATGTTCTAATGCCTTTCTGCAGTGGTATAATACATACTGCCTTTGAACGAGGTTGTTAGGGTAGATTATCACATAAAAAAAATTATCACCCGAGATAAAGTCTAGGATGAAAATTTTTCCTTCATATGATAATCTACCCTAGCACCTGAGTTCATGGCCAGTATGATTTTTATTATACTGAATGCCTATTATCTAAGGAAGAAACGTGAACAACCATAAAGATACTGCACTGGAATATGTGTTCAATGGAAATTGTAGTCTGTTAGTTGTTGTATCTAATTTTTATGTATTTGTTGTGTCTATGACATGTTTGCACAGAAATGAAAAAAAAAAATGATGTGCAAGTAAACTACAGCTGAAGTGGGTAATCATTTTCCAGGTCTGCAATTTTTGGTCTGAGCAGGTGTCAATTTTTTTTAAATCACAAGTTGGGAGGAAAGCACCATAATGGTCAGGCTAAAATCGAAATCAGTAGAAATTAACACAAGGTCACTGTCCAATAAAAAGACAGCATTTTTGCATGAAGTATAATAATTTTAATATTTCAGATTTCTTTTGCTATTGTGTATCCAAGTCAGTTATTGAATCAATATTTTTAACAGGTTTGGTTTTAAGTCCAGATATATAATTGATCAATACCAGTATGTGATGCATTTAGACTTTTCAAGAATTTAACAGGCAACAAAACCATCCAAAGTAAGTTGACAATGAGTTTTATTTTAATATTTGACTCACTTTTGTAAAAACAATTGAGAATGTTCTATAAATGTTATATAAATTCAGTAGAACAATATTTTGTTGTTGTAAATTGTAAGTCATTTGGTAAACATACTAAATATAGCAACTGACAGTTTATGTGTCATAATATTGATTTTTTCTGCAATATGACATCAAACAAAGTTAATTAAAAAAATTAGGTATGATTTCATATACATTTTTTTTTTTGCATTATTTAATTTAGTCATAAAAATGTTGTTATGTAATATCAAAAGTTGTCAATCAAAAGATTTTTAAGAAGCTCATACTATAAAATTGTATTTGTCTTTCTAATCTTTTTAACATCAAAATTAACTCACATAATTGCCAACTGAACTAAAATTCCAGAAAATAATATTGTTTCATAAAAGGAGTTGCCTGTTCTAGCAGAGGACTATGTTGGAGAGGTACTTATAATTCAAAAGTATCTAATTTGACAGGCCTGTTATTATGCACATTTATATTCTTCTTTGATAAGTTATTCAATAAAATTTGTGTCATAGTTAATGAATGGAAATATGCTGACCTTTAAACTCATTTCTTTGATCTCTTTTTCAAAGTCTGCATTACTGAAGGCCAGTAACTCTGCCAAACCACGTTTCTGTACAACAGCAGTCATCTGAAAGAAAAATCACTAATAAAATCCATAAAATATCTATTTAAGTATAATTTTACACAGACTGCTTATAGTCTCATTTACAACTTCCCAGTGTATTGGTAATGTTGAAGTAATTCCTAATGTTACATTTTAGTTTCTTGTTCAGTAATACCAAGATGGCTAGTTTTATATCTGTTTTGTATATTTTGTTTTAATAATTATAAACCTATGAGCTACATTCATTTAGTCCGTTTATCAAGACTGTAGAAAGATTAACCAGTAACTCTGTAACATATACATTGAATTCAGTTAATATTAAAATATATTTTTAAGAACTCTTTTTTCATTTACCTGTCTTATGCCAAAATTTCCCCAAGTTTTATACATGTCAACTCTTTCAATGAAGAGTATAATTTTACAATATCATATTTATGTGAGAAGCTGTTACAGTCGATGACATAATATTGTGGGATAAGTATACAAACTAGCCTGTCTTTGTTCTTTCTGCTTATGAATGGATGCACAGTGGAAAAGTAACGTATTAATTTTAATGTCTGGTTTAAAGCAAAAAAAAAATAAACAAGACTCCATGCTACCATAAAATTAAATGAGTATGCTTTGGCTCAGCCAGAACAATCAAGTAAAAAGTTCGATTAATTTTAAAAAAAACCAGATGATTGAGAATCCACAGCAAATTTTGTCATGTCCCTCACTACAGTACCCAAAGGTTCAGTCACACTGAAATTTTAGTCTTTTACTATAGTACCTAAAGGTAAATCTTAGTTTTCTATTATTTTACCTTAAAAAATAATTGGATGTCTGTAATCTGTCTTCTGACAGTTCAATATATAGTAGCAGAATATTTATGAAAATTAAGGTGCAAGTGAATCGACAATGAAAAAAATTAAAAAATATAACTAGTAGTAACTGTGTCTCCCAAATGAATCGCCATTGCCACTATAATCTGGAGCATGTTGAAAACCCCAAAATACAAATTATTACCAAGATAATGCAATGTCCTCTATAATGACCACTATTTCCATGGAACAGAGGCCCTTTTAAAAATTCCAAAAATGGATTGCAAAACTTCAGGTACCCTTAACCTGTTCCCAAAGTTACATATTGATTGGACATTGCATCTCAGAAAAACTGTGGGGACAAGATTGAATGGAATGAAAAAAAGGGAAAGAAGAAGAAGAAGAAGAAACCATACAAAAACAATATGTCTCTCAAAACTTTGTTTAGGAGACATAAACAAATCATAACTGTTAGAACCCTGATGTATCATGTAGGTTTTAAAGCAACAGAAGAGGACATGTAATACAGTTTTATGCTTTTTTATACCATAACATACAGGTAAAGCATTGCAAATGGACTTGTTAATGTTCCAAAATTCTTTGTCATGTCCAACAACAGGGGTTTAATTTTTAATTTGATGCTTGACATGTACAAATGTACATGCATGAAATTGACAGTAATATAACATCCTTCTACCTTCTCTATAACTTACGACTGAAAGTGTCAGTTGTAATACAATGCCGTAACTTTCTACATCGATCTTCCTGCCTTGTTGAACGACCAGCTAATTCTGTACCACTTTCTTACATTATCTACAATGTATAAAAAATAATGACATCATTTATAAGAGTTTCTATATATCAAGTAGATCTACAATAACTGCAGGGGACAAAATTATACTAGGAGTATCCATATATGTATGATATATATACACTGTTATTGACCATGCAATGACAGTTTATAAAAACATTAAAAAATGTACCTAGTAGTATGTTATGGAGAACACTTATCATGTTGTTTCATCTCTTTTTTCATTTTTTTTACAAAATAATACCAGTTTTCTGTTGATCACTAAAATATAAGGAAGGAAATAAAAGAAATTTTACATGAAAAGTCAAAATTAGTAGCCTTTCCAACCAATATCAAGACAAATCAAGAATTCACCAAATAATTTAGTTTGTCTATGAAAACATTACAAAAATGTTTAATTTTACTATATTAATAATAATAATAGTTTATTTATTTAAGTGTCACATATTGATTGTACAATGTAAAAATTCTAACATATACATACAAATGAATAAAACAATCAATATCCAGCCATCAGTTTGACTTATGAGACACTATTACATTATGTACAAATAATTAAAAATAAAATTATACAAATATTTATATTTATTGTAATCACTGTGATTGTAATCAACAATTAGGGTATACTTGTCAACTAACCTATAACTGTTAGATTTGTAGATGTGTTGAATGGTGAAAATACTTTAAAAAATGATAAAGCTGACAAAGTGCTGAAGTGCATTAAACACATCTAATCAATCAACCAAATAATGGCTATATTGTAAATGTACATTAGATTCAGTATTAACTATTGAGTTAGGACCAAGTATAAAACATATTAAACCAAAAAAAAAAACTTTTCTTGTATGACTTCCACAATAAAGGAGCAAGTAGGTAAGGTCTGAGAATCTACATGAACATTTTGACACATTTTTATTGCTAAATAAATCATTTCAAATACATGACTACATTCAAACATTTAATGAAAAGTAGACAGTCACATGATATAGGTCAAAATGTTTCTTCAACATGTACATGTACATTTTTAGGCACTATACTGATATACAATTTAATGAATAATATTAATTTTAATTAGATATATCTATTAACATGTAATAGATTTATTTATTTTTAGTTGTCATTCAATAGTATGTTCCCTTTATTAATACAAATATTTTATTTAAAAGTGTCAAAACAAAAAACAAGAAAACAAAAACAGAGACACAATTCAAACAGAATTAAATATACAAAAATTCTATAAAAAACCAGAGGTACAGCAATCTCACAAAATGTTGTGAACCTCTATTATAGTTGGAATCCAAAGGATCACAATTATTAAAAACTTCATAATGTCCAAATCATATTGCACTTCTTCCCATAATCACCTATAAAAAGCACAACAACAATCAACCATGCAGTGAGGTCTGTATGGGAAAGGGTCAACATTTTCGAGTTAAAATTAATGCTACATTCATATGGAACATAACATCCTATTTGCAGGGCTGTTTGCAAATCATGATTTTTCACTGTACTCAATTTTTTGTGTTAATTGGACAAAGACAACTGCATCAGTTTGGACTGACCAAAGAATTCTGTTATAAAAACTTGGGATAAACAATTATCCATAATTGACATAAACAAGACCAGCCAACATTTGTATATTCCTGTCACAGTGTGATTCCTGTGGACGTCATACAATTTTAATTCACCTTTTTAGCCTTGTCTTTCAAATATATAAAATGTTCTCCACTCAATTCACAAAAAGGTCACATTTAAACTTCATTTCCATATTTTGTTATTTTAACTCTGGGATTTTAAATCAGATAGGTTACTCTTTATAAACATTTGTTGTTTGTCAAAATTCATCAACACACCCTGGTTTATAACAGAACATGAAAACATGAATAAAATTAATCCCAAGCTTACCTTTGATAAATGTTTATACAGAGAATTCACACACATTTCTATTTATATTTACCTTAATTGAACAGGTAACCATCCTTAGTATGTAATAATAATGAATCAATTACTGATATGCAACACAAATTTGATCACCTCAAATATCATGAATACATTATTTTCAATTAAATTAAAAACCCAAACTGTGTCTGTTAACATCTGAAGGCCAGATGCATTGTTTATTTATATATGTGTCAATCAATAATATTAGGTCACAAAATAAATACACATAACAAACAACTGGATGAAGACATAAAAGTGAATAAGACACCATAAATATCTCTTAGTTACTGTATCACCTACAGGCAAATAATGTCAAGTCATAGGTAGATGATATCCTCAATTCTATAAAGCAATATCATCTGATTTTTTTCTCAGTAAGCTGTTAATATACCTACATGTCCAAAAGAAACTGTCAAAAATTTGTTTTAACATCAGATCTATTGACTTTTATTGCTATATTAAAACTTGTATATTGATATGTCAAGTGGGTTTGTACCAAAGCAGTTTATGACCTTTCACATGTGACACTCAAATTTATTTATTAAGACCACATCCATGTTTTCTTGACCACATAAGAGAACATTAGAAATGTCATGTTATGTGAGAAATATGATTAAAAGGAAATTTATTATCTCCCCTTTTCATAATTTGAAAATAAATTAATCCGCTGAAACATTTTTAACAATATTTTTTTCTGACAAACAACCATATTATTATGCTAAACATTGCACTTACTTGAAATGATAATTTTTACTTAACTTAAAGTTTAATACAATAATTATATCTCCCTTGTCTGGTTTGACAACAAATTAAAATTCTAAAACAATCACCCCAGTCTCCACTTATTACCTTGTGTGTACATTCTGCATATCCAAACACCATTATAAACGCTGAATGTGTGTAAACATTTTACTTTACATCAACGCATCTATCAAACCACTTATCCATTATCACTTTATTAATAATATTTTGATGATACTGCTGATATGTGACACCCTCAAAATTATTGCTTAAAAGAATTTTTCAAAGATTACAAACCTTTTTATCTTTTTGCCTTCTAATTAAAGAGTCTAACGGGTCCAAAAGTGTATAATTTTCAAAAATTTACTATCATTTATGATTTGGGATGATGAATATATATAAATTGTTAGCAAGAACAATAAAAAATTTTAAGGTTTGTCTACCATATATATTATCAATTTTTAAAAGGCTATTTAAGGATATCAGGTATTTTGATAACTGTCACACAAAGATACCTGTATTATCAAATGACAGGTGAAATTTCTTCTTAAGCTCAACATATTTCTTGTACATAAAAGGAAACCAATATGTTTGTATACAATATACACAAAGCAAACTATAGTATTTCTGTTAAATGTTTCTTTATGCAAGTGTGTAACAAAATGCTGAACAGTCAGAAAAGACTGTATACTTTTACAAATACATGTAGTATAATATTTTTGATAATAAAATGCTACTTTTTAAAAGCAAATATTTTTTTAAATGCAAGGAAGTAGCATGTCAATTAGACGAATGACTGATCATACCAAGATAGCATCCTTTGAAAAAAAAGGGAATTAAGGCGTTTCTGTGCCATACTTCCCCAATAACATGTAGTAATTGAAATATTTCAATATTTACTTGCTGTGGCCAGGGTATGCTCTACTCCAATCTCTATTGATAAGGATTACCAGTTTTCCTACCGAAGTCAGGGGTTTTCTTCATTTCCTATGGCTTCATCCCCAATAAAACCCGGAAGCCATCGTATCTACATGTAGCTGGGAAAATTGCTGAATGTGGCACTCAACCAGAAGCAAACAATTATATTTCTTCAAAAAGAAAAAAAATATAGGAAAAAAGTTTAATAAACTACAATGCATGCAGAGTGTTAATCCTGTATCGTATTGTTAAAAAATGGCACATGAACTTACTAGTAGTTGGAAACTCGATGTAGTCAAGACATCAAAAAAAGTACATCATAATTCATATATGTTGGCCTTGATGTAATTTTTCCTTTTTCATTTTTAACTGAACAAATAATAACCTTTAGCAAAATTTGAAAAGGGACAATAAAAAATAAATAAAAATGTATACATGTACTATATATTTTGTATTAAACAAAAGTGTCAAAAAATTTCAGAGACAAGTGGTCAGTGAAGGTCACTAAATAACTTGAACTAAATTTTAAGCTGTCAAGAGGGAGGTTCATATGATACATTTAAAAGCTGATCTGTTACCTGTGATTACTGGATTGTTGACAAGGGTCATATTTTATATCAATTACTTTAGTTGTTCAACTAACTGATCAATACCAAGTTTTAAATGGTTTTGATAAACCAGGTTAACATTATGAATAAGAGTAGATACATGTACATGTACCAGTAATGGTACCATTTCTCCTGTATTAAGAACAAACTAATGGCAGACGACAGTCACAGCCTTTTGCCTTACAAGAGGAGTTTATGGTGTTCAATATAGTTAGATCAAGATATTCAAAATCTGCTCCTACCGCTATTCATAGAAGCAACATATGGGTAAATCTGGTAAATTGTGGCTTTGAATATGCAGTTGGAGTGATTGGGAATTTCAAATTTGTGAGAAACTACACCAGCTTGCTCCATGTTACATGTACTTTGTAAACTATAAAACAACTCCATGTATAAAAGCATGCTCAAAACTGTAATGTTATTCTAGCCTAACAAATATTTACTTGGCATTAACAACAAGTACAGAAGATATAATAATAAACATGTGAACAACAATAACACTTATAATTTAATTAATACTAATTATTAACATTTGATTAAAAGGGTTTAATTAAAACCTTATCTTAGTCAAGTTTTACAATTTTAACAGATATTCTGGTAAGAGAGTAGTTTTCACCATTAAAATAACGAAGCAATTCTTGCTATTATGCTGATTGTGCCATTATTTTCCCATCAAAATCAATGGCAAAGGCTTCATTGGATAGATTTTACTATCTTTCATCCAAAACATGTTACACTTCTCATTTTAAAAAGGAAAATTTTCACAAAAATTGTCAAAAGATCAGCAATTGAGAATAACTTGTTTTTTTTAGTCAAAATATTAATTTGGTAGTAATTCAAAAAATAAATTGTTTTGATTGATTGATTGATTGATTGATTGATTGATTGATTGATTGATTGATTGATTGATTGATTGATTGATTGATTGATTGACACCACGTGGGCAGTATTTCAGCTATACATGTATTTAGGACAAGTGGTGGGATGGGACATGGGGAACAAAATTTTGACTGCCACAGGAAAAGTATAGAATATTGGGTAGGAGCGGAGAATTTTAGCCTTTTGTAGGGGCTCTAATGAGCCCACTCTTTCAAAATCTGTTTTGGCAATCTCCAAACATGTCACCCACTACAGTCCAAAGCCAGGATTTCTGTATTATCACCGGACAACCCCATTAACATGAGGTTCTCCCCTATCCACCACTCGGCCTGGAATGTACTAGGCTGCTCTGTGAAATCCTCCCAGTATGGTTTCAGTGTAAGATTTTATTATAAATACATACATGTTGAAAGCAATTGCACATTATTAATACAAAGCATTGGACGGCATAGGATGTTTGGGCTATCTGTAGTACAAATGTGTTCATATATGTACTCAGTTGTAGCATAAAAATTATCAGCAGAAAAAGTTATATTCATTGTACATTGTACATGTAGCCTTTATTAGTCATATTAAACTTCGTCCGTGAAACTTCAAGTGTGTGTTGTATGTTATGTGATACTTTTGGGGTTTTTGCAAATAAATTGATAATATCCCATATTACCTGGAAATTATACAAACTATTAAAGCATGATTGCAACAGCTCCAAACTGGATGATAAATTCATGTTTTTGTGGAATGAGCCACAATGATAGAGTAGAAATACGATGTATTTTTAACATTTATTTCATCCGGTGACAGTTTTAATGAAATTATTGAGTTTAATTCACATTTTTGTGTATACTCAGTATTTTAAGTCGAAAACAAGGTTTACATAATTTGAAGTGGCATGTGGTGGATTAGTATTTTTAGTGTTTAGAAAAACAATTAACGGCACAAGTGTTACAGTTTATCTGAAATTTTACCTTGCTAAAGTTGACAAATGTGTTCTACATGAGTTGTCCCACCGTATTTACAGGTAACAAACGTTAATTTACGAGAATTGCACGAAAAAGGGTTCATTGGGGATGTTAAATTAGTAATGAACTTAAATGTGTAATGATATGAGGAGAAAACATATAGCTTTAAATATATAACATGAGTGAAATTGATTTGTCACAGTAATGCACTATTTAGCTATGTAGATTATAACCAACTAAATTACGGAAATATTGACCCTACATCCCTGCAAAAATTTAGACTCTCTACAGACGTCACTTCCGTGCCGCCATCAACTCAACTGACCTCTGTTGAAAAGGAAAGATGGAAAATAAAGAAGATATTTTGGATGCTTTGAATGGTAAGCACGATATATTTGGTTTCATGCGTCTTGATTTCAGAAGCATATTAGTATTTATTTTTTTAAAGCACTATTTAACTTAGATAAATTGTTTCTATTGTCTATTTTAGACTTCGATAAAAAGACATGCACGGAAATTCCTCCATTGTTAGAACAGTATCTGCAGCAAGTGGCGAAAACTGGAAAAACGTGGTACGTTGTGACACTAGAGAACTCTTTATTTAAACTTTGTATACTCGAAATAGTGATATAAACTTGGCTGTCAAAGACATCTGACACTGAGAAACCATTGCTTGACGGTTACTTTTGTTTACCACCCCCCTTTTTGGGGGCCCCATTCCGAGTGAGGTATTTGGTCGTTATATCGTGAAGACCGACCTAGGATGATTAAAGTTGCATCCCACTCATATGCTGGACGACCTCCGGTTTTTGACTGTCTGGCCTTGTCACCTTATATTGAAAAACAGTGTTTATGTTAATATTTTTAATAGCAGTATCTTGGTCTTTTTGACATAACATAACATACTCCACATTGATAAATGTGTTTTCTTTTAACTTTTAATCTACTATCGTTCACATGGTCTGTTAACACCTAGGTTGCTGGTTCGATCTTAATTGACAAAGATTGCTGGTTTTCATATCAAAGATGGGGATTTCTCTTGGTATTCCAGCTCCCTAAATTTAAACTAGACATCACACTATAGCTAAAAAAAATTGCTTAAAGTGGCATTGAACATCTATCAAACAAATAAATACTCAACGTTTTAAATTTTAAAAAAATCTTTTCCAGTCCAAAATCTTCTGCTGTTCAACTCTCTTTTTAGACTGATGGGAGCCTGAGACATCAGAGAGCTCTCCGTATGCAAAATGGTAGATTTTGCGGCTCATGCTGCAGTCACCAATTTCATTTCATTGTTTGTCAATGTTCATGTAATTTCACTACTCACAAAACATAAATGGCTTCTTCATATATTGCTCTCCATTAAAATGATCATCTTACCTTCAGTCAGACTTATTGAAGTCGATTTTCTAGGGTTCCTCAGTGGCAGAGTGGTTAAGGTAGTTTGTCTACTATTGATCACATGGTCTGACAACACTGAGATTGCTGGTTCGAATCTCACTGCAGGCAGATTGTACTCGACTTCAATCTTAATTGACAAAGATTGCCAGTTTTCTTACCGCAGGTTGGGGTTTTCAGGGATGAAACTTAACAGTCGCCAATGTGAGTAGAATTTTTGTTGGGCGACCAAATGCCTGTGTCTAGATCGCCCAGTTGGCGAACGTAACAAGTGTAGTACAATGCACCGACCAACGAACGCTTAGACACGTTTTGTCCCTTAAAAATGTTATTGGCGCGTGTAGGATATTTGGTGAAGTGGTGTAATTATAATCCAGATCGGGAATAGATGGAACAATTTAATTGACATTTGCGTCAGGAATCGTCTTGAAATATTTTACGTGACATTTTTTGTCAAAGGGGAATAATCAAAACCGCCTAAGCTGGTTCCCGCCTGACTTATCTTTGTCAATACCACCATGGAGTAATACTGGTGGAAACCAGTACAAAGCAAATAAATTACGAAAATCACCGGGAGTAAATATGATTTCGATTCTGGAGGTTTTAAATACGATGTTTCCTATTAACTGTCAAGATTCAAACACAATAATGATAATTAGTATGTTGGAAGTAACTTTTAGCATATTAATTAAATTACAATAACATATCACTTACAATTTTTTAAAGAATCCATAATAGCGCATTTTCCATTGAATATACATATTTTTGCAATGATGACATTTTCTACTTCTTGTTCAACACAAAGAAAAATTAAATTAATTGTACATTTTAAATATAGAAAACATTCATTGTTTTGTTTAATGCAAAACAAGACAGACAACACATAAACTTAAATCCTACTCATTATCATAGCAAGTTTATAGTTTAAATATCAATTATTTATGAAAAAAAACATAAAACAAATACAATAGCACTCTATAGATTGTAGCTATTTCAATTACACGGTGTAGAATGGTAATGGACTTACCGCGTTTTTTTTTCCTGTTTAACGGACTAATCAGGTTAAGCAAATGACTGTTCGTGCCAATAAACATGATGTAACTCGGAAAAATGAGTTCAAATGATAACAAGAAGAGGTAAGTTTTATTAAAAACCATACTCACGGAATACGTAATTGATCTATGATAACTCCTAGAAAATGTTAAGTCGATGTACCTCGTGGTTATTTCACAAAGTAAAAAACAAATCGAAAAATCGAGAAAAGCAAACATGAATTTCTATCATTCAGGGCTTTCAACCAATTTTAGAGTAGGTGTCTCCAAAAGAAAAAGTAGGCAACCACACAAGACGGGCCGCGGTTGCGCCGAGCTTGCTCTGCGCCTATTTCAGCCGGGGGTCTGGGGTAAATAACGCAAAATCCTGCATTCTGGCAGTCTCCTGGAACTAAACTTTAGTTTTTCAAATGACCCTTTTTTACTTAAAATTTTTAACTTTATGCCTATCTTCTTAGAAATTTGTATGTCTCATATCAACAAATGAGATGTCAAGTTTAGGTTGTATTTTCAATTTATTACGATTTCAAATTTTGACATGTTCATTGTTGCTTTTTCTTTCAGTGCTTGATGTTTTGAGACAAGTAGACAACATTTTGAGAATTAAGTTGTATTAAAGTGTATTAATTCAAAATTGTTTGGTTTCTTTTCTTTATCATGTTTATCAAATTTTTTTTTCATGTTCCGTTCTATTGACATGATTGTGATGTTATTGACATGTATTAGCATTTATGAAATAAAAGTTGACTGTCAGCAGTTTTCACGTTTTTGCAATAGAGCAAGCAGCTAATTCAATGCAAATTATTTTATTTTTTTTTTTTTCAATTTGGGCAGATACAGTGTACCAAATAGATATATTTTGGGGGTGCATCCCCCTTTTCAACCAAGTTGACATGAAAGACAAGTCCTTCAGATGGACATCTTTTTCTCACATTTTACACAATACAGAGAGTTTCATATTTTTACTTTGTAGTACATTTTCTGTCTCGCTGAAATTATATTTTGGGCCACGTGGGCCGGGCTTTATAAAAAAGACAACAAGTAACAAGGTCAACTGTTCTTCTATTTAATTTATTACATCATATTTCCGTTTGTTACTTGGAGATTTTCTTAAGTGCACATATTAGTCGACGCAAGTCAGCTTATATTACTTTTAGTCTACTGAGGATTTTATAGGGATTAGGACCGACACATCCGTTGTGGAAGTGGTTCGCCTGATAAAGGCAGTTTTTACAGATTTGGTAACTGGTAACATAAAAATAAACTTCATATTCAATGTTTCTGTTGCTTTGAAACATACCCGTGTGATCTCTTCGGGTTTTCTTAAAACCAAAACCAAACAGGGTTGTTTTTGATCGTTTCATGAAAACATCTCGTGTTTTATTAATTTTTCGGAACACCTCAAGGTCTTTTCGTTTTATAAACGTCCATATCTGATGAAACCTTCCGAGTAATCAACCCTAATTATAGACGACCAATCAACGACCGGTAAATCTCTCATCTAAATTTAGCGTAAATAAACATCATGTTTTACTTCCTCAATGCTAATGATATTTACCGGCATCGATAAATTAAGATAAGGAGAATTACGACACATATTGTTTTGTAACTTTTATTACTTTTCTGGACATTAAAGTAGCCGGCGCTT
Source organism: Limnoperna fortunei (assembly GCA_944474755.1). Taxonomy (NCBI): domain Eukaryota; kingdom Metazoa; phylum Mollusca; class Bivalvia; order Mytilida; family Modiolidae; genus Limnoperna; species Limnoperna fortunei. The sequence continues at coordinate 51,042,630 of OX104111.1, read as the reverse complement.
TTGGTGAGAGTAGGCGGAATTCCGCCACCTACCGGCTACTTTTGAAAGCCCTGATCATTCATCGTCAAATTGATATAAACAATAACTTTTTATGTTTAGAGATGAAAAAAACAGAAAAAAAAACGTGATAAGTCCGTTACCATTCTACACCGTGATTATACATTTGCCATGTTTGTGTGTGCATTGTTAGCATCTGCATGATCTGTGGCAGTCTTTTCTGTCTTACAAATCTTAAATCTAGAATGAAAATGGGTGGACATTTTCCTGCATACTTAAAATGGAAATAAGTTAATTTGTTTTATAAATTCCTAATATTGAAGAAAAAAGGTAGCTAAAAATGCCAGAAATGTAGGATTTCGAGTCAAATAGCCGGTAGCTTTGGGGGGAGGTTCCTACATTCTGAGAGATAATCTTAATTTCTGGAAACAAAATGCAAGCTCAAATATCTAATTATGTATGTAGTGATCAAAGGTAGGTAGTAACAATATCAAAACAAGACAATAACTTCTGAATTCATGTACATAAGTAAATTTGTACGCATGATCATATAATTTATAGTTTAAACACACTTGCGCTGAAAAAAGTTGGGCCCCTAACTATATTGTTGGGCTCCTGGATTTTTTCAGGCTAGGGGCCCAGCTGGCTGCTGCAGGAAAAAGGTTAAGCTCTATCCCTGGTTTTTTCCTGGTACTACGGCTTCCTCCCCAATACAAACTGAACGCCATGATATAGCTGAAAAAATGCTAACAGTGGCATTAAACACCATTCAAACAAACAAACAAAAAATCAATTTTCTATGTTCATTTTCATCACAACCCCTACTTTTTGATGCATGTTTTAAACGGGTAATTTTAAGTAAATTTATAGTGTACAGGGGTCACCACACTAAAAAAGTAGGGAGAGGTAACTTCTCCCTGGAAGCCAAACAGGGAGAAGTCAGGCCCTGATAGGGAGACTTCAGGAGACACTAGGGAGAAGTCAAGGGGACCGTAAAAAAAATTAATTTCGCAGTAGTTACATACATTTTTCATTATTTACATCAATTTCCAGGATTATTTCTCTTGTGTTTTAAAACCATAACACACTTAGATTCAGTTTTTTTTCTTTCTTTTTCAGTTTTATTCATGGTATGCAATATCAAACAGCACATAACCTTTATCATTAATCAATGAAAAAAACACCAGATATAGGGACTATTTTTCTATCTACTTAAGTACTTGTAGCCGTACAAGATATTCACAAATAAAAATAGATCAACAAAAATATTTGTATATGTGTAGACATAAACTTCATTCATGAATTCTTGTACATAATATATAATAATAATGTATCATAATATTCCTAACAGTTTGTTATGAACATGCCATGTTTATCTGAGCAACTTTCAAAGAAGATAGATAGAATAACATTACATTAAACCCAGAAATAATTCTTCTGTTCAGCACACTTCCACTTGGACAAAGTTGTGCTGATCCAAATTGCTTCATGGGACACCCATCTACAGAACTTATCATGATGTCAATAATAACCTACGGTTATATCGTTTAATTATATAGTTTTGTCACAAACTCTGTTTAGATGTTTATATGACAATAAAATTTGTATTGTTAATAATAACTATTCATCTTTATTCTTTCAAGTGCACATGGAGCTCATATACTTATAAAAAAAATGTTAAAGTACAATACTCTTTGAAATACTTGCAAAGCTAATACATACATTGTTCATGTAAAATACTATGTTTTATATGTTAATTGTGTATTTCTACGGTTATATCGTTTAATTATATAGTTTTGTCACAAACTCTGTTTAGATGTTTATATGACAATAAAATTTGTATTGTTAATAATAACTATTCATCTTTATTCTTTCAAGTGCACATGGAGCTCATATACTTATAAAAAAATGTTAAAGTACAATACTCTTTGAAAGAACTGAAGTTTGAAACCAATTAAAAGTGTTTGTTTATCAAATTACGATTTTTCATTATGGGCCGTTGTACATTTCTTTTCTTCGTTGTTCACTTCCGGTAATTAGTCACATCCGGTAAATAAACAAATGGCGCGTAATACATTTGAAAGACGTAAATCGTTTGAAAATATGTTAAATACGCATATTGTTTGCTGTTTTTTATTGGAATTACACATTAACTGATAAATTGGTAGTCTGGGCGAAGTATTTTGACCAGATTTACAAGTATATTATGTGAAACATCGGGCGACTTAAGGGAAATGACAGGGCGACTTCGACTTTGCTTTTGAGGCGCCTTAGGGCGACTTCAGGTCCTAGTAGGGCGACTTTGTCGCCCACTTCGCCCAGTGTGGTGAGCCCTGAGTGTAAATAATAAATTGAAATGTGAAAACAGGGAATTAATTGATATAATAATTTTTGTATAAATGAAAAATCAAACATACCACAAATGTTTTTTATATGTTCACCTTCTAAAATATTTAGGTAAATGGAAATTTATACAATCTAATTAAAATTAAATCTTTCACTTGCTCCCTCTTCCGTCATGTCGCTGTGAAGACCTACAATCAAAAATTGGTTTCACCTACCTTATCTCTGTTATTATTCAGCATCTCTCTGTTATTATTGTACCATTTTCATCAGTAAACGTGAAGTTAAAATAAAAGCTTTAATTTGATGGTAAATTTTTTGGGGATGCACATATTTTTCATTCCATAATATTTATATAACAAGTTCAATTTGAAAAGACCTGTAATTAGATGAAGTTGGATCTTCAAAGCAACAATAACAAAAAGGGTGACAAGTGAAAGATTTAATTTTAATTGGATTAAATTGAAGAAAATGATTGTTGCATAATTTCACATTGTTGATAGTTTTCAGTTTATATTAGAAGTATTAAAATATTGTGCTCATGTTCAGTTTAGCATTTACTATTTAGCACATATCTGTCATGCATAGTTGAAATCTGTAAAACACTTCTTTAGACAAAAACAAAGGTAATTGTTAAGAAAAAAAAATTAATTTTATGGATCTGTTTAAGGTTTCCATGGAACAAGTTAAAAAAGTTATTCTTAACAAAGGTTGACAATGTGATGTCACAGTTTAAAAAAGACAGTCCAACAGATCTGTTACAGACAGCACCAAATGTAGAGCAAGTGAAATACGAAGATATGAGGAAGAGAATTTTAACGCTGATGGAAGAATTTCAAGGGTATTGACACATTTTTTAATTAGCCACACATGCCATGGAACTTGTTAGCCACTTATAGTTTTATGTTTTCTTATTCATATTTCATATGATATTTAAAAAAAAAAACAATCTATGTAGTTTGTTTTAATCAACACAGTAATTAAAACACTTACATTTAAAAGAGTAACGGTAAATAAAAACTTGATAGCATTATAACAAGTGAGTTTCTTCCGAATCAGGATCCTGACCTAAATGTTTGGCAGGTTGCTCAGGAAAAAACACCAGCATAGATAATTATTGCTTGAACTGTTGCAGAAACATGTTAAATCATTTCAAAGTGAAATTTGGAGATGGACCTATTAAATTATGGAATTATGAATGATCTAATCAGAATTGAAAAATTCTGGAAATAATTCATGCATGACCATACTGAACTTTTGCATCAGTTTTATATTACTATTTTTTATCCCCTTTGCCACAGTGGCAATTTACAACAAAAACTCTCACCACTTTATGCTACGATTAGCATTTAGTGGTGTGGCAATTGTTTAGCGTTACCACAGAGTACAAGTGAACAAAGGTTATATTGGTTAAATATTTTTTTACATTTTACTAGCAATTAATTATTTGTTTAGAGGATTATGTGTCTTCATTACTCATTACTGATTTAAAATTTAAAATAAAAAAAAACTGTGGTAAAAAACACAACTGTGTTTCAGTAAACAATTCAGGAACCAAAGTATCTCGATTTTTAATCAATTCAAGGCAGTAATTTTAAAAATAGACAAAGGTGTTAATATTTTTCAAGGTTTCATTTAAACATCTATGTTTTGTGTACATGTGTATATTCATTTTTATTTTATTTATTGAAGTGCACCTTTCACTGTTCAAAGACTATGTGAGCTTATAATTGAGCCCAAACGACACTACAAAAGATGTGATAAATTTCTTCGTGGTATAGAAAAGGTATGCAACAGTTTTAGGTAGATTGTGGTTTAAACAGACTCAATGGAATTTATTTTATTTGAGTAACATATAAACATATGAAAATGGGGTTTCAGTGGCCGAGTGTTTATGGTAGTTCGTCTACTATTGATCATGTGGTCTGTCAAAGCTGAGGTTGCAGGTTTGAGTCTCAGTATGGGCAGGGTGTACTTAACTGCAATCTTAATTGACAAGGATTGCCAGTTTTCCTACTGAAGGTCGGGGGTTTTCACCCATTACTCAGCTTTCTCCCCCAATTAAAACTGGACACCATAATTAGCTGAAAAATTTCTGAAAATGGTGTTAAACATCATTCAAACAAACAAAAAACTTATGAAAATTAACAAAAAGAGATTTACATAAGAAGTAGATTTAGAAACTATTTATAAAGCATGTAGTTTATGAGTCTGTATTTATACAAACTTATTTTTAACTTAGTATAGGTTACCAAGAATATTTTCCTACATAAAAAAACATTTTTTTATGCCCCCGCGACGACATGTCGGGGGGCATTAAGTTTTACTCATGTCCGTCCGTCCGTCCGTCCGTCCGTCCGTACGTACGTACGTCCGAACAAATTTCCGTCAAGCTTTTCTCAGAAACCGTACATGAGAACAATTTTAAATTTGGCAGAGTGGTTCAGTATCACAAGTTGTACGTCCTAAGCGAATTTCAGACCTGTCGGACAACTACTTCCTGTTTGGGACTTCATTTGTACGTAAATACGACCGTCTGTATGTACAAATTTCCGTCAAGCTTTTCTCAGAAACCGTACATTAGAACAATTTGAAATTTGGCAGTGTGGTTCAGTATCACAAGTTGTACGTCCTAAGCGACTTTCAGACCTGTCGCACAACTACTTCCTGTTTGCGACTGGGCCGATATGAAAATGTGTTAACATGAGTATGAAAATTTCCGTCAAGCTTTTCTCAGAAACTGTACATCAGAACAATTTGAAATTTGGCAGGGTGGTTCAGTATCACAAGTTGTACGTCCTAAGCGACTTTCAGACCTGTCGGACAACTACTTCCTGTTTGCGACTGGGCCGATATGAAAATGTGTTAACATGAGTATGAAAATTTCCGTCAAGCTTTTCTCAGAAACCGTACATCAGAACAATTTGAAATTTGGCAGGGTGGTTCAGTATCACAAGTTGTACGTCCTAAGCGACTTTCAGACCAGTCGGACAACTACTTCCTGTTTGCGACTGGGCCGATATGAAAATGTGTTAACATGAGTATGAAAATTTCCGTCAAGCTTTTCTCAGAAACCGTACATCAGAACAATTTGAAATTTGGAAGGGTGGTTCAGTATCACAAGTTGTACGTCCTAAGCGACTTTCAGACCTGTCGGACAACTACTTCCTGTTTGCGACTGGGCCGATATGAAAATGTGTTAACATGAGTATGAAAATTTCCGTCAAGCTTTTCACAGAAACCGTACGTCAGAACAATTTGAAATTTGGCAGGGTGGTTAAGTATCACAAGTTGTACGTCCTAAGCGACTTTCAGACCTGTCGGACAACTACTTCCTGTTTGCGACTGGGCCGATATGAAAATGTGTTAACATGAGTATGAAAATTTCCGTCAAGCTTTTCTCAGAAACCGTACATCAGAACAATTTGAAATTAGGCAGGGTGGTTCAGTATCACAAGTTCTACGTCCTAAGCGACTTTCAGACCTGTCGGACAACTACTTCCTGTTTGCGACTGGGCCGATATGAAAATGTGTTAACATGAGTATGAAAATTTCCGTCAAGCTTTTCTCAGAAACCGTACATCAGCACAATTTGAAATTTGGCAGGGTGGTTCAGTATCACAAGTTGTACGTCCTAAGCGACTTTCAGACCTGTCTACAACTACTTCCTGTTTGCGACTGGGCCGATATGAAAATGTGTTAACATGAGTATGAAAATTTCCGTCAAGCTTTTCTCAGAAACCGTACATGAGCACAATTTGAAATTTGGCAGGGTGGTTCAGTATCACAAGTTGTACGTCCTAAGCGGCTTTCAGACCTGTCGGACAACTACTTCCTGTTTGGGACTTCATTTAGCGGGGGCATCCGTGTCCCATGGACACACTCTTCAATTTTTTTAATTTAAAATAATGACAACAACATCATGGCAAATCAGATGAAGAATTTGCCTTGTTAGGATCCCACTTTGCACTGTTGTTCATCTTTTAAAGCAAAGTTGAAGTAATATTATCTTTTATACAGATATTAAGATCATGAAATAAACCTTTGTTTTACTTGGTTAATACAGGATATTTACGTTTATATACACAGAAATAAAAGGAAGTTGAAAATAAAACCATTAAAATATCTTTAACTTATATCTTTATGTTTTTCAGAATGTGTCTGTTGTTAGTACAGTAGATCCATTTGGAAGGTAGGTTATAATGATTGAGGAGGCCTCGGTGGCCGAGTCGTCTACTATTGATCACATGGTCTGTCAACACTGAGATTGCGGGTTCGATTCTCTCTGCAGGCAGGGTGTACTCGACTCCAATCTTAATTGACAAGGATTGCCAGTTTTCCTACTGCAGGTCGGGGTTTTTCTCCAGCTTCCTCCCCCCATAAAAACTGGATGCCATGATATAGCTGAAAAATTGCTGAAAGTGGCGGTAAACACCATCAAACAAATAAACAATATAATGATTGATCTGCCCCTTGTAGAACTCTTCCGTTCCATACATTATAACTGAGATGGTATGTGCTATATTGCATGGATGTAGTTTCTATTGGGGGCGTGTAGTATTGTTTAAGCTTAATTTAGAACAGCTGTACAACTTTGAGGGACAAAAATTCTGTTTGTGAAATCCATAAAGTCTACTTGTTACATAAATACATAACTAAACTTAAATTTTCATTCTTTGGTTGTTGGGGGCCTCGGTGGCCGAGCGGTCAAGGTAGTTCGTCTACTATTGATCACGTGGTCTGTCAACACTGAGATTGCGGGTTCGATTCTCACTGCAGGCAGTGTGTACTCGACTCCAATCTTAATTGACAAGGATTGCCAGTTTTCCTACCGCAGGTCGGGGTTTTCTCCAGGTACTACGGCTTAATCCCCCAATAAAAACTGGACGCCATGATATAGCTGAAAATTGCTGAAAGTGGCGTTAAAACACCATTCAAACAACATCTTTGGTTGTTTAGAGTTCTGCACACTTGTTTGTTCAATATTCACTCTGCACAATTGATGATTCTGTAATTAACAATCATTTACCTTAACTACAAATAAAAAGTGTATAATTTAGTCATTTAAGTTTGTGTAATATGGACAATAATTAGTTTGACTTATAAACTAGACAAAATTAATCGGTAACGTAAAAATATGTGCTGTGGATATGGATCAAAATGACTATATTTACCATAATCATACTTTTTTCTTAAATTGAAAAAAAAGATATTTAGATTTTTCGTTTTCTGTCAGCACATGTCTTTCAAATGTAATTGTCTAATAATTGATGTTTAACTTGACTAAAATATTGTAGACATCATTACCACATTCAGGGATAAGTAACACAATTTGTTTATATTGAACATACCAAAATCAGGCCACATTTAAAAATATGTTTGTTTCCCCATTTCCGACCCTAGATTTTACAGGTGGGTAGGTAGGTAGGTAGGTAAAAAGTTTTTTTTTTTGCAGCAGCAGCAGCATTCTTTCATAGTTTCAAATTCACATTCAGCGTAGTCTCGATCATCCAGACGCTTAATTACATTCATCTCTATATTGAACTCGTTATCATTACGCCTAACCTGGTCCCCTGGTGCAATATTTTTCATTTACGCAAGCTTCACTTTCAAATATAAATGTATATTCGAACCGGAAGTCCGCTTACGGTATTGAGAATATTTAGTCAGGATCCCAGACTATCATTACGCCCAAAACTGGGTGTAATTTTTGATTGGATGATATTTTTATTGTCTAAAAAATTACTTCCGTTCATATCAAGAAGTGTACAACAAATTGTACCAAAGTTTATATTGAATATTTTTATAAAATATTACTTTATCAATTAATTAAACAAATATTATTGTTATGCATAATCAAGGGTGAATCTTACTGTGACGTCATATTATAAGTATAGATATGTTTGCATGGTTTTCCTGGTTTAAAAATAGGGCCCTAAAAATAGAATCATTGTTTGTCTCCACCTATTGGTAGCGAAATTAAGATCGAGACTACATTCAGCGGAAATCTAGAAACTTCCGATCACCTCCGGTCATAATAAAACCATGATCGGTACTGGACCTGTACCAAGTTTTTTCCGGAAATTAAAAAAAAAATCGCTAAAAAATCGGAGAAAAAACTTTTGGGTCGGCAGGCATTTCTCTGGGTCGGTCGGGCGAGGGGAAACAAACTATATTTTTAATCTGGCCTCAGATTTGTTTGATTTTTGTTATATTAACATCATTTTTATTTTAAACAATAAATGCCCCGGAACAGTTGTCTGCAATAATTCTATTTCATTGTAATTGATTTCTGTCTATCAGTTCATTTTGATAACTTAAGAATTTTGATTAATTTTGGTTGATGTCAAAATAGTACTTAAAGTGATAATTTGAATAAATAAATATTTTAATTAATGCAATTTTAGGAAAATTGTTTCCGAGTCACAAGCAATGGTTAATGGGTTGGATTCCAATGGTGTTAATGAAACATTATCCAAGCCAAACCCATTTTCATCATTCCCTACTCCTACACAGTCTGCCTGGACAGCATCAATAGATAAATGGTTTGGCAGTTCCAATACAGATCAGGGAATATCTAAAAAAGAACTTTCTGGGGATAATTCTGTGGACAGCTCAGAAGAAAAAGAAAATTTTACATCAGACTTATGTGACATGGAAACATCTGGGACATCCAGTAGTGATGGTGACTCAAACGATGAGGATGTATTTACTAATTCTTCCTCATCTCCAGAGCCCAAACAGAATGAGGAGAAAAATGACAACCCTGATGTAGAAGAGTCAATAAATACTAGTCACGAGGGTAAAATATCAGGTATCTATCTTTTTGGCTGATTAAAAGTGGGTTAATATTCAGGTAGCAACTATTTTTTGTTGTCAGGTAAATTGCAGGAACAACACTTTGATTGCTTGAAAAAAAGTCCCAAGGCTAATTGCATGTTATGGAAAGTGAGTAATATAAACTTTAACTTTGTAGCAACTTTGCTACACTACTTCATATTTCATTTCATAGTGAAAGGTTAAAAGCACATGGTCATTGTCTTTTTAAAAATGCACCAAAGACAATCCAGTCAGGATTCAACTGCATAAAGTGTCCCTGGCTGCTACTTCATGATATAATAGGACAATTTTATCTCCTTTCTCTCTTGTAGGATAAGCTGTTGTTTAGCCACCATATTCTGTACATATGTAAAAGGTACAAGTTTGTAAATGGATCTTTTTTTTTTCAAAGGATGTCCATTTTGTCTTGACATCAAGGAAGCAAGGGGTATCAATAAGTGAGCATTGTTCAGTTTCTCTAGTTATTTTAGCAAATATTTCTGTTGATCTTTCACAATAATTTAATCTCTAATCTAATTAAAATTCAATCTTTCACGACCTCCCCCATTTTTGTTTTTGGCGCTGTGAAGATCTAACAACATCCCATTACAGGTCATCTCAGATTGAACTTCTGTATTGACCAATCAAAAACTGCATTCACCAGTCTTTAATGTCGGGAATCCTCTGTCATTATCAGTGATTTAGCGAATCCTTTTTAGAAATGACGAAAATATTTTGAACGTAATTCGCCACTTCCATTTTGAAATTTCGAAATTTTCATTGTCAAAATCTGCACAGGTAAATCCAAACATCTTACCTAAGGTACATATTTATGACCCAAGGCAAAGTAATTATGTAAGAGATATGCCACCAAATATTATTTGATAATTAAATCACTTAATTACTGTGTACACACCGTCACACGCGATCAAGCATAACCAGTTGGATGGCAACTCGGGCGATCTTATTGTGGTCCCACATCGCGTTGTTCACCTTTAAAAGGGAAGCTGGAGTCGCTCTGTCATTTATAAAAAAATTCTTATGTCTCCTTTTAATTTTATTGCCATTCTTGTCAGAAATTGTCATTTTTGTCATAGCCCCATGTTTATCATGTTACCCGCCATTTGTTAACGCTGATTCCTAAAATTAGAATTAAAACGACTATTGCAAAATTTTAAACATAAACAAAAATGAATATTTTGGCCATCACTGTTAAAGTTTTTTATTTAAATCTGTTTAAATATATGTTCTATGGCAATTTTACATTGAATACATATATGTTATCAAATGGTGCCAGAAAATATTAAATATTGATTGATGTTTATTGCATTTATTAATTAATGATCTTGCATGTATTTAGACATATAAATAAATATACACACGTATTAGATCTTAAAAATAGTCGCACACAAAAGTGACTAATGCTTAAAAAATCCTAGCTAAAACCCTGGTCATTATTCAGAATCTCTCTGGTATTATTGTACTTTTTTCATCAGTAAACCCAAAAAGATAAGAGCTTGCGTTTGATTAGTTGATTTTTTGGGGATACCAAAATTTTTCATTGGATAATATTTATATCAAAGTTCAATCTGTGATGACCTGTAATGGGGTGTTGTATGATCTTCACAGCGACAATATCAAAAATGGGGTAATGGTGTAATTGATGTAACGTCTATAGGGGTTTTAGCTACAGAATACATGTAGAAGTCATTTGTAAAAAAAAAAGGTTTTAAGTATGAACAAAATAAAGCCCTAATTTTTTGTTGTGTTTATTTTGTAGAAAAGTCAGAATTTCTAAAGAAAGAAAGTTCTGAAGAAAAACCAAATGATTTACATCAACAGGAATCCAAAATTTCAAGTCAAGAAACTGAAAGTTCAGAGGAAATTCTTCCATCTATTTCAGATAATAAAAATAAATCTACAACAAATAAAACAGATCACCCAGAAAAAACCTCAACATCAAAAACAAGTGAACAATTATCACCTGAAAAGACAGTGGATGAACCTAATGAGGATGATCATAGACAAAAAGGTGATAGTGCTTTAGATATATGTGAGAATGCACAAAGCATTTTAGACAGTGTGAATAAGGCATGTTGTGATGCTGAGGAAGCATTTAGTATAGCACAGCAGGTATGTGATAAGGACCAAAAAGAACAGGAAATAGATAATGCAGACAAACAGACAGCTGAAAGTTCTGTGAAAGAGTCATTAGAACATTCAGTGGAACAGTCAACACAAAATACTGATCAACAGTCATTGGACAGTTGTGATGAACAGTCTGCAGAAAATTCCACACTTGACTCAGCTAACAGCGTTAATCCTAATACCAAAGAAATTTTATCTGAAACGGAACAATCAGATTTAAAGTTGTCACAAGAAAACTCTGAATGTGATGAAGCAAACACAGACTTGGACCATGAACCATCAGAATGTGGAGATTTTGCAGGTCAAGCCAAAAAGCCAAGATTACAGTCATCTGAAGCAAGTGAGTCTGAATCTATGGATGTAGATTCAAGTGAATGTTCTGATAATTCTTCAAGTAATGCTTTAAGTACAAATGAACCCACAGTAAGTGTGGCAAAGAGTGACAGTGAAGAGCAAGCAAGACTTGAACAGGTTGCACAAGTAAATAGTTCAGAAGATACACCAATGGAACAAGACTAACTATAAAAATATGCCTAGTCTGTAAATTATTGTCTCAGGATACATAGTGGTTGTTTATATATTTATTTACTAAAGTAAATAGAAAAGTGTTTCTCTTGAAGAGAATCTCTTTTAATGTGTAGGGTTTTATAAAAAAAATTCAGGGATAAAAATAATCCTGAAAATACATACTGGTCAGTATGAGATGGAAAATATCAATTTTACCTGGTTTCTTGCAATTTATGAGATTAGTACTTTTAATTGATGAATTTTCGAGAGGGTATTATGGAATATATATGTTTCTGAAATAAATTAAAACCTTGAAAAAAATCCAGTCTAAAATTTGATGACATTTGTTAAATATTTTGTAGATGTAAATTACTTAATTTAAGAAAGGCAATCCTACTCAACATATTTTGTGTATATATGATTAGTAGAGATGTAATATATGTGAAAAAGAAATGTGTTTAGATGTTACATGTAGTGTTCATGTGATGATTGACATAAATCTTTTGGTTAAAATTAAACCCAGAAAATATGCATAAATAATTACTGAGAATATGCACAAGTTTGAAATTAGTTGTTCATACAGTTTTATTAGAATTTTCCATAAAAAATTTATTATTAAATGGTCAATTTATTATTTTGCTGATTGTATATTTTTAATCAATTGTATTATCAAGAAAAGATGAAAAAATGAAGACCTTGATGAAAGAGTCTCTACATTACATGCAAAAATGTAATGGTTTGTTTTCCTTACTTGAACACAACATTTTTTTATTATATACTGCAAATGTAAAATTAAAATCAAATTTAGAAAGATTGTAGGAGATTACGTTTAAACATTGAGATGAATGTGATAATTTTTAAACTCAACACTGTGCAGTGTACTGTGTGTTCTGTATACAATGTTGTTTCCTAACTAAAACTCATGACATCAAATTTAAGATAGTCTGTGTACAATTAAAAACTAGAAATGTTTTGTATGTCTGTTGTAAGCTTTAAAACTTTATGGACAAAATGCAATAATTACAACACAAATATGATTCTGTATGCACCGGATGTTGATGTGGTTTTTGTATGAAGATTTTCAGGTTTTTTATTCTGACTGTTATAAACGAAATAAAAATACATGTGCATCTGAAATTGTACAAAATGACAACTTTTGGGCATTGTAAATTTGAAATTTTTTTTTCAAATGATGTCTTTTAGTCCAAAATCATCAAAACTGATACTTTAGTTGTTTACTGAACATGTTGAACAGTAATATTTAATTTCACATTGTAATTAGTATATATGTTTTCCTCTGTTACTAGGTAAATGATCTAGAGTAGTTTCCAAACTGAAAACTTGTTTATAAGTAGACATGTCTATGGGGCACATTCTTCAGTATTCATATACGACTTATTTATGTTTTATGATCTCGTTCTTTGTAGTGCTATTTAATATGGTTGCTAAGAATCTGTGAAACGTTATTGTTAGTAGAAAATTCACATACACCATTTTAACATAATTTTTTAAATGTTTAATGTAAAAAAAATAATAGTTTAAACAAATTACTCAAAGGATAATTCATATTATTTTGTTTTAGTGAAACCTTGTTGGATGAATGTTGTAGAAATTTATTGTAGAATGTTACCCTCATTACTTGCTCAGTTTCATTTCAATACACCAAATAACAAAAATTATTGCATTATCCCTGTTTTATTTACTCACATGAACAATTGGTTACATTTTATTTCTGTATTGAGCAACAAGGAAATAAACTAGTGACCAATCGGCATTGATATGTCTAAGTACTCTGAACATTTTATTTCTCTTTATTTGCTGCAAATATTTAAACAGTTCACATGGTTTTGTTTTTAAATAAACATAGTTTTATTATTAAAATGAGCATTAATTCAAACTGATAAATAATGCTGTAGACAAGTATTTAGATATTTAGGAAAATTAAGAAATGAATCATTGAGAGACGCCAGTATATTCTTGTTTTTACTACAGGCTGGCTGTTTATGTGGCATTAAATTAATGGAAAAAATGGCCAGTACATATTGAAACAATGGTAAATTGAAGTCTTAGTGAATTATTTTGATTGAAAACAAAATTATGGTGCATTTTTTATAGTAACAAGACCTTTGTTTAACTTAAATTGTCATCATATGTGGTTTTCTATTTATTAAGTCAAAAAGTATCAACATGCTCTAGAATTAATGTTATAGCAAGCAACTTCACAACAGAACGTGATGTGTCGGTTTCCTACAGTTGTTTACTGTGTATTCAGTGGTAGAAATTTGGAACAACCAGAAGTCACATCCACTTTTTGCATGTTGATCATTAGTAATCACCTTTTTTTAGAACAATTGAATAGTGGACTCAAATTTATGCCAGCTCATTTAAAAATTGATCATTTCGATGTTTTACAAATGAAGATTATACAAAACATAAAGTTAGAAATAGAATTTAGGCACTATTCTTAATTTATTATAGCAATAAAATGAAAGAGTATGCCATACTACTGCAAATTTAAATTAATTGAATTTTAGTGCATATTTTATTTATGTTTGTGTAATCCTTTGAGTACAGAACATTAAGGTTTTGTATCTTGTTGCAATAATAAAATGGAACCAACATTTTAGGCTTAAAACTTAGGCCTAAATTATGTATTTAAAGGGTCTAGTTGTACTATTTTATTGTTCTTCATGTTTTTTTGTTCAGGACAGTTTGCAAATAATGAAGTCTTTCACATGTTTATATATTACCCATATTTCATCAGTGTTTTTCATCATCAAATATTGTTTCAAAATAAAACATTTTACAGACTGATACATGTGTTAATTTGGAGTTTATGAACATTTCAAAGATGCGTAATAACGATTTGTAAAATTGTGAAACATGGGTGTCGAGACACTTTTGTATCCGTTTTAGTCTTCACTTTATCACTCTTGGGTTAGATCACGACAAAATCTAATGTCAATAAAAAATTTTACATTGGTCGATAACCATAAATGTGGCACATATTTCAATATTCTATTGGCTGTTTGCCAACTAAATATAAGGCCACATTTTTATTACTTTGTAGAATATTTAACAAAATTGTTGACCCCATGTGGGACTGGAGAATAGGCCTATAACTTTCTCAGCTTGTAGTAAGAGGCTACGAGTTACTGTGTTGCAACCTATATTGATTACAAGACTAGATCATAGTAGGCCGGGTAAACGGTCCCAATAACCTTTGGGACCCTTAATTACTTCTAGACGGGAAATAGAGTTATCTCGGGCTTCAGTGAATCCGCTTTCCACATTTTGCCCATTGTGAATCCTTCTCGTTTTAGCTATTCTAATTTTTACTTTCAAACTATACTCTGAAATGTGTTACCATTTGGTGGACAGCTTTATTGTAAGTTTGGAAAAAAGGCTCTGGCTGAAGGGCAAAAACCTTTTGTCAGTTTTTAAAGGCAACATGTGTGCCGTATGTTGCAACCAGGGATCCTGGTGGTTAAGACATCACTCTCTTGCATCCTTTCTGTCGGATGAGTGGGCTTAGATTTCAACACACCACATTTGCCCCTTACTTCAAGTAGACGTTGGAGTCAGGATGGCCCCGGTTTGGTCAATTGGCTGTTCAAACCGAGCCATTACCAAGCTTGTTGTCAAGTTCTGTTATTGTGTAATGATATCGCATTAATAATAATATCTTATACATGTACGTTCTTCCACATTCTGTTAAGAAGGCGGTGGCTCATGGGTTAATCAAGTAGACAGAATAATAGCAAAGAAAACCAACCGAACAACAAGAGCCAAAAGTCGGGGACAGTTACAAATCCGAATATAGACAAAGATGTACAGTGCAACGCAAAATCCAAACAAGGGCAAGTTGCTACACGTAGCCAAATGTCCCCTGACACTGCAGTATCAAATTGCCTCGAGGCATGAAAATATAAAATGGGGGAGAAAACATTTTGTGTTACATTTAGTTTTGGCACAAAATAATAAGCATGTAATATTAGCACTGTTTTGACAGGTACTTGGGAGCTAAGCAACTACATGAAAAAACGTCAGAATTTGAAACTCTAGTAGATTGCTGGATAAAATTTGCTTTCATTATTGTTTCTTAACTCCTAACAAATTTGACAAATCAAAATGGTTGTAGAGTATGCACAACAAAGAATCCTTTTAAATATCAAAGCAATCCATTTAACGGTTTCAGAGACCATCCACAAGATCTACCAGTGTATTATATTGCTGAAATGTTCAAAGTCCCAAAACTCCTACAAATTTTGATGAACCAAAATGATTGCAAATATGTTTGTTCATGCATTATATCAGTTTTATTGTTACATGTACTATCATGCCTCATGTGAGGCCTTTAGTGAAATAAAATGTTTCAAAGTAGAGTATGCACATTTATACATCATAACAATTAATCCTACCAAATACCAAAGCAATCTGTCAAGTGGTTTTATAGGAGATGCGTCTACAAGATCTATTGTATTATATTGCTGAAGCAGTCAAAGATCTATAACTCCTACAAAATTTGACAAATCAAAATGACGGTGCAGTATGCATATCTACCCATCATAACAATTAATCCTACCAAATACCAAAGCAATCTGTCAAGAGGTTTAAGATGAGATGCGTCCTCTAGATCTACCATTGTATTATATTGCTAAAATGGTCAAGGTTCCATAACTCCTACAAAATTTGACAAATCAAAATGTGTGTTTGTCAAAATGACGGTATAGTATGCACATCTACCCATCATAAGAATTGATCCAATTAAATATCAAAGCAATCTGTCAAGCGGTTTCAGAGGAGATGTGTCCACGAGATCTAACATTGTATTATTTGCTGAAATGGTCAAAGGCCCATAACTCCTACAAAATTTGACAAACCAAAATGACGGTATAGTATGCAAATCTACCCGTTATTTTAACAATTAATCCTACCAAATATCAAAGCAATTTGTCAAGCGGTTTCAGAAGAGATGCGTCCACAAGATCTACTTTTGTATTATATTGCTGAAACGGACAAAAGTCTCATAACTTCAACAAAATTTGACAAATCAAAAATGACGGTATAGTATGCAAATCTACCCATCATTATAACAATTAATCCTACCAAATATCAAAGCAATTTGTCTAGCGGTTTCAGAAGAGATGCGTCCACAAGATCTACTTTTGTATTATATTGCTGAAACGGACAAAAGTCTCATAACTTCAACAAAATTTGACAAAGCAAAATGATGGTATAGTATGCACAACTACCCATCATAACAATTGATCCTACCAAATATCAAAGCAATCCATCAAGTGGTTGCAGAGAAGATGTGTCTACAAAAGTGTGACGGACGACCGCACGGATGCACGGACGCAGCCCATTTCTAGGTCCCTCCGATCCGTCGCGTTGCGGCGGGGGACAAAAACAAAAAAAAACCAGAAACACTACCTATGACTCAGCGAAAATGTACTTGAGAGATTTTTTCCCATAACGATCAATTAGGTCATGGTGACGACCATAGAACTTCTGGAGAGATAACATCAACCTAGGTACAATAATGCTTTGTTTGAGTAGTTTAGTAGTCAACAGCAGTCCACAAAATCGGTATACCGATCGCAATGTACACACCATACACTGGAACTGCTGGAATGTTGCTGTCGATGAACGGGAAGTTTACAATTGGAAAGTTGAAGTCATCACGTTTGTCGTAGGGTCTAGTTAGTAGTTTTCCTCGAGTAGGTCTAAGCAAGAGGGTGACCTTAGTGTATTGGTGGTATCTTTAATTTCAAGCTAGCTAGGGTAAATTGAATGTCACCAAATTTAAAATTGTTGAGGGACAAAACATTATCAATATAGCGGAATGTGGAATTAAGTGTCTGGGCCAGTGTATCTTCTTCAGCAGGAAGTTTAGGAACTCAGCCTCATAGGAAACACAAAAAGGTAGGCGAGGTTGCCGGGTAACCCAGGATACGAGGTTTGCCATCGTTAAGAAATTCGTCTGATTAATTATACCACCCTTGGAACGCCTGATGCTTTTTGCTGGAGATTTGCAGACTACATGCATCACCCATGTCATCTTCGCTAGCCAAGGGTTACGATCCGATACTCTTATCTTCACCTGATCGTAACACTTGGCTAGCGAAGATGCACCCATGTTGGCACTCCGTTGCAGTTGTGGGACCAGAGTAGTGAGACCTAATTAGAGACTACTCTAATAGTAAATTATGGAAAATACACTACAGTATATAAGATGAAGATCAAAACAGACAATGGTCAAGTTTTATAGTTTAAAACAAACCTTTCAAAAGTTTCCCCATTTGTTATCGAAAAATATCAAAGGATGTGAAGTCGATCTCAACTTAATGAAGTCATGAGACCTTTTGCTTGAGTGCTATTGGCAACAACATTCATTTAATTTGCTTTCTCTTAAAAAAATATCGGACATCAAGATCAAGGCGTCTCCTCAACGTACTCTAAACATCAGCCATGGGGTCATTCGTTACAGAGATGATGATATATCAGATCATTCGGATGAAAAGAATTATTACCAAAAAATATAATCGCCTGGTTAAACACCTACCTTTTGACATTTAATTCTCCAAAAAATCATGATTCCATTCATATTGTTCCTCATTACTTCGGAGTTAGCTTACTATATCTTGTACGCTTGTTATCCTTCCATCATCAGACAACTTCAACGTCATCCAAACCAAATCATAAACCAAACCCTACATTTTAAAATTCTGCTTCTTTTTCATCTTCAAGTAGCCAAAACAAAATCAAATCAAACCGTACTAAAGGTAATGTTCGTGTAGAGAAAGATTTTAAAGCAAATAACGGATAAGATCATTCAATGGAATTGTTGAGGTTTAAAAGGAATTTGTATTGAAGTAACCTTACTTGTGCAAACCTTTCACACTGTTGCATTTTGCCTTCAAGTAACTCACGGGAAAGAAAATGATACGGTATCTGTACACCACATATGTTGATGAGAATAATAGTAGAGCTGCTGACGGGTCTACTATTTTCGTCAATGATCAAATTTGTGCATGATTTTAACACTGATCTTTGGGGAATTTGCTGTTAGAATATCTTTAAATAAAACAATTACTCTGTCCTCCTTCTATATTCCCCATAGCACCGTTAAATATAAATAATTTGAAGCAACGAACAGATCAATTACCAGCCCCGTATATATTACTTGGGGATTTTAATGGACCCAATCCCCTTTAGGGCAGTAAAACATTAGATGACAAGGGTACAAAAATTTAAGGCTTGTCACATGAAAATTTTTGCTTTTTAAGGATAGTTACAATACATATATTTACATCCTGGAAATGGTTCTTATTCAGCAATTGATTTTACATTAACAGTTTCCTCCTGCCCCACTTCTCATGGGAAGTCATGTCGATCTCTGTGGCAATGATTATTTTCCCATTATACTAGAGTCTTTACTACGACGGCTTATTCGTGCCAAACAACAAGAAGAAAACAAATTTTTTTCGTTTGAACGGAATTTATAATCCGTGCAAACTATTTAATAAACCGTACAAACGATTTAATAAACCGTACAAACGATTTAATAAACCTTACAAACGATTTAACAAACCGTACAAACGGATTAATAAATCTCACAAACGATTTAATAAACCGGACAAACGATTTAATAAACCGTACAAACGATTTAATAAACCGTTCAAACAGATTAATAAATCGTACAAACGATTTAATAAACCGTACAAACGGATTAATAAATCGTACAAACGATTTAATAAACCGTACAAACGATTAAATAAACCATAAAAACAGATGAATAAATAGTACAAACAATTTAATAAACTGTACAACCGAAATAATTTTTTTTCTTTTTGTTGTTTGGCACGAATAAGCCGTCGTACTTTACACTCTTGTAAAACAGAACGAGTCAATAAGATATTTAATGAACTTTTAACTGCAATTGCTGACGAGACCATTCCTAAAATATCGACTGATCCAAAACATACTACTAAACCATGAATTGGTGACGACTGTAAGGACGCTATTAAAAATCGTAAAAACAACTCTTCAATTAACACCCAACTCAAAATAATATCAACCGCGCTCGAATTTTTGAGCGAAGGATCGCAGGGTAACGAATCACAAGAATGCACATCCTGGCGTTTTTTTGTTTTTTTTTAAATTTGATAACCATACCGCTTTGAATAGTTTGTAATAAAACTAAAGTTAATAGCACAAGTAATGTTTTTCAGTTAAAATATGGACAAGACTTGCTAGAATCAGAATCAGATAAGAATCAAACATATCAAATAAATTGGCCGAAATTTTTGCAAAACACTCCTCTGTTGAAAATTATCATCACGTTTTCAGCGGGTTAAAATTTCTTTAAATAAATCGCACCATACAACATGTTGTCGAGATGATATTCATTACCAACAACTTAAACATCTGCCAGAGTTTTTTTTCCAATGCTTTTAAATCTGCTAAGCATTATTTTGGAAACGTGTAACTTACCATCCATTTGGAAAATGGCTACCGTTTTGCCTATTGCAAAACCGGGAAAAAACCATCTGAAGCGTCCATAATATTATGATTATCTTAAACCAATTCTAAATTACAAACAACTGTAAGGTCAAACAAAGTATTTATAAACTATTACGTAATAAAATTCAATTACTACTTATTACCTTAGTGTAACGCTGTAAAGTTTAAAGGCGCAAAAATAATATATCAAAATGTCATAAACGTTACAATATTAAATTGCAAAACTTTTGGTGATATTTATTGCAGTAGCCACACTTTCATAATAATTTGGAGTTAATACTATTGCAATTTCTTCTTTATCGCTTAAGGTATTGCACGAATCACGATACAAGTGACCATCTTGTACACTTATATTAACTTAAATTCATTGAACTATGAACACTCTCGTGACATAACCATCTTGTCAGACGAATCACACGTGTTAGAGGGTTTGATAACACTATAAGCACACCGGGTAAGCAACAGAAGAAAAAACTTACCCGGTCTTTTCTAATTATTATACACAGAAAAGTATTTGATTCGGTGTCATGCAACATGTTCTAAAACTGTTTTTTTTATTTTGGTCCATGTACTCGAAAGTGGATAACAATGCAATATTATCTTATGTGTTAATCAGGGAGGCGACCATTCCGACTTCTTTACGAAAACGAAGCTGCCGAAAAGAACGTCTTACATTTTCGTTTTATGCAACCAAAGTATCGCATTAAAGATGAGGAATACCAAGTAGTATTAACACGGCAAAGAGTAATCAATACTAAAAAATTAAATAGTCACGACTTGCAGATGACACAGACCACATCCAAATATGCTTATACGAAACAATAAGAGTTTAAAAGATATACAGAAATGTCCGACGAAAACAATAATATTTACATAGACTCAGTATGGATATGAGGTATAAAACAGCAGTCGTTCTACCTTATGTCAAATTTGAAACTAATGTACTTTCATTCTCCTTTGAATCGATTTAAGACAGAAATTACGACAAAAAAATTTCACTTCAACATTAGAGTAAATACAACATTACAGCTTTAATCAAGATATTCTTAAGCCAGTTTAATTGTTCAGGTAAGTGCCACATCTGTATGAACAATATATATATAAATTAATGATATTCTTTTAGTTTAATTTGGTAAAAACCTTTGAAAAAATATATAAAAAGAAGTAATGGTTAAAGAATACTCACGTTGAGGGACTAAAAAGGATAAATTTAACAGCTTTAATGAATGAAATGAGAGCGACACACAAGGAGAAAACAATAGGACTGGAAAATTGAAAACTGTCCAGATATGTAAAAACATATTTATAGAAAATTGTACTGAATGCTTGTGTAGATACTATCCACAGCGAAACAAATTTTACTTGGCAAAACTTACATCCTTTTTTTATATAATAAAACATTTAAATCAATGAAAAAGTGTATTTTATAAAAAGAACTATTATCAGCAAGGCGTCCATATAATATTTACCCATCAAGTGAAAAAGGATAGACAACCACTCTGATTTTTTTTTTAAAGTTGATACCAGTGACGAAGTACTAAGAATCAATGAATTAAATTGCAGCATAAACTTATACGTAAGACAAATATAACCCTTTATTTGTGGTATATCTATGTATTCTTTTGAAGTTACGAATATTCCATGAAAGCAGAAAGGGATTACGACATCTATACATACTTCACGTCCCTCAGAACCAACAAAACCTTGACTATGTATGATGTTTCCGAGTCAGAAAGCAAACAAGTAAAATCTCTCCTCAACTGTTTCCAAAAAGTCGCAACTTTAGTTTTTCAATACAGAATAAAGGTTCCCCTTATTATACCCCACGCAACGTATTTATGCAGGGTATAATGTCCGTCAGTCCTATTCTTGTAAGAGCAACTCTTTTTGACCTTTTGAAATTTCGCATATCGAAAGGAAATTATGATACGCAAGTTGTTGTTTAAGAGTTATTCACCCTTTGAACATAGTAGTTTCTCAAAATACTATTGAAGCGCAACTCCTATGTAACTACGGATCAGTATTTTATAAAGGACAACATATGTAGTTGACATATTGACAAAAAATTATGTATATATATTTTTTGTAGGAGTTATTCCCCTTTTAAACTTAGAAATTTCTCAAATATTTTGTAATTGCAACTCCTCTGTTACTTGGTAGGAAATAAGGACACCATATGTAGTTATGATGCATTATTGTTTGTAGAAGTTATTCCCCCTTTAAATTTAGAAGTTTCTATAAAAAATATATATGAAACAACTCCTATGCGCTTATACTGAGAAACTACCGATCACAATTTTATGGAATTCGATAGGTATGTGGGAGCGTGGGGTATGTGAGCATGCTCACTAAAGTTCTGTAATTTTAACAATTAAAATTGTTTATTTTTAATTTATATTAATAAATATATGTACATGTACAACATAAATGAAGAAAAAATGTCACCAAGTTTAGAAAATTAACTACTGTGTATTGCCCGAAAATGTCAAAAAGTAGATCATGAGGCTCACATTCAAATCGTACAGCAAGCAGCTAAAATAAAATAATACAGTCTAAAACACATGGTTTCTTAATTCTTAAATGGAATAAATATAATAGTTGCTTATATAGCTGCATAAACGTAGTCGTTATACTCTTTCATGTCAACTGCCGTTTGGTGACTGAGCACGTTTTGGTTTTTGAATTTCTTGTATTTATCAAACATAATGACTGATGATTAAGGACATGTCCTACTATTCGATCTACATACGATATTTTCTTAATAGTTTGTCTTAACTTTCCTTATGACAAATTATTTTAATAAAGAACTGGCGGGAAGGAAATGGCGCGTTTTTCTTCGTACAAACTGCAGTATCTTTACTAGATTTGTAGTGCAGAATACAATCACGAAAGTACAATAGTTCTTTTTTGGGTATGTTTGCTATTGCAGAGTGATTAATTTAGTTTTTTCCAAAAATTCTAAAAGGCTGTATTGCTTTTTTACTTATAAAATAACAATTTTGATCCATCATATGGTAACTGAAATGGAAATTTCGCGGCATTTTGACGACGACAACGTCATAAACGAATTACGAAACTATAAACGTTAAAAATCAAAATGCACAGAAACAATAGTAGGATTTTTCTGTAACATTAACTTTATGTAACGTCCACTGAAAATGATGTTCGCAATATTCAGTTCGATAACAGGTTAACAAACAGTATATTATTAGGAATATTTGATGAACTGTATGGAGGGTTGGACAGGGATTGAATTGTTTCCTTGCGAAGAGGCCGCAGTGCATCTACTCAACTGGAGACGGGGGACTATCCTATCCGCCATTATCGGACGTGCCCTACTGGTCTGAGAGTAGTTCTCGCCATTAAAATGACAGAAGCAATTCTCGCCATTTTGGTGATTGTGTCGTTATTTTTCCATTAAATTCGATGGTAAAGACTTCATTTAATAAATTTCACTATCTTTCATCCAAAACAGTTTAAGTTTATCACCTTACAAATGCCAAATTTTCACAAAAACTGTCAAAAGATCGGGTGGCGATAATTACTTGCCGTCGAGAACTACTCAGTGACCAGTACAGCTCTGCTGTCGATTTCACAAAAAGTCGTAAGTGTTGGAAGATCAAAGGGAAATTCATTGTGATGTCAGCATTTACGATATATTTTACACTTACGACTTTTTGTTAAAAGCCCTGCTGCAGTGCCCTGCTGTTGTGTATGCCATGACAATCCTTCCAATCCTCTTCGTAGTAGTACCTGGTAGTTGACATGTTCAGCTTGTGTGTTGTATGTCATGAAACGAAGCGACGAAGTGATCTACTGTTAATAGTATATGTTCTCATTGCATTAGTACATAACCTATAATTTGAACTGTCAGTTTAAGATAACATCAATTATATCACTCAAGGTCTTGTCTTATCATAGTAGCTCTGTTCAGAATTCAGCAGGTTTATGGCGAGTGTCTTTGTACCAGCGATAATAGTGGTGTTTGGTGTTTGGGCTAGATCTGAAGGTTTGTTTTAGATTTATTTTCTATGCATTCAAAAGTATATAATTTGCCGTCAGCCACTTTCTTTACTAAACAGGAATCTATAAATCGAGCTATGTATAGTCCCAAACTCAAATAAGTTCAAAATAAACAAAAGTATTAATGGCGGCGTCGATAAAACATTTACCACGCAAATCAACATTACAGATGCGTGCAATTTAAAATAAATGCAAAAAAGTAATTAATCTATAAATATGCACGTGACAGTGTTTTATTATAACATTGGGTATTAAATAATGTTTTATCAACAATGTTTCCATGACAGAACAATACTCTTAAATTAGGAACGCTACTCTAGAGTGATATAAATTCCAAATGCAACACACTAAAGAGACTTGTAGTTGCAACAGATTGCACGACATTTTTATTTAAATTCGATTGCTTAATAAACACTTTCATAAAATTCTCCTTCAGCATTCTTTCTTGGACATTCAAAAGTATGTTACGAAGACCTAGATTGCTTTAGTCAAGACAAACCATTTACAAACTCGTTCGGTAAAGTACCTGCATCGCCGGAATCAATTCAGATAAAACTGTACTTGTTCAACAGAAATAATCCAACGCAAGGCAGTGAATTGGTCTACAATGACCCAGAATCTATACAAATATCTGGGTATGATTCAACAAAACCACTCAAAGTAATAATACACGGCTACATGGGGGAGGGGAATGAGGATTGGGTTGTCAACATGACCACAGCACTTCTCAAAAAGGTTGGTTTTATTCTGTTTAGTTATACTTAAGGATGTTCGCTGGTCATGTTGAAAATAACAAGGTATCTAAATTTATATATTTGATAAATAGACCATAGTTAAAGGTACAAAATAAGATTAAAAAATTCATAGGTTGCTGAACTCTTTTTCGAGATAATAAGCATCCAAAATTTGGCGGGAAAAAGCTTTCTCTGATTTTTTCATAGGTTTAGCATTGGACATGTTTAAGTGTAAAAACCTATGAAAAAATAACACGAAATTTATAAAACTTTGTAAATTAGCTTTAAATGACCCAATAAACCCTATTATAAAAAGAAAATAGGGGGTTGCTGGGCAAAACAATTATCCCTATTTTAATGGTAAAATCTAGAGGATTCTGAAAATCTGACAAATCTCTCAAAAATTGACCAGCGATCATCCTTAATAAAATTTTTGTGATAACGTCATTGCTATAAAAAAAGCCAGATGTTTTATTACCAGATTTTAAAAAGTATCTTTTTATACCTTTAAGGAACACATCACGTTACAGAACTGTTTAAAACAGTATTATCCGTTTTAAGTATTTCTTATTAAAATTCATTCTTTACTGCTTTTGATATCACATCGTCTGCTTGTTGTTTTGGATCGCGTATTTGGTGTCTTCCAAATAAACATCACAAATTATCAGCATTAAAATACGAGAAAAATGACAAAAAATCAAGCACATATTTACTATTGTCAATTACTGCTATTTGTATTCAATGAATTGTTTTATTGCTGAATTCAAATTTAGAAATTTTTGGCCTTGTATTTCTTATCGATCGTTTATATTCAGGGTGACTTCAATGTAATGGTTGTTGATTGGACCAAAGGAGCTGACAAAATTTATACACAGTCCACAGCAAACACCCGAACAGTCGGCGCTGTAACTGCACGTATGATCAACGCTCTTAAGGATGATTTCAACTGTGATCCTGCTTCTGTTCACATAATAGGACACAGTTTAGGAGCTCAAACGGCTGGTTATATAGGTCAGAGGGTTCCTGGAATTGGCAGAATAACGGGTATGTTCATGTAACGTTTTATACTGATGTTTTATGAATAGTCCGAGAATACTCTGCCGTCCAACGCTTTTTTTTTGCGTGGCACGCAAAAAAAGCGTTGGACGGCAGAGGATTCTCGGACTATTTTATGAAATGTGTGCAATTACAAAAAAACTGTATTATCACTACATACTTCTGTAACACAGTAGTAAAAGGTTCATAGTAAAACTCTTTATTAACACCTTATTAGCATGTGGGATTGAATGGTTGATGGATATTTGATGTTTAGTACAACAAGTCGAACAAATAAATAAATTGGTTGATTGATTGAATGATTGATTGTTTAACTTAAAACAAGAAGTAAGTTAGGCCATTTTCAGGACGAGAACAAATTCACATTAAATCAATTAGGAAAAGGGGATGAAGCAATGGCTTGTAAATTGTGACTGCCACTACAAAAGTATGGAGAGTTAGGTAAGGCCGAGAATTTTGTATGTCGTAGAGACTAAAATGCGCTTATCTTTTTTGACTTGTACAAAATGTCTTCAAAAGCGTGGCACAATCAAAACAACTTACCCGATATGGTAAATGGTCAGTCTTTTCGTATATGTATTACCGGACAATCCCTATCGAGAAGCATCCTTATCCACCAGGGGACGCACTGGGAACTCTCTTACTGGTCAAGATCAATTGACCGTTTATTACGAGTTATTGTGATGTATTTATGGCAAAAATCTATGATTTATATCGAGTTAATACGAACATGTCACGGAGTTTTACGAGTTGTTTATGCCTTGTTACGAGTACATTACGAATGTTAAGCTTTAACATGTAAATAACGACCTACGTTATGTTATGAATTATAGTTGGTATTAAGTTACGAGTAAGTTCTTAAGTTTATTTTTTGGAAAAAACTATGCAGTTTTTGTTTGAAAATATTTATTTGCTAATATAAGCAAATGGATTGGACACAAGTTTCAACATTACACATAGAATTATTGCAAGAAAAAGCATAGTATGACGACTAACATAAACAATACTAGACAACGATATAGAAATCTTTGACTGCGTGGAAAGAAGCGTCGATAACGTTAATTCGGCAAAGTTCTGCATTAAGAGAACTGCACATATGACGCAGAAGAGTATGAACACTATTTAATCAAATTTCAACAAAACTATAAAAATTGTGTTGTTTTGAAGTTTGAGTCTTGATATATATTTGAAAATATTTAGATTTCTTCTGTTGCGAACATTATACTGAGAAGCTTACTTGATTAGCGGTGGCATGACATCTATAAGATATTGTGGGGGACACATTGTCTAGCATACAGAAGTGGGTAAACTATTCTCCAGGCTTCGAAGAATTTTTCTAAGTTGTTTCTATCTTGTTGAGAACTCTGACGCATATTATATAATTGTCCAAATAAAATATTTAATAAATTCTTTACACTGTCAACTTTTTGCTAACACATTGAATTACATTTAATATATGTGTACAAAATTTACAATTTAAAAATTGCAGTAAAGGTTTAGCCTGAATGCTTATGTGAATAAACGAATTCTTAATACTTATTTTGAAATAATTTATTAATGTCTTCATCTATATTACGATTGGTGATTATTGAAGCCTTTTGTTTTATATGGGTTAAAATCTATAGGACGTTTGCATAATCACCTTGATAGACATTAATAATGTCTTTAATGGAGAAGACTTCATAAGTTTTGAAAACTTGTGTCTCATCCATTTGTCTATTGTTTATGACAATAAAATATGTTTAAAGTAATGTCTTTAATTGCATTAGAGTCTTGAGCTGAATAGATAAGGGGCATATCATCTGCAAAGAGCCGAGCCAGACTAAGCAGATCATCAGCAATATTATTAATATATACAAGAAGAGGCCCAAGAATAAAGCCTCGTTAAGATGCAATTCACTATGTATCATCATTCCTACGAGAAAACTAAGATATAGGAGAGAAACTGCTTGAAGTAACATCAAAGATTTCTATAATTGCATGCTATAGCTGCGGTTGTTGGGAGCTGAGAGCGCCTATCCTACTGACTGCCTTCTGCATTGTGGAGCCATGCCTGCAGATATTCATAGTTGCAAACCCAAGTCCGGACACGACCGAACGTGGTTTTCAGACTAGTGCAAATATTTTATACACAATCTGTATTCTCTGACGTTTTGATAACAACTGATTTGAACTGTTTGATTTTGCAGCTTTTATATCTTAACTAAATCGTTGAGCATTTAATTATGTATAACTAAAGTACTCGTAACTATACGTAAAGAGCTCGCAACTATACGTAAAGTGCTCGTAACAACTCTTAATAATCCATAAAGACATTGTAACTACGACGTTATTAAAATCGTAAACATGAAAAGCTCTAGTAATAACACGTAAACAAACCGTAACAAATGGTAAAACGAATTATTTACAAGAAAATTACATATTTTTGCAAGCAGTGTACGTTTTATTACGACTGGTTAACGAAACCGAGTTTGTTTACGGAAAATGTTACTCGTGAACAATCGCAAGAAAATGTGTGACATTTAAAAAAAAACTGCACCTTCTTTTACGGATTCTCACGAGTGTCTTCGAGTTGTGGCCAGTTATTAACGATACCACCGTATGGATACTTGCGATTTACTACGAGTTAGCACTCATAAAGGACTATTAAAGAAAATCTGTGTGTACATGCGGTATAAATGAACTGAAAATCCCAATCTCGCGGATATAGGTATTTGACAGCCACACCAATAAACTGTCGTATGGTCCTTTTAAAAAACATTTGTACATTTAAACATTTAGTTACCAAATTTTGTACCAAAATATCACAGGGCTGGATCCGGCTGGACCACTTTTTGAGAGTTACAGTGAAGATGTAAAGTTGGATCCATCTGATGCCAAGTTTGTCGATGTAATTCACACTGATGCTGTTCCTTTAATCGATACAGGTGTTGTACATTTTATACCTACATTCTGCTGGATGTTTTATGCTTTTTACTGATTTTGATGAATATTTAAAGAAACACAGCACGTGAACAGCATTTTGAAACAAAGTGTTACCATGAGACCTTTAGGTCGACTATCCGCAAAGTTAGACTAAACAGAAAAAAAAATTACGGATAATCGCAAATCAAAAATTCTTCGACTAAACCAAAAAACTATCCGCAAAAATGATTATTTTTCTAAATATATAAGAATCATTATTCATATTATATTCAATTTGGATTATTATTATTTCATTTTTTAATCGAAATTCCATAAACTATACTAAAAAATTCAATAAAAATAAATAAATAATACCGATTGATAAACTTTAACGAGTTTATGCATTTGGAAAATAGTTTAAATTGAGAGGAACTTGAACTATAAGACTCCCCGTTACTTCTATATTTTAACTCTTGTGTAATTCGCAAATTAAGAAATACATTTGTACTAGTTATTGGTTAGATGTTTTGAAAAGTATTTAAATGACGCAAACAAAACTCCTTCAAAAACAAAATGGCTTAGTAATCTTGTGCATAATAAAGGTACGATTTGATGTTCATGACGTTCACAACCGGTATGTTCCCTCCAATGTGACGTCATTTCATCGACTGCATACTAGTATATCTTAAGACAGTTTCTTCTTTTGTTACCACTTTGACATATAGTGTGGAACGGGACTAGGCTCCTAGGATTCAAGAAATAGGACATGTAGGCCTACTTAAGGTTTGAGCCGATTGGTGGCGGAGATAAAATAAACTCTTCACGGAATTTCATAATCTACCAATGTTGACATTACAGGAAAAGAAGTTTGGGGGTGGGGGTGGGAAGGGGGGGGGGTAGGTTTTGTGTAAAGCCAAATGACATAGAGTGAGACGAGGCTCGGGTTTCTGACTCCTAAATATAAATAAATAATAA
This sequence comes from Limnoperna fortunei, assembly GCA_944474755.1. Taxonomy (NCBI): domain Eukaryota; kingdom Metazoa; phylum Mollusca; class Bivalvia; order Mytilida; family Modiolidae; genus Limnoperna; species Limnoperna fortunei. The sequence goes on along the minus strand of OX104111.1, from coordinate 51,012,595 downwards.
TTGGTGGCCTTAGGTAAATAATTTCAGTCAGTTCAAAGTTGCCATTATGGAAGGGGATGATTAGGCATATGGTCATATGGCATAGTATGGGTAAGGTTTCTGACTCATATGTGTAAATGAAGATTATATATGTTAACCTATCTCGAGTTTGAGTCGATTGGTGGCCTAAACGTCTAGACGGAATTTCAGTCGACCAATGCAAAAGGGGGTTAGGCTCTGTAAAAGCCGAATGGTATAGAGAGAGACGGGGCTAAGGTTTCTGACTCCTAGGTATAAATGATATATAATAGGCCTACTCCGCGGATATTGGTGGAAAGGGGAGAGATCTAGTTTCCTTGAAAATCTTATGGCATAGTGTGGGATGGGCTAGGGTTGCTGGTTGTGGTTGCTAATACCAAGTATTTCTTGGGAAATTTGCATTTTATTTAAAAAGAACAGGAGTCAGCTGTTAAAATCAATGATTCGTGAACACACTTAAAATCTTAATAATATAGTCCGCAGCATAACTATCTTTTTTTAGGATAAGCATATAATGTTCTCATGCTGTTATTAATTTATTATCAGGGTTAACATAAACCTTTCCGCACATACATATATTTGCAGGTACATATTATTCATTTACTTATTTCAATTATCCGTAAAAATACAGAATTCTGATTATACAATTTAAATATATATATATGAAAATGTAAACTATTACGCAACAATTTCAAGGCCAATTGTGTGTATATTTTATATTAGTTCAAATCCCAAAATGCCCCAACTTCCTTTAGTTTAAATTAAAACCTATAACTAAAAGTTAGAAACTATCACTCTTACCTGAAATATAATATTAATAATCAAAATTGTAATATAATATGAACTTTGATTATTATATTCAAATAAATAAGCATTTTTGCGGATAGACACTAAGTTTTTTATTGTTTAGTCGAAGAACTTTTGATTTAGGTTTAGTCGATTTTTGCGGATAGTCACCCTTGCACACGCGAGTGAATTTGCATACATATACACTCGTGATTCTAACCAGATACATTAATTATTTTTAAAATGCCCGCTTTTGTGCACTTTTTAGGTAATATTTGCCTCCTTCATGTTGCTTTCACGTTTTCTGGGCGATTTCTTGTATCCCTTTACTGGCTATGATAAGTATGGATTACACTAAAAATTCATTACAGTATTGTATTTATTGTTTGTTGCCTTTAATAACATCTTCTGTCAAGCGCCAAACATGAAATAATAAAAAAAATAATGTGTTGGGTAGCCAACACAAAAGTCGCCCAAAATCCGCATGGATAGTATTGCATTCCACTCAGGACATTAAAATGTACCTACACATCAAGTTTCATTAAAATCGGACAACGTAGAAAATTTGACACGTTTTTTTTTGGCGTCCATTTTGAAACCAACGGTGGAAAAAAAATTCCGAAGGTAGAGTTCCACTTTGGACACTTAAATTTACCTCCATACCAAATTTTTTTTTTGCAATCTGAGCATGTTAAATTTCCTTAAGATCAGATAACTTTGAAAAGTATACATGGTTTTTGCCGCCATTTTGAAATGCGACGTTGGAAAATTTTTTTAAAGGTAGCGATTCACTCGAAATATTAAAATCTACCTCCATTTCAAAACCGGACCACGGGAAAATTTTGGCAATTTTGGGTGGGTGTCGTCATATGGCGGCCATTTTGAAATGGCAGCCATTAACAAAACTCTGGTTTTTGACCCCCCCCCCCCGTCTTTCATATGTCGATCTACAACTTTGCTAAGTTTCAATTGATTCTATTAAGGCGTCTCTGAGAAATGTGTCGGACAAGTTCACGGTCTAGAAAAAGAAAGTGGAAACCGAAATATGTGCAAAAGAATAAGTCGCCAAAACTTCGTTTTGGGCGACTTAATAAGACATACATTAATTGATCATATACATATCTTATAATGCTCTATGTCAGAGGTCTATTTTCTTCGTGTTATTGTTTGATGCACATCGACCTTTAATATGTATATGATAACGAGGTTTTTCTTTTTTGTGTTTAACCAATAGGATTCGGAACAAAAGCGCCATGCGGTCACATTGATTTCTTCCCAAATAGCGGTCATCATCAACCTGGATGTCCCGCACCTTACCGAGCGACAGCATTGGAACTTCTTACATTACATTTTAACGGTAAGTACAAGTGCCCTTTATGGAAGTTACCGACACATGATATTATAGGAATCCTTACCCTTTCATCTTGAAAGGCAAGGATTAGGTTCACGTTTGTTCAAACAAATACCTTCAAATAGGAATACTAAATCTAGTGTTAGCAGTTTATTGGTTTAAAGACTGCTTTTCAGGCATGTTTCTCCCCTAAGTGTTGTAGTGGTATCACAGAAAATTCAGTAAAAGACAAACAAACACCAAAAATCTGGATGTTAATTTCAAAACCACGTATTGGGAAAAACATTCGCTTGGATAATTCTAAAAAAAAACCATTGATATAGTGTTTGCCTTCTAACAAGCTGAACATTTTTTAAAATAATTAATCCTCCGTCTGCCTTACTATTATCATACACCTAAAAAGTTATTTGTTGCTTTATTTCCAGATGCTTTCCAAGCCGTTGCATGCAGTCATCAACGAGCATATTGGTATTATATAGAATCAATCTTAAGTTCCTGTACATTTACGGCCGTCCCGTGTATCTCCTCTGAACAGTACGAAACGGGACAATGTACATCGTGCGGGGATAGCCCCTGTCCTGCTATGGGATTTGATGCAGATAAAACGACCCAACGCGGGGCATTTTACCTGAAAACCAACGGACAAAGTCCTTACTGTAGTAAGTGTTTAATTGTTTCTTTTGTTTGTCTGAATATGGTACATTTTCAGCATTTGTTTAGCTATATCATGGCATCCAGTTTTTATTAGGTGTGAAAACAGGAGTACCCGAAGAAAACCCCCGACCTTCGGTAGGAAAACTGGCAACCCGTGTCAAGTAAGATTGAAGTTGAGTACATCCTTAACACAATGAGACTAACGATGCCCCTTACGTGTTTAATATCTCTTAGAAAAGAGTTAGGTGACATTATTGTAATATGTTATTGTAATATTCGTCAAGGAAGTATCTATTTTTTCGGAATATTGACACAAAATGGAATTAAAATTTAATTCTCAAATAACTTTGTATCTTCGAAAAAATAACCTTTTTTGAATGTTATTTGGTAGAATGACTAGTACCATGTTTTGTTCAAACACCTCAAGAAAAATCATGTTTTGACCATACATTGCTTATGTTTTCAGTGTCTTCCAACTAATTGGCTGCAAGATTTTTTGACTGAAGATGAGACTGTTTGTAAATAAACAATATGTGATGAGTTGATGATAAACAAAATCTATAAAACTTCGATTCCTTTATTTTGCTTCTAATTGTGTATGCTATGTCCTGAATCTATTCCTCTCTGCTCACTATACGTTTAAGAACAATGTCACGTGACCAACTATGTTTGTGGACGGTATGGGTCTTTTGTGACTTGCTTATAATCACAATTTGCACTACTCTAATGTGCCGTTTATGCTAAAATTTAGTTGGGCAGTTCAAATAGAGCAACCCATATTATACGATATAACTTGCGTTTGTTACATGCCCTATTCCTATGTCGCAAAATTAAAATAGTTTCATGACGTTACCCGCTGGTTTTACCATTAAAATTGTCAAAAATTAAAAAATAAGGAGTATTTCAAATTTCTGAAAATGTTATACTGTATAACCTGGTGTGGGTCTCTTTACACAACTCATAAACCGTTTCGCAGTATATTAGGCGTTTACATATCCAAACCATGTTATATTGTATAACAAGAGAGACTACTTTCAGACTGTTGGAAGAGAGTGGCGGGGTTGAAATATGGAATTTAGATTAACACTCGAAAAAATGCAGTTTTGGGATTGGACGAAGAATTAAGCCGCATGTAGCGGCTACAAAGAACAGACTCTTGTAATGGTATACGACCAAGCTTCCGTATTTATAACTTTCTCCCACTATCCCTAACAAAAGTACGTTACTTCCGAATCTGTCATCCGTAGATAGGATGGACGGTCCCACACATTGAACTATAAGTACAGGCCTACTAAAACAGGGACTCATTGTTTATAAAATTTGTGTTGCAAATTATGACAGCGAATAAAATAAACGAATAAAGAGATGAGCACCATATATTAAGCAAAGAACACCATATATAAAATTGAAAAGAACAACATATAAAGGCTCTATACATACGGGAAAAAGCACCCACATAAATAAAAAGCACAATATATAAAGATAATAGCAGCACATATAAAGAACTCGCATAAGGTTATCCCGGAGTACGATATTGGTCGAGTATTTTCCTCCTCCCCGGATACGACGTTTTTTTTATGAATGAAGTATCTGGAACATGTTCTTTTATGTATAATTAGTTTCAATTTAGTCAGGTTGCACTTAAGTTTTCTTATTAGGTATGTTTAAGGTGTACCATCTCTACTATTTTGTTCCTTCTTAGCTTTCTTTTTTACCTTTTAACAATGTCAAGGCTGGATTCAGCTGCGGCGGGATTTGCGTGCCAGTCTAAAATGGCCAAAACACTGATAACGGTAAACGAAAACATTGCTATATTTGTAGAGTTCGTCTCTTCTAACGGCCGAGAATGTATAGACCTGGAAACAAACGGACAACTTTTTAATGCTTAAATTTCCAAACATCGCCATTCGTGCATGGCTCGCTTCCATTAGTTTATATACGATAAAATTATGGTCTAAACGGTTACTGTTTCTGTTAGGCGTTTTTAACCTGAAAATGTGAAAACTACTTACAGCGTTTGATCGAGTTTATGGTCCTTTTGTAGATCTCAGATATCATTTTTTGAAATAAACAATTATTTTCAACACTTAATCAGCGTTTCGAAATGCGGCGGTTTTTCCATTTTGATAAAGCTTTTTCCATACTAAATTTTGACCTTGTTTTGAACGGAAGTGTACGTAAGGAAAATTCCATTTTTTTTCTATTCGAAATCCTTCGGGTAATGTCGTGTGCAGGGGGAAAAGTCTCGCGGTTTATCTGAAAACCACGAAAGCAGACGAACGTTGGTAAACAACATTAGACCCCTGTAGAAACAAAAATGACCGACTTCCGATGGAAATTCGATCTATCAAAATGAAAATTTAGCCGCGTTTCAAAACGCCGATTAACTATGAAAAATAATTGTTCATTTCTAAGAATGATATCTGAGATCTACAAAAGGAAAATGCGGTAAGCAGTTTTCATATTTTCAGGCCAAAACCGCCGCACAGACACAGTGACGTGTTTAATTAAGTTTTCTGTTTGTTTTTCCCAGATAATAGAACCCAAAAGTCCTTGTACAATACAAATGATGTTCTTTGGTAAATTTTTAAGCCAGTACAGCCGTCGTGATCAGTTTCAGATTTAGAGATATTAAAGTTAATTTCCTTCTGTGTATTTTGGCTTGTAGAAGCAGAATCACAAAAAGAATTTGCGTTTTGGCTTAAGACTCAGAAATCACAGATTGACTGTTTTGCATAATTACAGGATAATTTCTCATCTTATTAAACTGCTTTTTTATAAAGCGGTAAAACTTAATAACCGTATAGTCAACATGTACTAAAACCATGCATGTTTTCAGAATATACGATTTCACCGTTTAGGCCGTGTGGTCTATGTAGTCACGTGATTTTCGTATGGTTTAGCATATCCATGGCTATGTATTTATTATGATTTCCTGTTGGATTTTTTTTTACAATCCTCAAGGAAGGAACTTCATTTGCCACTGAAATATGTTATTTACTAATAATATACTTCAGGTTTTGTATTATAACGACATTTTGTAGGATGTATATTATAAACGTTTACAGTATTTTGAAACTCTTGTACACTTTAATTATTGTTTGAGGGTTGTTGTACATCGCCTGTGTAGGTAGAAGAGCCAGCATAACTTGTTCAAAATTGTATTCCAACGAGTAATTCTTTTTGTTTTCAGTCTACATATTTCAAAAGATGTTTGATATATAAATCACTGACAAGCACGCTTTGTCTGAAGTCGGTATTGAATAAATAACCTTGACCATCGGCCACTAAGGACAGTTTATGTGCAAGGACATGCAAGTGAAAATGCATTTGTAAGAAATAATTTGGTGTTTAGAAAGGTCGTTTAGTTAGTTAATATAGGTCTTTATTCTTTCTACCTTGATTGTTGCTTTTAGCACCTCTGATATTGTATGTAATTGAGATAAACCAAACAAACCCACTGAAGTCGGGGGTTTTAGCGGGTACTAGACCATGATATAGTCTCAAAAATGCCAAAATGTGACCTTAAACCACCAAACAAAAACAAACCAGAAAAAAGCAAAAAAAGCAACAACAAAAAAAAAAAAAATAAAAATAAAAAAAAAAAAAAAAACAATACAAAACAAAACAACTCAAAACAATTAAATCTAATACATTTAAGGACAGAACATTGTTTCCTTATAAATTATTATTGTTACAGTGAGGATCCTTTCCAGAAAGAAACTCGGCGGTCATACTTGTTCTTCCAAGTCTAAGTAACAGTGTACTGTCAAATATAGTTAAGGATACATATGCTGATAAATCAACATCCCTGCTTCCGGGATCCTGGATGGGTTTTTTTCGTGGATGTATTACCTTTGCTTCCATTTTTAGTAACTGGATTACAGATATGGCTTTTCTATAATTTACCATTTTTCATTTAATTAGAAATTCCATCTATCAAAATGAAAATTCAGCCGCGCTTCAAAACGCCGATTAACTATGAAAAATAATTGTTGATTTCAAAAAATGATATCCGAGAGCTACTAAAGGACCATAAACTCAATTAAATGCGGTAAGCAGTTTTCATATTTTCAGGCAAAAACTGATGCACAGACACAGTGACGTGTTTAATTTAGTTTTCAGTTGGTTTTTCCCAGATAATAAAAATGGATTACATATACGGGTTTTCTATAATTTACCATCTTTCATTTCAGTAACTGATCTACCTAATGATAGAAAGGGTCAAAATGATAGTCCCACGCGATCTTGTTCTACTTTATTGCAGTTATAAGTAAATTGGGTTTAGAATTTTAAAAGAAAATGTCATGAAAAGTTTGGTTTGATCCCACAATCATTGGGTCTGAAGCCAATGAGTTTAAATATTTGACCCAAAGGTGTATTTCCCAGCGCAACAAATCAAGGGTGTTTAATATTTTTTTGCTGCCGGGACCATACTGGGTGGGTTCGTAATGCTCTATCCATAGTATGAGAGGTCTGACTGCGGACCGCAGTGGGTAACGTGTTTGGTGAGTACAACGCTACGTTCGCGATAAAGATCACTGTTGTAGATTTCAGAAAAGGTTGTAGCCGCTACAAAAAGCTAAAATTCCCGCTCCTACCCACTAGGCCAAACGTTTCCAGCGGCAGTCAAAATTGTGTTGCTGATGTCCTACCCCTTTTTCCGTTGAATTAATTTTTGTTAACTTGTTTTTGTCCCGAATATAAATGAAATGTGCGTCGCTAGACGTTTTTAAGCAAACATTCAATCAATTTATGTCTGCTATAACATATACCTGTACTCCATTCTGTTTTTTATACCCCGTCCACTTGTAACCTTATTCATTCTGAGGATATAAATAGTTTTATTGGTTTGATTGGTTGGTTTGTTTGTTTGTTTGAATGGGGTTTTTCGTCCATTTCGGCAATTTTTCAGTTAAATCACGGCGTCCACTTTATAATATCGGGGAAAGCTGAAAAATATCCGCTGAAAACCCCAATTTTCGGCAGGAAAACTAACAATGCGTGTCTGTTAAGGTTGAAGTTGAGCACATACACGACATAACACACGTAGTAATGCTGAAACACGCAACCCACTGTTGTGACTAACTATCTTCACCACTCGACCTTGATGTTTAATTCTTCCTTGAAAGAGTTTCAGCGTGTCAATAGATTTATCCGTTAATTAGCACTGTTTTGACGTAAAGGCTGAGTTTCGTTTAACATTACTTCTTAAGGAAAGAATGATTAACCCACACTAGAATGTGCCCAGAGGAGTATTCAGCAGGAAGCGCGTCGGTCGTGCATTCGCTTAAATTTGTTACGTGACAGAAAACAGTGTAATGACATTGTAAATTGCTTAGATTTCAGGAGCTTTCGGGAACTTCGCCACCCTTTCCATTCGTCCATCTAGGGCCCCAGACCCCTCACCGAATCATTCCTTTCCTCTTAGCATGAATTCCTGGATCCCGGCCTTTGGCGTCTGCTAAAAGTTAGACTCTGTTATTTTGCAAAATATGAAGAAAATACTAATAACTCCTAAGTCAATCGCATTAAAGATCTATCATCTAAAGTTCTATGTCTAAAGTATAAAAGTCAATCACAGTTGTCTTTTGGGTACTGATTTTTCAAAAGTTATAAGGTTCGGTAGTTTGTGGCGTTAAACAACATTCAAACAGAAACAAACAATCCTCCCCCAATAAAAACTGAACGACATTATATAGCTAAAATATTGCTGAAAGTGGCGTTAAACACTATTCAAACAAAAATCAAAGCTATCAGGACTTCTAGTGCTAAATATATCTTTTATTTAAACTTAAATCATTTCTCAGTGATTCATGACCTATATTTGTAATTATTATGACGATATTTACCTTTTAATATATGCAATATAAACCATTTATAGAACATGAAAACACTTTATGGAAGTCATTAAAATGGTGCGGGTAGATGACAGTAATTTCATATTTGAATATATTCTACGACTTCTCACTAGAATGTACTTCAATCACGTGACATCAATACCTCTTATCAATGTCATCTGTTTTAATTTATTTTGGATATTCCAATATTTCCAAAAATGAGAAAATGATGAAATCATAAATCGATATGGAAACAATAAGGTTCCAAAAACATAAATGAAGAAAAACATGTTTGCGTCATAAAAATTCCATTTTCCACTTCTACACGTCAAAAACGAACGAATTAAACTTCTCTGTCCTTACCCAAAGCTCGATACTTTTTGGTGCTTATTTTTTTACATTTAACCATCCCATTTCCAAAAATGAACATACCATTAAAAAAAATTGAGATAATTCGTGATGTGGAAATGATGATTTTGACTAAAGCAACATTCAACAAAAACTAACAATCCTACCCTAATAAAAAGTGGACGCCATGATATAGCTTAAATATTGCTGAAAGTGGCGTTAAACACCATCCAAACAAAAATCAAAGCTATAAGGACTACTAGTGCTAAATAATGTCTTTTATTTAAACTCAAATCTTTCTCAGTGATTCTTGACCTATATATGTATTATTATGACGATATTTACTTTTTAATATATGCAATGTAAATTATATTTAGAACACCAAAACACTATGGACGTCATTGAAATGGTGCGGGGAGATGACAGTAATTTCATATTTTAATATATTCTACGACGGACTTCTCCCTATTATGTACTTCAATCACGTGACTTCAAAACCTCTTATCAATGTCCTCTTTTTGTAGTTTATTTTAGATATTCCAATATTTCCAAAAATTAGAAAATGATAAAATCATAAATCGATATGAAAATAACAAGGTCCCAAAAACAAAAATGAACAAAAACATGTCAGCGTCATAAAAAATTCCATTTTCCATTTCTGGACGTCAAAAACGAACGAATTTAAACTTCTCTGTCCTTACCCAAAGCTCTATACTTTTTAGTTTTTGCACATTTAACCATCCCATTTCCAAAAATGGACTTAACATTAACATTAAAAAAAAATTCACAAAATTTCGTGATGCGGAAAGGATGATTTTGATATAAACGGATATCCCACACAATCCAAATGTGCAAATATGATAAAAAATCAAATTGAAAACGCATGTATCGTAGTCACAACCTGTAGTACAGATCCTTCTACAAAGTGGCATGATAAAATTAATAATAAACACTTTAAGAGGTTTAAGAAATACGTCGTCAACCCGAAACCGAAGGACTTTCTAATAAGTGATATTGTGATCTTTTATGTCTTTATGTCGTTTAAGTGATTAACTTTCTAGTTTGTTAACGTTCATTGTAAATTAAAGGAAGCTTTTCTGTTATATTTAAGTTTAATCATAGGGACTATGTTGAAGAGTGAGACTCCCAACACTATAAAAAATGGTATCGTTCGATTGGCAACATTCTTGTCAAAGGGATACACTAGCTTTCTCCCCGAATAAAAACTGGACAATATAATATAGTTTTAAAAGACCTGAAAGTGGTGTTAAACGTGTATACATAACGTGTTATAAACGTATAATCGAACCTTCGACCCCATCCCCTCTTTTTTCAATGACAAAACTGAAATCGAATTTGACAAGTGCCAACTACGGCTCTATATTACTGAATACTGATGTAAAACGGCTACTCTCTAATTACGATTTTCTCGAGACTAATTTGTGGACATTTTATTATGTCATCGCCCACTATGGGATCTTAACTGCGCCAAAAAGTTTGTATTCATTCATTCATTCATTCATTCATTCATTTATTTATTTATTTATTTATTTATTTATTTATTTATTTATTTATTTATTTATTTATTTATTTATTTATTTATTTATTTATTTATTTATTTATTTAATTTTATGTTTTAAATTTATAATTAGTCTAGATGGTCCAACTAGGGCACTTAACCCCCAACTGTCTCACCCAAGCCAGGGGTCTATCTGTAATGGGTGTAATGTGTGCGTTTTATGCACGTAGTTTGAAGTAGAATAACTACATGTATAAGTATTGAACAGTTACCGAGAACTGGGATAATTATTATAGACTTAAGAATATATTCAGTACCCATGCAATTTGGCCTCCATCCCAGGCTAGGGGTTCTGAGTCCGCATTCGCTTTTTTGATGAAAAGATTTTAACGCATAATGAAAAGGGAGAAAAAAAATCGACGGAACACAAAAATTTACATAAAAATAATAATCGCATTTCCTTGGTATAATCCGAAAGCAAATTTGTCAGTTTTATACGAAAATATAGTGTAAAAGTTGATGGTGATTTTACTTTTTTTTTTTGCTTTACTAATTACTTTTTTCATAAATTCGTATTAGACTGTGGCCAATCCAATAGCAATTTAAATATTTATGTAGGGAAATTGTTTATAAAAAAAACAATAACATCAGTGTGAGCGAATGAGACGACCGTGCCATACAAACTTGTCATGTGAATATAAGGTAGTCACTTATATAAAGTAAAGGGAAATCACATTGATTGGTTGTGTATTGAGGTTACTCCAGGTAATCAATAGCAAACGTCACCATGTTGTGTGACGTAAAAAGGGGAGTTCCAAATGTAAACACTAACTTCCGGGTCACATCAATATCAAATCGTTTTCAATGTTCATTTTTAATGAAATCCGTTTATCCGCTCTTTTGACATATTCCCGTCTTCAAATGACCTTGATTAGAGAATGACATTATTTTAGTGCGCGACGTGCAAACGATAACGATTGGAATACACATCATTCAGGTTAGTTAATTAGGTCAGTTTTGTTTATTCCTGGGCAGTTGAATAAAAAGGGGGAGGGGTATGTACTTTAGCATGTCTAAAGATTTTTAGCGAACAACATTATGAAAACATTCGAACAATGTCAAAACACAAGACTATTTGAGTCTTGTTCGGAGCTTCACGACGGTGATTGCCATTGGCTAACAGTGTAAGCATTGATTAGTAGAATTATAATCTTTATTAATACACGCACGTGAATACACGTTTGTTGGTCACACTGGCTACACTTTCTATTTTCATCAATACTGTCTACACTTTCTATTTTCATTTTTAAATATTAATGACAAAAAATCAGTTAAATCGCAGTTTGAATTTCATAATGTCATTGAACTTTAGATAAATAAATAACCGTAATATATCAAGATAGTCTAAAATCAATTCAATAATACACGATACTTATTTCATGTCAAAATTCCGCTAAAACGGTTGTGCAATATTTGAAATTTTATACAGGTGTGCCTTTCTATATCTGTCATGTCATCACACGATATACTAAACGCCCCCACACCAAGCGTAATAATTCTATTTTTAGTGTGAATAAAAGGAAAACACCTACACGCTTTTCGACAAGTGAATATATTATGACCATATTGAGAAATATAACATTAATGAGACCTTCTCAAGGGACATTCCTTGAACATGAACAAATTGTTGGAGAGCAAGATTACATTTCTATTCATTATTTGTTCACATTAAAATTGAAAAACGTTTATTTTTGCAATCACGTGGACAGTGCACGTGGACTTTAAATAAAATTTATGTACTAAGTACTTACTATTGTTGTTTAAGTTTATTATATTGTTTGTATGCTTTGACCTGCATGGGTGTAAACAAAAAATCATGACAAAATTACAATTATTATTATTTTTTTAAGTGAAAAAATTGTACAAAAATAAAATAATGGCACATTTTTCGAAGTTATAGAATAGACATTAGTATTACGCTCTGAGAATGGCACTATTATTGTACAATTTTATGCACTTAAATGCAGTTTTCTAGTTTTCTTGGCACAGTATACATATATTTTGTGTATGTAACTATATAGATAGATGATGCTGTTATGTATGAAAACTAAACCTGAGCCAGTTTGGTGACCTGTTTTGTTAGTGTATAACAAACTGGGGATCCCTTAACTTGTTCAACTGGGGATCCCTTAACTTGTTTAACCCTAGCCACATTTTATTGTGTTATTTAATCACTCCAACACAGGTCCATGTTCCTGTTTTTGTAAACTGAAAAATATTAACTACTTAAATAAGTTAAAATTACCACTTAATAAAACCACAAAATAACCAGTGGCTCTAGCAGTCATGTACTAAATACGAGTTCACCAGCAGCTCAATCCATGCATATCACTTAAGTCCTCATTTGGTAGAATTCCGAGACGACTAACGACCATAGTATATGTATTAGCCTTCATGTTTGTCCTAAAAGGGTTCACGTGACAAATAATAGTATCTATCTGGCCCTTAGTGAAAAACATCATTTCTACACTAGACATACTTTTTGACAAATTACATAAATGGAAAAACGTCGTACTTTGTTGTAAACAGCAGACACACAAACACAACATTTCTCCGTAACAAATGCTTACACGGATTCTATGAATCCAGAACACTGGAAACAGTAGTTATAAATTGTTTATAGATCTTTTTTCCTGGTTAAAAATTTTCCTTCTGGGCGGATTTTTCGGAGGTTTTCACAACGACGCATCGTACTTGTTGACCTGACAAATTGATGAAATACCTGGTAGTTAGATCGCTGTTATAATTTAACAAAGACTTTTGTCCCAATATCTTTAACAATTTCCGGTTTTAGCTACTAGGAGTTAAAAAAATAATAATACAATCCATTTTTGGTTCGTTTAAATTTGTAAACAGATACAGTATAAGCACACTAGAACTTACGAAGTTAGCGAAGGTAATTATAAGTTTTTTTTTGTCCTATATTTGTTTCGACCTTAATGACTTTGAAAAGGAAATTACTGTTGTCTTGTTTATTAAAATTTCCAACCTACTTACTGTTAATAAGTTTATTGGGTCATTGAGTGGGTTGATCTGTAAACAAGTGCATAAAATTATTCCAAGATTTAATCTAAAAATAGACCATGTAAATAACTGAAGACCATTTATAATACCCCAAGAAGATTTCTATTTTCTCATATTACTTGTTCGACAATAAAGGGTTGTTTAACATTTTGCATTTAATATCGTGGATTATCACTAGAAAAGTTTTAAGTTATTGCAAATATTTTACTATTGTAAAACTAAGTTAATTTGATGTATACAGTTTAAAGGTAAAGATCTCTGGCTGTTTATACTATACACCTTCTACAATATATTATAATTTTAGTATAATTTTACATGCACATCTGACTTTATGTACCTGCATTTATGTATGTTCTAATCGGGTGCATATATATATATATATATATATATATATATATATATCATACATTTAACAACAACAGCAAAAAAGCGTTAGGTCTTTCCATTGATCTTCATCGGTATACAATAATTTTTAAGACCAATTATCCCTAAGCACCAAAATAACTGGGACATGACATGTCTCAGATTTTGCTGATTTTCATTTTATAAGTTGCAATTGACAATTGTATCACAAAAATAATGACTGTTTGTTATGATTGACCACGGTTGCCATGGTAACCGAGGCGGCCATTTTTTAATCATTTCTCATACTGCGAAATAGCCTATATTCAATTCCCAATTTGTTAAGCAAAAATCAATGCATATTCAATATAACGTTTTATTTGCTTAATTCAATACCTCATTTACAATATTCAAAACAGTTTCAAGACTAAACATAAATGTGTAGTCCGAACGAGGCTATCGAATATGTCAAGAAATCATGCATTTTTTCTGGCATTTTTGTACGAAAAAAATTACCATTTTAGCCACTTTACTGACTCCATTTTCAGAAAATGCACCAATTACAAATACTCATCATGAATATAATTAAATAGATTAATGATTAATATTAAAAACTTATAAAAATCTCAATGGGGTAACAAAAGATGTCTATAGAAAACACTGTCAAAGTTGGTTACTATGGTAACTTGTGAAAAAAAGCCATTTCTGTATTGTTCAATATTTCCAAGAAACTACTGTTTCTTAGAGGGTTAAATTAAATCATCCTTAATTATTATTTTAAACAGACATCCTATAAACTTAAAATGACATTGTAATCATTTCAGGTTACAGTGTCTCAAGGTCAAGGTCAACTAAAAATTGAGCTAACAAATATGAAAATCTCGAAGCAAAATCAATTTTAGGTGGCCTTGAGAACAACACAAGTGACCTTGAAAGTTTTCTAAGGTCATAATATGTTGAAAAGATCCTTTTAGGTACATATGATGACAACAATTGTTATCTTGGCTCATATTAGAAGTATGGCCATACATATATTAAAATATCGAAAAATTGACGTTTTTGTCTTTTTACCATGGTAACCAAATTTGACAGTGTTTTCTAAAGACATTTTTTCTTACCCCATTGAGATTTTTAAAATTTTGGAATATTAGTCATTAATCTATGTAATTATATTCATGATGAGTATTTGTGATTGGTGCATTTTCTGAAAATAGAGTCAGAAAAATGGCAAAAATGGTAATATTTTTATCCAAAAATTATATAGAATAATGCCCAATTCCTTGACATGTTCAATAGTCTCAGTCTGATCACACATATATTTAAAGTCTTGTAACTGTTGTGAATATTGTCAATGATATATTGAATTAAGCAAATACAAAAATTCTATTGAATATGAATTGATTTTCCCCTGAAAAATTGGGATTTGAATATTGCCTTTTTCACTGTATTTTAATCGTCCCAAAATGGTCGCCACGGTTACCATGGCAACCGTGGTCAAATCATAACAAACAATCATTATTTTATGATCCAATGGTCAATTTCAACTTATAAAATGAAAATCAGCCAAATCTGAGACATGTCATGTCTCACCCCATATGGAAATCCTTTGATCCTTATGGAGAATTGGTGTTAAATGATGAAAATGTTGAAAGAGTTAATTGTGGGATTACGAAATCTCTTGTTGTTAACGAACAAAAATCGAAAATGTCAAATCCAAAAGGGAAAAAAATGGACATTGGATCAAAAGACCCCAATGTAGGTTTTGTAATTGAAATGTCAAACATCAGGAAGTGAAACGACACGGGTCATGTGATAAATTGATTTCCCCCTAAATACACATATTTCTTGTATCCAAATACTTCCTCGCAACTTTTACAAATTATCGCAATATCTAAAAAAATTGAAGGAAATAACCTATTTTAAATATACTTTATATATTTCAGGAGAAGTATCAACGGATTAGTATTTTAAAATTGGAGTTTTGTATGAAATGGGAGGTAAGAGAGCAAAATAAAGTAGATTTGAATAATTAATCATAAATAAACATAAGTTATTTTTGAACTTTTAGATTTAGTCTCCTTAAAGGGTAACAGATATTTAAAAAAAAGCAACTGTCATATATTAGAGAACAGTCGACCAAAAGTACTGTCAATCACAAAAATTGTGTTTTGGTTGTAATTGAAGGTTCTTTTTTATTTTACACTGATATAACCGTGGTTTTATTTTTAGTATGACTTGTATGTTGTTTCAAATCTAGCTATACATCTAATGGAATTATTCGAAAATATTCCTAAAATTCTGAGATGTTATTTATTATTATTTCGGTTTTCTCGTTGTTTTTAAATGACGATTTTGTCCAGTTCTAGCGAACACTGTCATTGTACAAAAATACGCAGTGAACTCTTTCTTTCGGTACAAAAACATAATGTTTTCAGACATCTTCAAAATAGATTAGTCATCAAAGCATTGCCCTGTAGAGACGTTTTGAAAGTTCACGATGCTGTTTCTCCATCACACTTTTTTTTAACTAAATATTTGTGTTTGCCTATAAATATAAACCCCCGGGGTTTCAAGCCTCCGGGGAAAGTTTAAAATCCTTTGTATTACCTTTTAATACTTTCAACCTAAGTATCTCTCTATGTCATCTTATTGTCAAAAATGTCTTTGTTGTCTCATATTTAGACGAATGAACGGTATCCAAAACCGTATCTGTATAAGAATTTTAACCTGCAGACGACATAATGTCGCGCGACTCCTTGCTGGTACCTCTGTCTGTAGTCAAATGCATGACAGAGTGTTACCACGATAAGAAACGCATATCAGGCGGTCCTAAGTATTAAATTTCTAAGTTCAGCTGTATCATTCGTTTACATACTTAATTTTATTTCAGAATTCCAAGAATGTCCTATATTTATTAATCACATCTGCGTGTTGCTGAGCTTTTGACAAAGAAAAGAATAAATGTCGGATAAACTTGATAAAGACGATTTTTTAATTTCGCATTAATTGGTGAATTAAGGGATTTTAATTGTTAAGTTAATCACTGTATGCAATGGATGCAGAATACTATATATAATTGTTGATTTAGTTTTCATATTATGTAATGATTTGTGGCTATTGTTCATTCCTTACAGATGGTCGGAGGGGTCCAATGACCTTCGATAACGCACCAGTGGACCAACTCACTCATAGATTTACATTGAACAATGCCCAAACAAAAGGTAAGATTGTGTTATTGTTATTTTTTTCTAAATAAAGGCATGTGAATGGTTTGAATTTAATTGGCCTAAGCATTTCGTCAGGCCACTTAATTTAATGAATTGTCTATAAACCTTGACTTCTATATTTTGTAGTCCTTGTACTTAGACCTCGTGAACCTCATAATCTAAAATGTGGCATTGTACATCATTAAACATCTATATTTACATTAAAACCAAAATTTAACAAGAGAACATTTAACAATAAGTTATTCGACTCTTCAAAAAACAAACGAGTACTGTAGGTGTAAGGAACCTGTAGCAAACTGTGTTAGTAGTTTAGCATACTTAAGCTATCTTGTATATAATTAAGTAATAGCTGACACCAAACCCAGTGACCAAACCCAATATAGCGATAGACTGATAATGGTTCGTTCTAGCCTCTAATGCTATAATACGTTTGTGACATTAAAAAAAATCCATTTATTATTCTAATCTAATAGTTATTATTAATTGATGAAATATAAATCATACTTTTAGTTGATGACTAATGCTTTTCACGGAACCAAAAACAATTTCCAATATACAAGTCTGTATTGAAAATATTCCAGTTAAAAACGTATTTCCCGGGTACTTGGAAGGCTTCCCAAGGCCGACTCCTAGAGCCGTCCCCACTTGGCGGACAGGGGGCCGTCTATTTGATGGGGAAGCATGTATGGTATTTAGGTTGTAATGCTGAAAGGCTGACTTTTAACATATTAGTAATATTTTTGGAGGATGATGTCACGCTCCTTGCACGACAAAAACCCCTTTTGTAATTTTCGAAAAAGGGAATCCTCATTATAGCCGCTGTTTCATTCCTATACCCAGTAACCCATACTTTCAAGCATCCTCATATGACCCTGACTTGTGAGGATGACTTGCCAGTCGCTGTCAAAAATTGTTTGACCACAGGTCAGTTTCGTTTTCGGAATTGATTTTTTGTTTGTTAACTGGTTCTGCTCTTAATATACCTCCCTAAAGTACTGCTTTCTGTTAGTTGAGAGAACATTAATGAAACATTCAGTTTTTTAATAGTCATTTAAATTTCTATTAACAGGGTTTGGATAGGAATTTAATGAATAGAGTAGAGAATAATGGCATTAAAACTTATGAATATAGAAAAGTTATTTAAAATGTTATTAGTAATAGAAAAACACACATAGAAAATTAAATAATGATTGAGAATAGTCGCATAGGTAATAAGAGTTGAAAGAAATGTGGCGAAAAAATTTAAGGCGACCCCTTGCTCTGACGGTATCTCATTAGTTCTATGATTGCAGTCATGTAAATATTTACTGGTAGAAGTATAAATCTTTCTAAAAAAATATATATCGTTATTATGACATTGTGTTGAAAATATTTATTCCATAAATAATTAAATTTATTTACTAACCACGCCATTTAGTATTTTTTAAGGGGATGAATGAATTAGTCAAAATAATATCGTTATAAACTAGGACGAACTGGCATGTTAGTCTGGCAGTAGTGTATATCAAGACCACAAAACACGTGTCATGCTTCTTTTATGAACTGAAATTGACCACTGTTTTTTTGCTCATTAATGAGGGTTTTGTATAGAGTTTTACTACACTTTCAGCTATTATTCAACTATTAATGGCGTATAGTTATTATGGGGTTGGGGAGGAAGCCATACTACCAGGTGAGAACTACTGTTGTTCGCTAGAAAACTGCACTTTGGTAATTGAAGATTGATTGTTTGTATAACTGGGCTTAACGCCACTTGCAGTTCTGTTTTAGCTCTGTCATGGCGTGAAGTTTTTGTTAGGGAGGAATCCCGGGTACCATTTAAACCCCCGACTGTTTGCAAGGAAACTGCAATAAAACATACTATGTAATTGTAATAGTCATCCAGTATAAAATATTGACACATCTATAGTTTATATATTGGTACGTCCAATCATTTTATATACTGGGACGTCCAAACCGAAGTATTCAGTTATAAAACCCGAACAGCGACAGAAACAACATTTATGGCAATATTGTTGTCAGTTTTAATCTTGTAGTCCAGCCAACCTCACAACCCCATTGTTGACACGCCGCTGTTTATTCTTACCGTGCATTCTGTTAACTGGAGTACCTCAAGGGTTTTGTTTGGCCCGTAACGTTGTATTCTATATATATCAAAGACACGGTATAACATCTTATCTCTCTTACCAGATAATTTGATAATGACCTCATGCAGATATTATGATTATAGGCAAAAGCTCTTATTAAGCAAGCTTTGAGAAACATGAAGATGGTCAATCGAAATAAATCTGAAATAAGCTAATATCCAATTATAATGATCTATAGTATAATTCAGCTCAGTCATTTTTACGTAAACTAATTTCTGTAACCATTCAAAGTACGACATCTTATCCGTTAACAAATGTTGGTGATGTCAATAGTTCCTTTTGAAGACTGTCGGATGTCAGCTTTTTAGAACGATTTTTGCAACAAAACACACAAACATTAGTATTTGATTTCGTAATGGAATATATTGACAGAAACCGTATGATTCCTTGTTGTATAACTATAGTTTGATCAAACACAGTTCACATACAACAAATACATTCACATACAACAAACACATAGACGAAACTAAATGACTTTCGGTCCTTCCGGTTTCTGTTTTTTTTTTTTTTTAGTTTTAGTTCATTTATGTTGCACAAGTTATGGTTTTGTAAAAAAAAAAAACCATGCTCAAATACTTTTATGTATTAAAATGTATACAATATGTTTAAACTGAATAAACAATAGATTTTAAACTTTTTTGGACTATGTGACAATTAACACAATTAACTATTTTTTCCTGGAATCATGACATACAATAATTAAAGGTATACGGATACATTTTGCTATATTTGGTTTGTATCCAAAATAAATCCTGGTGCCGTTGTTCTCGCTACTATCGATATTTATTATTCTGTTCTGGTTCACGATCTATTGTCACAAGCCCTATTTGCTTTACTAAATTTGGCGAAAAAAATCCAGGAAATTGACTGGAAATCCTCTGCTTTCATGATGTTCAGAAATGTCTAGTAATTGTATATTTATTATTGTAGAGTTAAAATACGACCTTCTTATTCAGAATGAAATGGTAATGCTGAATCTATTTTACTTTCAGCTATGGATTCTAGCATCACTTTATGGCAGTTTCTTTTAGAACTGCTTATCAGCAATCAACACGCTAGAATAATTCAGTGGACAAACAATGAGGGTGAATTTAAATTAATTAATGCGGAGGAAGTAGCAAAATTATGGGGTCTTCGAAAAAACAAACACAACATGAACTACGATAAGCTGAGCAGAGCTTTGAGGTACTACTATGACAAAAATATTATCAGAAAGGTAATGGGACAAAAGTTTGTGTACAAATTTGTTTCCTTTCCTGAAATAGTGAAAACAGAGAACAAAGTTCCGTTCAAAGTCAAAATGGAAACTTTGGCACAAGAATATGGTCAAAAAGTATATCCACATTTTGCTTCATATAATGCAAGGGAATTAAAATCTTCCGCAAATCAAGCCTTACACAACAATCAAACAACCAATGTTTCTTGGATTAAACGGGAAGAGCCTGACACGACAACTCCCAGTCCAATACCTCACACTGTCATGGAAGTTAGTCACAGTATGGCATCAGAAACGTCGACATCTTCCTCATCTGCATCACAGTCACCAGTTAATTTGTCCAAGTCATCAAAAAGTGAACTCTCAACAAATGGCATGTCGAATATAAAAGTGTCTATCGCAACGTCAAGTACTGTTTCTAAACCAAAACCGGTGCCTTTGTCATTTTCAGAAATAAATTTCACGACTGCATCAATATTTTCAACAGCATCATTAAGTGCACTAATACCAAGTCCCAAATTTGCATCGCCATTAGTCCAACCTAGTCCAGTAATCGGTCCAAGAACACCATTTTTACATTTCTGGAGCTCTCTCAGTCCTATCACGACAATGAGTCCGAGAGTTGGGACTCCATCTGCATTTCAGTTTCCCTCATTTCCGGTAACAACAATGACATTGTCACCAATGGCAGCTCCCAACTTCACCAACGTAGAATCATTAGCAACACCAGCCTTGACTTCGCCTACAAGAATTTCCTCCTGTGTCTTATAACAAAAATTGAAACTGTTTTATTAAAATATTTTGTTTATTTTGCATGTGCCATATGATCTGCCAATTCTTTGCTTACTAGTAAATAAGGGTCTTAAATTGCTGAATTTTTAAAACTCTATAAAACCTTTGACAGTTTTTATGTATTACAGCTATATATATTATTTGTTGTTTTTATTACACAAAGTTTTTACACATTTTCAGCTGTTAATTTATTTGATAAGAATTTAAATTTGTAGAATTGTATATACTTTTTTGTTAAAAAGTTCAAACCAATTATATTAATGTTGGACATCAATAAATGATTGACAACTTTGTATGGATTATTTTTGCTTCTAGGTTCTATATTTAAAGGTTTATAAATAGATTTTGTTTGCATTTCTGGGCATTTGCTGTGTTGCCTTCAGACTGGTGC
This sequence comes from Limnoperna fortunei, assembly GCA_944474755.1. Taxonomy (NCBI): domain Eukaryota; kingdom Metazoa; phylum Mollusca; class Bivalvia; order Mytilida; family Modiolidae; genus Limnoperna; species Limnoperna fortunei. The sequence goes on along the minus strand of OX104111.1, from coordinate 50,990,880 downwards.
TACAAAGTATTATGTTGTTTTCACAGTACAAAAGTGCTATTTATTTATTTTCTAATATTCTCTTTAAATAGTTTTTTAGATTATGCAAGTACCTCAACTTGTAAAAAATGTACTTGGATAAATATACATGTTTTTTTATTGTCTGGACATCAGTTTCAAATACAGAACTGAAAATAGTTTTTACTACTTTAAATGTTTTTAACATTCCTTTTGTACACCTTTTACTTAAATCAAAAGTATACTAGCAAGTGCCTTGCATATATATTTGTTTTAATTTCAACTACTGTTTATTTCTTCTTAATATGGGACCAATCTGATGTTTAATATTTTGTACTTTTGATACACCTGTTGCTATTCTTTGACCACAAAAGGGCTTATTTTGATATTGAACACAAAAAATATGCATTCAATTCTTATTACTGTATATCACGTGGCTAATTTCTTAAAGTATTCCATGGAGATTTGTTTGTCAATTTTCCCACCCACATTTATTATGTTTCAGAGAACCAATTTAAAAATAGTCAATAAAATTGACAAAAGTTTTAGAAACAGGATTGTATTTTTGTTTTGGCATGCTATTGGATTCTTTAGTGAAACTACATTTGACTATATGTGGTTCAAAATTACTGTGTATTGTGACTATATCTAACCTCTAAAGCATTACGTCTGAATTGTAAACCCTAGCATATGTAAGTACTCCATTGTTAGGTGACTGGTAGAAGTCCTGTTGAAATTTTTTATATTACTTTTGAAAATCTGTATATCTTGGAGATTTATTATTTCATTTTATCATGATATGAACTTGAATGTCTTGAATGATATTGAAGGCTGTACATAATTATTTAGTCAAACTGAGTAAAAACATAACAAGATTTTTGTATATTCTGTTTAAAAATGGTACAAAGTTTACACAAATGTTTACTTCAAAAATTCTCGCAGGTAGTTGATGGACAAATGCAATTTTTTTCATAAATATATATCCTTATGCGTAATAGTACACATCCTCACGGGCAGGGTTTCTGTGTCCACATTTTCGTGGACACAGAAACCCTGACTTGTGAGGATAAATAGTACAGCAATACACACTAAATATTTGACATCAATCTTTGGTTAAATGTACCTAAACGTCTTATAAAGCTTTGTGGGTTTTACTGAGTCTATTGCAAATGGACGAGCACACACGTTTTTATTAATTGACTGCAGACTACTGTATCTCATTTTAGTACTACCATTTTGACAGAATATGTAATTATCTTTGATGTTTCATTTTTGTTGACAAACTCGTTATGAGAGCTACAACAGACTTTTATGAAAAATAATAGGAGTCTCCAAACAGCTATATAATACAGAATGTTCCATAGATAGTGCTATTAACCAATAACTTTGTTCTATTTGTAAAATATTTCAATTTTGCACAGCAAAGCTATGTCAGCCTGTTACACAAATATAGTATAAATAGAAAACAAAACTATTAAGTATCTTAATTAACAAAAAGACTAAATAATTCTACTTTTTGTGACTTTGAATCTTGGTTTTATAATACAGTGGTTTTATTAGACTAATACAATGCATAGGAATCTTTATCTACGAAACATGCACATCTGTTTAAGAATGTTGTAAGACTGATTATTTCATAGACAGATAGATATATTGTTGTTTTATTTATTTGGTGGTAAAATTTATTCATGCTTTGTGGAAGGAGACTCGGTAAAGCTATTGTTAAGTTTTGAATTTAACTATTCTGATGAAAATGAGTTTTATATTTAATAAATACTGAAATGATATATGCACGTCTCAATGTTTACACACTTGGTTCATCTTCAATCAACATTCATGTTTACACATAAACAGTAAACTTGGATTCATTGTTCAATATATTTTAATGGTCATGAATATGCATTAGACCAGACACAATTTAATATAACTGGTCCAAGTCAAACATATTTTTATTTTATGCATGCTTATGAATACTTGTATTAATATAATGTAAGTACATGTATTCATAAAGCATGCATACAATTAAAATAGTTTATTGTACATGTAACTTTACAAGAACATACTAAAACAGAACACATATGAAAAAATAATGTTGTACATGTGACTAATGAGGTCAATTAAGGAGGTTTTTAGAAAAATGTAATGTGCAGCTATGCAAATAAACTAAAGGGATGTTGGACCAAATCAGCACCACAAAACATTGGTTAAATGAATTGTTCAAACAGCTTTCAATATCAAACTCTTGGTTTGCAGTTTTTTACAACAGTAATTGAATTTGACTCCTGTCTAAATCTGTTAAAAGGCCATGAACAATTATTTAACATTGTTTCTTTTATTCTGCAGAAATATATAATAAGCTACTTGTACCAAAGTTGATGTTGTGGTCACTATAACTTAATTGATGTTATGGAAAATACATCTCTCAAATGTAATCTTGCGTTTTGGCTGAATCATAAGTAGTCTATAGTCTGTTCTTTGGGGGGATTAAACCTTTCCCTGGACACAAACATTAATTGACTCAAGGACAGTCTATACTAACAAGTATAGACTGTCCCTGATTGACTCAATGGGTGTCTAAATAAAGACAGGCACACTTACTCTTTAGGAACACCTAAGTGACCCCGGGTTTGTATTAGTTTGGGTTACTCTCTTACTGATTTTTGTGCTTTGGGTTGGTTTCATGTTATGTATGTTTGCCGAATCCACATTTGTAATCATCTCTTGACTTCTTCTTGTTCGTGTTTGTGTGGTTTCTTTGCTATTATTCTTATAAATAATTACAACTAAATTAATTACATTTCTTTCGACATAATGCAAGAAAAAATCAAAGATACCGAGGGGTATTTAGGAAACAATAAGTAAACCAAGAACCGATAGAGTCCAGGTTCTCTGTAAGGGTAAGCAACTACTACTTCATGCGTGGCACCCGTCTTATCGCTCATGATAAATTTCGGTATTTAGTCATATCAAAGTTGTCAGATAAGCCTGTCAAAAGGAGTAAAGTGGTCGACAAATTGTTTTCCGATGTGAGCGTCATTCTTTTTATATATCCAAGGCAAATAAAGAAAAATTGTCCTACGTTTAGATCAGTCAGATCAATATCCATACCCGTAGTAAGTAGCTGGTAACACGCTGGGCTTGGTGACGATTGACTTGAAATAAAGAAGAAAGTAAATCGTACCCAATACGAAGTTTCTATAAGGAAACGTCGTGTAATAAATGGGAACATTTGTGTTGATAAATTAAAACGGTCGCGTAGTAATATTGATACACCAAGAGTAGTTAAAAGCTCTTGGCTCTCTGGCCAATTAATTTCAGATGCATAAAAACACTTCTGGTAGTATTATAAAACCTATGCGCTGACAATACGTAACCCACAGTACATAAATAAGCTGGACATAGTACATAGTACAGACGAACGAATGTTTTCTTAAAATTATTGCACTGTTGGTCGAGTTAGGTTTTAATATTTACAATCAGGACTACTAATATACATCTAATAAATTATTTTTGTTTGATATAACAAACATGAAGGTGTACATGGGAGGTTATTGCAATGCGAAAGCAAAAGTAATAATTAAGAATTGTGAAGACACTAAATTAGATTTAAACGTTGGTTCAGTTGTCTCAAATACCTAAATTTGTATATAGATGGGAAACGAATCTTGGATAAATTTGAATAAGTATTAAAATGACTATTAATTATTTAAACTATGGCACATGAAAGTCAAATACTTCACAATTATAATGTCGTCAAAGGGTGATAAAATTTAATACGCCAGATTTTATTTATTCATTTTAAAGAAGGTTGGTTTATATTACCAGAAACATATAAGATAGTATTTATTATATGTCTTTATATTTCGTTACGAATTCATTGATTTATTCGTCATACTGCAACGTAAGCCATGTTACGGTTACTTCCTAGGTCTGTGGATCATTATTTGCAATTACGCAAGATACTGCGCTCAGGGCAAGTAATCGAGTATTAGTCTGTTTGGTGACATCAAAACGATTTCAGTAACTATGGCAAATAACATTTAATACAATACGTTGGTGACTTAATATGCGCTATATGAATCGATCTAAACGATTATATTACAAGAGAAATTAAGTGAAACAATATACATCCAAGCCTTGTCGCGGACCACAGTAGGTAACGTGTTTGTAGAGTGCCACGCTCCCTGCACGATAAAGATCCCTTTTGTAGATGTCGAAAAAGAGTAGGCTCATTCTAGCCACTCCAAAAGGCTAAATTCTCCGACCCTACCCAATGCTCCATACTTTTCCAGTGACAGTCAAAATTTTGTTCCCTGTGTCCCATCCCACCCCTTTTTCAATTGATATATTGTTTGTTAACTTGTTCCCGTCCTGAATATAGCTGAAATACTGCTAGCTGGACGTAAAGCAAACATCCAATCAATCAATATACATCCAATATTTCGTGAAATTATGCTACTAGTATAAGATATCAGTAAAACCCATTTTTATTGATAATGTGTCGCGCATGTATATCAGTGGCTGTTCATGTCACAATAGGGATATTTATATCGGTTTGCTTTTTTCTATCGCGACACTTGTTCAAAGGTTCGCGTTACTTGTTTATCAGTGGCCGTTCATGTCACAATTGTGATGTTTCTATCGGCTTGCATTTTCTATCGCGATAGTTGTTAAAAGCATCGATACTTTTGAAAGGTAAGCAGATGAAAAAAAAATGCATGAGATAAAAAAACATCGCGGTACTTGTTAAAAGCATCGCATTACTTGTGAAAAGCATCGCAATACTTGTCAAAAGCATCGCGTTACTTGTAAAAAACATCGCGATTTATTTCATTGTCACAGTTAGTACCATGTATGCCTCTTTATTTATGTAAACATGAAGATAAAACTTATCTTATGATAAAAGAATATAAAAAATAGTTTCAGATTTAACTATGTAATATAACTAAATTTTGGCATGTGACACCCAGACGTTTGTAAACAAAAATTTAGTCGGATATTAGGAGCGGTGAAATGGGGAGTAGTCAAAGGTTAGTAGCTTTAGTTTATATTTGAATCATTTACATTGCAGAAAAAGTCTGTAAATGTTTTTTCCAAGCACATGTTTCACTATTGATGTTTCCTCTTCGTTTAAACTTTACTTCCACTTAGTTTTAAATGCTATATACATGACCGTAATGTGACTACAGAGGACATTACACTTATACTGTCGCGTGCATAATATCAAGAAAAACATGCAAATGTAATATTTAAGTATTCTTAACTTAATTTTCCATTTACTCTCTGACACACATTCATACTCGATCTACTTAAGTCTTTATTGAAAACAGATAAGTGAAAGCCTCTGTGATAAAATAGATAAAATAGTTAGAAATTTTTTCCCATTCACCTCCATAAGTATGCAAGTATACCCACAGCTTAATATGATTTAGCATTGTCTTTGCCTCAAATTAAATCATCGTGTTCACTAACGCATATCGAAGTCTTTACAGTTTTCATCCAAGTACAAATTTGGGTCAAAAATAATTGGAAGCATTACGACGAAACATGTTATATTTATTAAGTCCGATTTCTACATGAATTGAATGGGGTTGTCTTTCTTGCTCGTTCAGTTCTGTTGTTATGAGCCCTTTGTATATGAACTAGTTCGAAACGACACGGCACAAATAGCAGTACCTTAGACACACACAAGGTGGTATTTATTATGTATTATGAAAAAGAAAAAACATAGAAATCTTATAGAAATGAAAATAAGGACTTTTGACGAAAAAAAACCAATGAACGTGAAGAAAGCAACAATGAAGGTATTGGATAAACAGAAATTGAATTTGGTTCTCCGCAAACTTTTGTAAACATTGACACTTCCAGGGCCGTTTAGGGATACTATTGGGTTATTTATTGAACACTTGATCATTTAGATTTAGAAAAGACAATTTTTCGCTGTTGATTAATATATAAATGCTTTTCTAGTTTTTTTTTAATTTGATGTTCAACAAAAATACATGTATTGTTTGTTTTTATATAAACTTTGGTTATAAATCCCAAATGAGCTTCGATTGTCGTTCGAATCGTCTTGAAAGTAAAGATGGGGTGCCAGAAGGGAAAATATTTATTGAATATATTTTAATTTTATCAATAAAACATAATTTGACAAATCTACAAATGTAATTTGTTTCATAAAAACTATTTATTGAAAATGCAATTTAAGAAAATTATGCGTTCAGTTACAACGTATACTTCTAAAGAAATACGGATAAATTTAACACGTTTCCAACTAGCTACAATAATGTAGCTCCTTTTTTTTAAGGAAGGACGGAACTACAAAGATCGAGGTATCATTCTACTCTACTAGTTTTCAACAGAAATAACGATATTTTAATACAGCTATCTCTCCCTTTGGCTCATTGAATATAAATCCTAAGCCGTGAATATTATTAGTTACCTACGTTGTTACCCGGGTGTATGGAAATTGTACCACCTGAAAGTACTTCTGTTCAGCCTGAGACATTTTGATTCGCTAACGCAATGAGTACAGATGAGTATGCGTGAGCTCATCTGTACTGGGTCATCTGAACCAGAGTTCGGTCATTTATGGAAGAATACTTGTTTAGTTTACTTAGTATAGCTTAAAATCACAGTAATATATCCTGCCCTTCATTAATATGCACAATTGAGTTTTACTGAGATGTAATACTTAGGATTTTTTATTTAACGGTATGGATGAAAATAAGCTAATTGTGAAAAATGTATCGTTACATTAAAATGCTGTTTAAAACTCAAGTAAAAAATTAAAACGGTCCCATTTCAAAAGAAGTTTGATTTCTGAACTGGAACTAAAATATTAATTGAAAAAAAAACTTTTGCGCCAGAGCATACCCTTTACTATAACATCAGTATAGTTTCACATATTTCATTTAAAAAACACACAGAAAAAAATCAAACTTTTACTAAAAGTCATAACTTGGAAATTAATTATAAAACTCAATTACAAAAAATTGTCTTAGTATGGTCCTGTGATAATCCTTGGTAGGACTAAGATAGCTTCATTGGACGCATTGAGTCATTCCTAAGATCACAGAGTCATCCAAAGTATTATCATAATACTTGTTGACACGGCTCCATATTTCAGCTTTGAAAGTTAAATCCACTTTATTTTCGACAAATATTTGCATCAAAGTCTTGCAGTGCAGGTGATTTTTACTCAGTGTCTGATCTTGACAGCAAGACTTGATAGAAAAACAAGAGCTAATTTAAACACAATAAAACTAAATATACCTCACGGTAGTATTGTTCGCTTTTTAAAATTTTACATACATTTGCTAATTATTATTGTACATTTTAGTCAGCACCTATCGATATGGTCTAGTGTCAGAATTTATTTAATAAACATGTGTCGCTGGAAGGAACGAAGTATCATATCAGTTCATTAGCTACCATAATGTAGCTCTTTTTTATGGAAAAAATTTATTTAAAAAAAAGGAGCTATATTATGTCCGTCCATAAAAAAGGAGCTACATTATTGTAGCTAATCAGTTCATAAGAACCAACTACGATTTTGCATAATTTATAAAAACTAAAATTGGTTTGCAGATTGAATCAAATTCATTGTATGTCTGACCGACAACATTGGTAGTGTAGACGCTGTTATTGTACAACTATAAATTTTGTGCAGTTCGTTGCAGAATAAAATTTAATGTTTTTAATATTTATCTGTGTGTTTTTGAAATAATATATTCTAGCGGATAAGTTTTATACTGAAGTTTGATAATAATAACTTTATATCTGTTGGACGGATAACCTATCTAATTTAAATGTATCCGAGAAGCAAATGTAGGTAAAGATACGAAGGTGGTGTCAAATTATTTATAATAATAATCAAATCGTATAACATATTTTGTGTTTGAATTACTTTGATAAACTTCAAACTGTAAAACAAGTACTATACAAAATATAACAGACGTAGTAAAAATATAAATTGAGTAATCTACGAATGGCCTGGTCATACTATCAAACAATTCCACAAGTTTGATGGAAATTTTCTGGACCTACTGACGAACAAACGTAGATGAATAATAAAAGGGGACTTTTCATCTTACATCACTTTCCCATTGTTTTTGAACAATCAAGAAACAGAATTACGATGACTAGCTTTTCGAGAGGTGATTTCATAATTCAAAGTCGGGAAAAACTTATTTTTGAACAAAATACTCGGATAATACTTAGAATACCTCTGATCCTATAGTAGCCAGTATTTTATTGTAAAAACAGTTCGAGAGTTAGTCTTACGCCAAGATAAAAAGTTGGTATAGAAATATGCATCAGTTGTTTGAAAATATCATTCTAACATTGCTGTTAAATTTTGGACCACAAAACGTCTTAAAACTCATGTTTACCTATCTGTCAAAATTTCCAAGGTAAAAAAACTAACAAAACCGTTCAAACTAGTAGTAGAACCTTGTTCAATCAAAGAACATGGAAAAAAAAACGCAATCTTTGATCTGAAAAATATATAAACATCGATTTAAACAAATTCTTACCACTATACATCCTTCTGCAGTGACACCGTGGTGACATTGTATAAGAGAATTTGATTAGTAGGTTCCAGGTTATATGTAGAAGTATTCCACAAGAGACTGAATACTTCTATTAAGAATTTGATATTTGTCAGACGGTAGCTGCTTTATAACTGTCAAAAAGGAGCCTGGAAATTTCTAATCAGGTAAATAATTACAACTATTACTATCTATTTAATTCCACGTTTTAATTTAAGGCATCAGATACATCTAAACTTGTGTCTTATTACTTATCAGATGCTGACAATTGAATTACATCTACTGAACAAAAAAGTTAAGGGTAATATTTTAAAAGTGTTGACAAAAATTCAGGAATGTATTTTTGAACGTTTTTAAAAATAATTTCTTCAATATGTTTTAAAAGTAACTAGTGTTACCTGAGTGCTTGAATATGGGTAATAATGACATGAATGAATATCGATACGGGGTCACTAAACAAAATGCTTAATTGTACACACAAAGTTGACAGTACTGTTTATGAATGACATTTGTAAAGATTTCAATATTTCCTGACTTGCTAACGACATTTAAAATAATGAGGCGCCAATCAACTGCTTTTGAAGCTGCACAAGCTATAAGTATGCGCCAGTCTGAACTGCTGTCGAGTACTGTCTTTCAATGTGTCATTTTAAGATTATGGAAACGATTCCAATAGACTGTTAATGTGACATGGAGACCAAAATCAGGTCGTCAGACAGGATCGTTATCTTTTCAATATGGCAAAGCGGCCAAGGTTTCAGAGTGCTGTTAAGATGAATTCTGACCTGTGTACAGCTACAAGAGTGTGTGTGTCATCGCAAATAGTCAGATTTCCGACCTGCAATCCGTCCCTACAAAGGGCACGAAATCATCTACTTTGGCAACTGCGTGACTGTGTGGGCTTCTTTTATGATAAACGCAGGCGTATTTTGCGCATGACAGGTAAAAGTTATGTAAACTGCTGTGTTTATTCAACATAACCATTATGGAGGTTTTGTGATTCAGTATAGCCGGAATACTGACTTGCATGTTATCGCACGATATCTCACAGATATTAGATACAGAAGAAATCAATCAGATATTGGACCCGTATCTTAACCTTATATGAAGACAATAACGATAATGATTGCCCTTACAGAACTGGCGCAGTCACTATGTTTCTGGTAATTAAACTATCGATAAAATTTCATCAGACCTTGATCCTATTTAGCATGCCTGGGACATAATCGTACCTCTAACAATCTGCCAAGCTTGCTGCTGCATTGATCGAAGAATTTAAACGATTGCCTCAAATATTCTTCAAGACACTTTTCCGAAGCATGCAGAGGCGTTGTCATACTGCTTATTAAAAACATCGAAGGACTGTAAGATGGGTAAACTGTAAATTTTGCACTCTTATTATATGCGTTTTTTCATCCTGGTTTAAAGAGGTTTTTATAAACACAGTCAAAATTGTTGTAATTGTGTATAGTTTTTAAAACATATTTATTATGAAATGTATTTTTATTTGCTATGAAAAGTTTTTTTTTAACTTTGTCCAGTTTATATTAAATAAACCAAGAAGACAACCACGAAGACAAATATAAATCAGTATAAGTATATATATCAATATACCGTTCCACAAACAAAGAGAAGATTCTTTTGATCATAGGACTAGGTATTGCAATGCCTTTCGGATGCAATGATAACATCGAAGGTGTTGGTAATTTATCCAGTTCATCATGCAATAGAGTGAATGTAATGAGATACAAAAGAAGCCATGGTCATAAAAATGCAACCACCAAAGAAAATTCGGAGTGTAAATTGTCCTCCAAAAGTATAATGACCTTCTTTCTTATCTTGAACAACCTATGGTTTACATTACATTCGTACCACTCTTTTCTCTATGGCTGTCAACTGTTTAAAACTTCATTTCCACATGAAGTTGGAGGAATAGATCCATTTACATCTAAATATAGATTGACTAGCATTATTTGCGACACTGAAACATACCTCAAGCAACCTACTAAATGCAATTGTTCTCATTCTCCTTTCATATACAATCCCTCTGGTTATGTCTTTGATACAACTTCGAATTAACAATTTAGACATTGCATTAATTATCGACATAAATCCGTATTCAAAGACGAGGATGCTATAAAGTGACACAATTCCTTTCATGACAAAAATGTTGTCTTTCTTGCAGACAAGGCTTCTAACAAATTGTGTTTGTAAGTAAGTCACATTACTATAAATGCTTCATTAAATAACTAGGCATCTATGACAAAGCTGGTAATTCCATAGACAAATTATGCTACAGTGAAGAACAAGTTTATATTATGCTAGATTTTCTGATCGACAACATATATGTAACTTTTGGAGAACGTGTTTTAGCAGACAATCGGAATTCCAATGCGTACAAGCAGTGCCCACTCCTTGCCGATTTGTTCTTGTATTCTTATGAACCTGAATTTTCGACTTATGATTAAAGACAAGAAGATAGCAGAGTCTAGATCCTTTAACTTTGATTATAGATATATTGATAATATCATTTTTTATTAACAACTCTCCATTTGCTGTGTGGTTTCCGTTAATATATCATTTAAAACTGGAAATTAAAGACACCACAGAAAAAGCTTCTTCTACATCATCTTTAGACTTATACCTCGAATATGACACCGACGGTCATTTTGGCACAAATATTTACTACAAACGAGACGATTGGAATTTCAAAATTATAAATTACCTCACTTATCCAGCAATATTCCTGCTTACCCTGCATCAGTTGTCTATATTTCTCAATTGATCATGTATGCAAGAGCTTGCAGCGATTATAATGATTTTTGCAAACGTCACCTATTTCTTATAGACCAAGGTTACAAGAAAAAAACGACTCGTTCGCGCCTTTAATAAGACTAATATAAATACAACTTCCTTGTCGAAAAATATTTTCGTTTGAAAATATGGTTGCAGTTAGTTGTCCCAAATTTTGATTTCAGTGTACAGTGAATGTGCTACGATGATTGTTGGATACACCTAGTGGTATATGATACTCATCCATTTTAATCAACTAACCAACTCACATACTACAGTAATAAAAGCGGGAGGTTTAGCATGCCATAAAACATGGTTTAACCCACCATTTCTTTTGAAATGCATGTACCAAGTCAGAACCATTGCTGTAGTTCCTATATTTTGGTTGGATCTGGAGTTTGCTGGTTTCTCGGACTTGATTTGTGGATTGTCTTTTTTTACAGTTTCCTGCCTAAGATATGGAAGTGATTACTTCTGTGGGCACTAAAGCATGTTATAAGAAATGTCATAAGTTCAAAGGGTAAAAAGTGAATAAAATACTGACTGCATCCGAAAAATCAAAATTGGCCTCAAAATATGTTTGATACGCCTAGATAAGTTTACACATTTTGTCCGATAAATTTTCATTTACAGAAGCAAAACAACGTACAGTGTTCTAATGCAGCAAAATGATTGTTTATTTTTTTTATTTTGGTAGCTTTAATTCAGTTCAATTATCACCTTTTGATAATTATATGTAAGCGAATGTATTGTTTGGTTTCATTGTAATCAATATAATTAGTTGATTCAAAGTTGATTACAATCGGATCAAAGCCACTACCGCCCTGGCACTTGTTCAGTCTTAGGTGTGAAAATACATCAAGACTAATTAAATGTAAAGCTGAATGATCCTGTGGTTCGGGAATAGGACAGAAAAGAAAACAGACTAACAAACAAAGACTCTGCTTTTTATAATTTATAATTTTGTGATGCTATATGTGTTTTTTTGTGATACTGTATTTCAACAAATGTATATGTGTAAACTTTTGTGGACTTAAATTAATTTGCAAGAATACAAAAATACAAAAAATTTATTTATTATTGTTGTTTCATGAATTTGATTGCAGCTCGACTAGATGCAGTATTTTTCCACCTTGAGTTTTAAGTACAGGTCCACCTAAGAATCATGCAGAAGGTGATAAGTCCATACCTTCAGATTTTCTTCCTACTGTGCATACAAGTTAGTTTTTGAGAGATATTAAAAATTTTAAACAAAAAAAAATATTTTTTAACACATATTGGTTGCCATGGCAACCGATCTAAAAATATATCACTATTTTCATTGCTAAATATCTATAGAAACAGTACATTTTATCATTTTTTAAATACTTTGTGACATAAACTGTCAAAGATATTTTTTTGAAAGTCATATCACAATAAATTAAGTAAGACTTGAAGTTTAATTTGCTGTATTTGTAAAGTATTTCCTGTTTTCTTTTTTTTTGAGAACACAATCCAGAAATAGGGCACACTTATCAAATTTGCCAAACATGTAAAATTTGACAAATTTGCTGAATTTTAGGAACTGAAATGGTCACTTTCCCAAACTCATTGTCTATCATCCTAGTTTTAGAAAGATGTTCAAAGATAAAACATCTAGATTTAGAGGTCATAATGTTGAAGTTCAAGGTCAAGTTACCATGTACTAATAAATTTCATGAAATCTCTAAAACCTTAAAGGTTTTCTGTAGTTATGCACATTTTCAATCTTTTGCATCCTTTTTGTAGCTCTTAATGGCCCTTTTTGAAATGTTCTGATTTGCCAGATCAATGGTCAGGAAAAATAAAATAAATATCAAAAGGACCATAAAGAACTACGAACAGCAGCTAAAAAAGGGGGCCTTGGTTTTTTCTTCTGGTCAGAATTTTTTTCCCACACTATTTATTTTTTAAAGGTGTCAAGAAAAAATATTTATTTTCATTATTAGAAATCCTTCTTCAGAATACTTTTTCTTAACCTCTGCTGCCACAACACGAAAAGGCAAAATATTTTTTCATATTTGTATAAAAAATCAGATTCATGTTATTTCTTTAGGATAAAAATCAAGGCATCCTTCAAGTTACATTTTATTTACAAACATATTTACCTATGGTATGGACACACCGTCAGTTTTCCATAAAATGACCTTCTCCCAGAAATCCCTGCTAGTCTGGCAATCAAATCTCCTTCATTTGTGATGTCTTTTGACAGCTTACACTCTTTTAAATCTGCATTTATGGCTCGGTCACAATTATCTAATAGAACTGCCTGTACTTCGTTTTTGAATTTGCTATATGGGCCACACTGATCTTTAAAATAAGTAAGCAATGAACAACCTTCCCCTTTTTCCATGGGGCTGCCATTTTGTTTACACTGCCACCTAGTGGAAATATCTCTTCATCTGTGAGAAAGAGTTATTTCCCTTTGCATACTTTTGCATTTTTGATACCTCGTTTATTAGATTGGAATAAAAATGCAGGCAAAATGAACATACATGGATGATTTATCAACATTTCTTTATTTCTTTGATATAAGTTTTATTCTTGCATGGATTTGGGAAGTTTACGTTTTTAATTGATAAAAACCACTAGTTGTGGTTAAAATGTGTGTAAAAAAACTACAGGATATGAAAATTTTATTCCATGGCAACTACTTCAAAGAAGATTTTTAAGTTCTAAAAAATTTTGTGGAGATATTATGAACCATAACAAATTAACTTTAATGGAAAATTGACAAAATTTGACAAAAATTTTCAAGTTTGCATGATTCTTAGGTGGACCTGTACTTAAATCTGAAAAAAATTTTAAATGATAAAATCTACAGACAGTTCTAAACTATCAATTCATCACAGTAAAAATATACATGCGATGAGTCGACCAGCGGTTTTTTAAAATCGGCGATGAGTCGACCAGCGGTTTTTAAAATCGGCGATGAGTCGACCAACCTCGATTGGCGATGAGTTGGTAGTGGCGATGAGTCGTCCTGTTACCATCTAAACAGTTGTATCATTTATTTACATTATTATGCGAATTTTTTACAAGTGCTTTTAAAACAAGGATAAAAGTTTAGCCATTTCCTTTAGTTTCATGTTCCGCTATATGTATGAAGGGCTTTCAGTAGTGATAATCCTAAATTCAGTGACTATGATGATCGCATCTTCCCTATTAAACTTAAAAGTAAGAAAACCACATAGAAAGGTAGGTCTGCCTTTTTTCTTGACAAAATATAGTGACAAACAAATATCTTTTTACACAAATGGTTTGCGCTATATTGCTTGCATGTTGTTGTTTGTTTTCGAACTTTCACATGTTTAAAAATAAATTATCCTATTGTTTATAAAGGCCTTTTTCCTATATACGGACTTAAGTTGCAGTGTTCTTATACAATTGTTAATAGCAAAAACAACACGACTCATATTAGCGGCAATTATGCCATCAATCTGATAATAATATACATAAATAATCGCATACACTGCCACAAGATGCAAGTATGATATAACAATATACTAACAAACGATATTATAAATGCACTTATGACATTTGAATGCATGCACATAGTGGCTAATTTTTCTTGTTCTTCGACCAACAACATTGAATGAAATTCCTGTGGATAATATGTTCGATATCTATGACAAATATTTTGATGTGACAGTAGATAAGGCACCTAACAACATTTTTCATCTACAAGAAACATTGGAGTGTTCAATTAGTGAATTTTAACTAAGCATAAAGAGTTCTGTTTCCAATCGTACTTGCACATATACAATGTGTTCAAAACAAGAGATTCTTAATAATCACAAACCGGTTTTGGTATCCTTCGGTTTCAAAGTCCAAGTTTGTGACTTCTCTTCCTGTATTAAATACCAGACTACACAAAAAATCCATACAAACACCTTTTCAGAACAGGATCATCATCCACCAAACATGCTTAAAAAAGAAAGATACCTGGTAATAAACCATGACAGATCTTGCTTTGTCATCAATGAAATTAAATATGTTTATATTTTCTAATTGATAACGTATTTGTCTTGCTTGGAAGACATTTTTGTCAATAGACTGTTGTCAATATTCCAATATGTACTTATGGTGCTCCTCTCCGACCTGTTTTATACTCTTATGAGGCTTGGTTCCTAGAAGGCATGCTAAAGAAGAAATCAAAAGCACTTTTCCAGACCTTTAATTTTCCATTCGCTATATTGATAATGTATTGTCCCTGAACAATACATAATTCGGTGACTACCGGTATTTGCTTTTTATTAAGCGAGCTTAAAATTATAGACACAACCAATAAACATAGATCTTTTACTTTGACCTACTTACAACTTGTATTTTATACTAGATCTTGCAATCGGTGTTTTGATTTCTAAAGCGTCGTTGATTCCAAAGCTACTAAAACAATCACTTCATAAGTTCCAAGGCCGTCTCCATATCTAATTGATCGTTAACTGAAATTCATCTTTCAGATACGACCTAATATTTTTGCTCAGCCATAGGTAGTCCTTCCTATTAATGAATTTGAGTTTTTTTTACATTGAATAACTCGACTGGTGTTTAATTTGATGCAGACACTGTTTACTCATCCGGAGCACCTAAGTGCACTCATGGTTTGTTTTGTCTTACTAACTTTCTGTTTTTGTGTTCATGGTTTTTGTTTCATGTTGTTTGTGTTTGTCATTTGTAATCGTCATTAGACTTTCGGTTCTTGTTGTTCTTGACAGGTATCTATTAACTACTAGTACTATCATAATGAAGAGTTGCCTCGATGACTTGATTTACCTCCCTTATTGTAATATCAACGTTAAAGTGATGTACTTGCATTATACATCACGACATTAAAGTAATATTTTATAATATTAATTTTTTTAATTGAAACCTTAAAGGATAAAAATTACATTTCAAGTCGATTATTTTTATCTATCTCGAGTGTAGAAATATTCCACTCCAAACTGAAAGAGTTTCTCCAATTTAAAGTAATTTGTGTTTTATGACTTTGGCCGTCCAGTAGCAACATTTAATCTTTTATTTACATCATATCTTTAGATTTTTTATACGCATTCGTTGAAACCTTTTCCCGCGCAAGAGTTAAATCTGGTAGCGTTTAGGAACGAATGATAATATTTGATAATATTTGCTCAATTGATTATTCTTATTGTAGCATTAACGAATGTTTACTATGTCGTCGAAACTTACAGGAACTTTTTTGAATGTTCTTGTGCGTTAAAAGAATATGATAAAAAAGAAACAATGGCGGATCCAGGGGGGGGGGGGTAGGGCGTACGCCCCCCCTTTAAAAAATAGGAAAGGATAAAAAAGAGAACAGGGAGGGTAACAACCAGCGCCAAGGCTAAAAAATGTAATCCCCGCTCGTCCTCGCCATAAATTAATGCATTAACGGTACTAATTCGTAATCTCTGTTCTATATACTGTACCAAATAAAGGTTACTGAACACTATAAAAACCTTGTTCGTGGCCCTCCTTTTCCGATAGGACCATCTGTACGTCTTTCTTGTCTTTCTTGTCTTTACTATCAGAATGTCACATACGGCCTGCTTCTGTTTTTATTGAACTCCTCCCCCTTTTATTAGTCGAGCTCTCATGTTCTGTGCTGCTCTCGTGATTTACATTGTTTACTACGCTAGACAGTAAGTGGCTAGGTAGAATGTTTCTGCAGATGTTTACCTTTTTATGTTCCTCCTATTTTTAAAAATAATCAATAATTCCCCCTGATTTCATAATTCAACAATTAGTAATTGTTTCATAATTTCATTCTTAATATAAGTAAAATATCGCTCATTTGCGTTCATCATCAATAATCAAGTTAATCAATACAAATTTTATAATTTATAACCATGAATATACAAAAAATAATATTATCACTTAAACGTGCTTTCAATATCAGTACAGGGCCAGTTTCATAAACATCTCAAAGTTGAGAATTGCTTCAACTTATCCTCAACTCACATATTTACTAATTAGACTGATAAAAATCTAAAAATTTGAGGACAATCTCGTTTTGAGAAATTTTATGAAACTGTGGTATGTACAAATAACTTGGATATTCATTTTTCTATTTTAGGAAACAATACAAGATGTGGCCTTAAATTACAGTCTTCAATGGTTAGCATTTGTTTAGCCTGTTTGAGCTCTTTAATGGTTGCAATAAATACGTATATCATTGTCTGATTCCTGGTAATGAAGAAGGAGTCCCATCTCATAGGTGTTTTGGTTTTGTGTCTGAGTGACATTTTCTGGGGTCTTTCATTTATTTAGTTCCAAATATCCCAACTGATACCTTCCATACGAGAAAATATAACTGGTTGTTATAACAATGTATTCACGCGTTTTTTGCTTGCTTTTAACGTTAAGTCTTATTTTCATACTCTGCTTGTGAGACATTTGAGCGTTAAGTCCATCGATTTTAGGATCCGAGACAAATTGAATAAATAAAGTTATGGTTGATTAGCGGAGTTCTTGCCTTTGCTATTCTGGTTGCACCCATAGGTACCACATTTGGTCCTTGTAATAGTCAAAACCAAGAATGTTCTGAAAAAGAAAGATCTCATCTGCATTTTGTGTTGATTGTAATGGGTACTTTAACTTCTCTTGTTGTACTAATTATAGCAATTACGCTTCGTATCTGTTGTCATATGTGGGTAATTTAAATCTGAGAGTGAGGTAAATTCAACGAATCTACTTTATTTCAAAAAGGTACCAGACGAATTGCAAACTAAAAAAGACACACTTTGTGTTAGAACAAAACACCTGGTAGACAGAGACGACAATTAATCACAGTCTAGTTGTCCAAACATAAGGAAACAATGATTAATAGTCATAAGTCAGATGAAAGTTCCAATGACGTATATTTATCAACAATAGCTGATGCAAAGATGTCACCAAGGAATACTGCACCTGTAATGAATAATACTTGATGCATGTAAGTACATATTTGCTTATGAAATTTCTTTTAAAAAAATAGGTGCTGTTTTGAAGTTTTAAAAATGGTAACTAACTTTTTTCCAGTAAATATATATGTTACATCGACAAAAAAAACTTAGAAAGATTTATATTTCTTTTATTTACCATTGTGGTCTTCAACTTATGAAATAGCTTTTCATTGAGGATATTTTAATATGTTTATTGTTAGCTCTATGATTTTTAAAGCCATTAATGCCTATATCTTCTTTCTTTGCGTCCGTCGTCATTCACGTGCAGACAGGAGATGAAGCTCTAATTGCAAAGTCTCTTTTTGATAATACGCTATTGTTTAATAACATGTTTTAAAAGTCCATGATTAATACATCAATGCAGCAACCTTCGTAGCATTATTTTAATGGGATACAGTTCGCAGCACGTTAATTATTTAACCCCCGTCCCCCCACACACATTAATGAGAGAAAACGTTACTGTTTCTTGTCTCTTTCTTTCATTTGATAAATTTTTTTCTTATTGTTGTTGTTTGTTCAGTTTCCGTTCTACTTTACAAACATCTCTAAGTTAGAGTTAAATGCGTCGACTATCTTTTTTAAAGATAGTACTTGTTTTAACATGTTATTAAACAATAGGGTATTATCAAAAAGAGACTGCATGTTAGAGCATATTTTAATAGCCCCAATCAGACGTTGAAGACCACAATGGTAAATAATTAAAAAAATACAAACCTTTCTATGTATATCTCGGAGTTGAGTTTTTTTCTTGCAATGTATAGTATGTAATAACTCGAAAAGAAGCTAGTTAACATTTTAAAATTTCAAAACATCACCTATTTGTTTTATAAATTTCATAAGCAAATATGTACTTACATGTACTTACATGCATCAAGTAATATTAATGACAGTTTGCTTTTTTATTAATTGACTATCTTTTAAAATGGGAATTTAAGTAAAATATTAAATTATAATTGTATTAACATTAGCACAATGCAAATTTAATGCTAATTAAATGTGAATTGAAATCTGTCATGTGTATGCTATTCCAAAATATATAGGATGAGACGATTAATTGTATGGGTAATTGAGGTCTAAATAAATAATTGTAACGAAACCATCAGTGTATAGTAAACAAAATGTGTTATCTAACCACCGTGTCTCATACAACTGTCTAGTATAAGTCATTTGGCGTTCTGACAATTACCAATGACCTTAATACCTTCATCTAGGATCATTTGTATTACAATAATTTCACCATCAAATCAAAAAAATATGGCGTAAATACATCACCGGCGTGAGAATTGTTTACAGATAAGATGGTCAAAATGCGCAAAAGTGGCACAAATTGTGCCCGAAATGCGCAAAAATTACACGACATATGGTTTTGCCATGTAATTGTAGTTTATCATTTCTAAATAGCATTCTTTGGCAAAAAAAAATCATTTTCTAACGTTTAATTACGATTACCAATTGTTTTGAAACCCCAGTTTGCTGGAATAATAATTGAGAAATGCAAATAGGGATGCTTTTCAGAGTATACCATAGTAGTTTTTCTAAGCAGAATGTTTTACTATTTTTGTCCCATGCAAGTCTTCAATAATAGTACGTTACTAAGCGTCTTTCAGTTCAAATGTCCCAATTCGAAAAAATACCGATTGCTTCGGAAAAATATAACAGACGCAGTAAAAATATAAATTGAGTAATGCGTTGATCTACGAAAGGCCTGGTCATACAAAATATTGAACAACTCCGCAAGTGAAAAGAAAATCAAATAAAGATAAAAAAATAAAAGGGGACTTTTTATCTTACATAATATTTCACATTGTTTTTTTAACAATCAAGAAACAGAATTACGATCACATGACTATCTGTTCGAGAGTTGGTGTCATAGGGTCAAATGTCCGAAAAACTGTTAACGAAATACCCTAATATCAATACGAATATCTCTGATCCTATAGCAGCCAGTGTTTTATTGCAAAAACAATTCGACAGTACTTAGTTTTACTCCAAGATGATAGTTGGTATTGAAGAAAAATAGCAAAGAAAACCGACCGAGCAACAAGAGTCAAATTCAAGGGACAGTTACAAATCCGGATATAGATAAACGCGACACAAAAAACACAAACACAACAAAACAGAAAGAGAGTAACCCTAACCCAATAAAAACCATTGGTGCAGTCAGGTGCAGATGACGAGTTAGACACCCGTCAGGTTACTCATTTTTATGTCCCGGAAAATCAAATCCAGGATACACTATCTATGGAAACACTACCTATGACTCCGCGAAAATGTCAGATCGTATGTGAGACACTGATTTCCCATAACGATCAATGGTGACTACCATAGAACTTCTGGTCAGTATCAACCTAAGTATACCAAACCCTTGTTTGAGTAGTTTAGCAGTCAATACATCGTTGGTTAAAACACTGATAAAACCACCTGTCAAACGACTAGCTAGACCTTGTAACCACTTAAAAAAAACTTTAATTTGTTTCTTTTACTTGGATAACACATGAATGTTTTATGACGCGCAGACTCGTTGGGTTGTTGTTAATTCCTATTTAGTTACCTACAAAAACCTTTCAAGAGCGTAATGCTGCTCGAATAACAGACACGATTGCCTGAAATCTTCTACAAGACACTTATCCGGAGCATGCATTTTTGTCAGTTTCAGTACATCGGAATAAGAAAAGAAAAAAAAAACCTTTGTTGCCTTAATGTGCTGGAAATTTTTATAGTGGTCATCAATTATATTCCGATATATTCGAGCTATAACATGTAATAACATATTGCTTTAAAAAAAAAGTGGGTTTCATTAATTATTTCGATTCTAATTGGAACTATGCCTGCTAATTTTAACAGACAACGCGGTATTTTTTCGGTTTCTTTTTTCTTCTCTTAATAGCATAGGCATATTGTTAACAGATATAACTAAATTGATGTTAATTATAATATAATTTGAAATACTTTCACTTTATGCGCTCTATTCGTTGCGTATATTTCAAGAAAAATCTTCGTTTCAATGGAGCATTACCTCTCTTTTATCATTTTAAGCCGTATTATGTCATCTGGGTTTCATTAAAGAAGAAGTCGAGAAAATTCGGCATAAAAACAGGAACTAGCAATCATTGTCAGTTAAAGTTGTTGGGTTCGAGCAACCTTGCCCGTAACATGTTGATAGTTTATTCAAATTAAATAATTATTCTAATTACATATCCTGATTTTAATGAAATTATTCAAACCCATGACATATGTATATTCGTTGAAACAAAGCTCTCAGATCTTGATGTGTTAAATGTCCCTACTGATTACTTATACTATACAAAAAATAGAAACAAATAAAAAAACGCTTCCGGTGGAATTGCAATTATTTATAAAGCGAATATTAAAGATTATATCAAATTTATTGGAACTGAAAGCGAATTAGTCCTGTGGTTTGAAATTTCAGGTGAAATACTGCAAGCTAAAAGTAATGTATTATTAGGCTCTATCTATGTGCCCCCAGAAAACTCTAAATATTCCAATAAAGAAGCGGGGGCCTCGGTGGCCGAGTGGTCAAGGTAGTTCGTCTACTATTGATCACGTGGTCTGTCAACACTGAGATTGCGGGTTCGATTCTCACTGCAGGCAGGGTGTACTCGACTCCAATCTTAATTGACAAGGATTGCTAGTCTCGATCATCCAGACGCTTAATTACATTTGTGCGTCTGGATTCAGCTCTATATTAAACTCGTTATCATTACGCCCAAAACTGGGCGTAATTTTTGATTGGATGATATTTTTATTGTCTAAAAAATTACTTCCGTTCATATCAAGAAGTGTACAACAAATTGTACCAAAGTTTATATTTGAATATTTTTATAAAATATTACTTTATCAATTAATTAAACAAATATTATTGTTATGCATAATCAAGAGTGAATCTTACTGTGACGTCATATTATAGTATAGATATGTTTGCATGGGTTTTCCTGGTTTAAAAATAGCGCTCTAAAAATAGAATCATTGTTTGTCTCCACCTATTGGTAGCGAAATTAAAATAAGGTGATCCCAGACGCTATTATATATGCGTCTGGCTGATCGAGACTAAAGGATTGCCAGTTTTCCTACCGCAGGTCGGGGGTTCTCTCCGGGTACTCCGGCTTCCTCCCCCAATAAAAACTGGACGCCATGAAATAGCTGAAAAATTGCTGAAAGTGGCGTTAAAACACCATTCAAACAAACAAACAAAAAACCAATAAAGAAGCATTTGATGAAATAGAAAATGAATTCCAAGAGTTGTCTAAAAAAATGTATTACGCCCATGCACTTATTGGTGATTTTAATTCAAAAACAGGTTTT
Source organism: Limnoperna fortunei (assembly GCA_944474755.1). NCBI lineage: Eukaryota > Metazoa > Mollusca > Bivalvia > Mytilida > Modiolidae > Limnoperna > Limnoperna fortunei. Next base: position 50,968,253 of record OX104111.1, on the reverse strand, counting down.
CTCAATGATTTTATTGTACCAGATGATACATTACTTGACATGTTCAGTATTGAAGATGATTCTGAAATTGTTAACTACATGTTTGATTATCAAAATCTATGCCGGAACAATGTCCCTCTAGAAAGAGTAACTCAGTGTCAGTGTAAACCAAATAATTATGGTCATAAGTTATTGAATTTATGTAGAAAACTTAATTTGTATATTGCGAACTCTAGAATTGGTGAAGATAAAGGTATAAGGGCTAAAACATGTAAAGATGCCAGTGTCGTAGACTATCTCATCGGAACATCACAGTTATTTCCCCTGATTACAAAATTTAAAGTTGAACTGTTTGAACCACTGTATTCCGATTGTCACTGTATGATTGATTTCACGTTTAATTGTCAATTACCTGTTAATACTTCCAACACTACTAATCCCCCAAATCAATTGTATGTAAAATGGAATAGTAAGAAAACAAATAACTTTGTGAATTATGTTCATGAGGATCAAAACGGAGTCATACTAGATGTGTTGAACGAAATCGATAGTTTATCATCGAGGCATGTTATACAACAGAGTGATGTGGATAGTATAGTTAATAAAATAGCAGATAATTTTAGATGCGCTGCGCAGGAAACATTTGGCAAATTTTATGGTAGTCAAAACTTAAAAAAAACATAGTAACTCAAAACCATGGTTTAATAAGAAATGTGCAGTAAATAGGAAAAAAATTCATAAAGCGCGGAAACGCTATAGCTTTGTGAAGAATGCCGAAAATAGACAAAAAATGATTCAAGAAAGTAAAAATTATAAATCCACCTTAAACTCTGAATATGCTAAATATCAACATGCATTCGCCAACAAATTAAGGAATACCTCTCTAAAAGACTCGAAATCCTTTTGGAAAATACTCAATAGTGTAAGAGAAAATGTTAAAACAAATAATAGTGATATAGATATTGAGACACTATACAATCGCTTTAAAAACCTTAATGAAGATGCAGATCTGGAAGATTGTACGGAATTAAATCTTAACTTTGATAATATTCCGGAAGAAGCTCAAAACTTTTTGAATTGTCCCATCACAGAAGAAGAAATCCAGAAGGTCGTTAAAAATCTCAAAAATGGTAAATCGCCTGGAGACGACGATATTTTAAACGAATATATAAAATACACCCTAAATGACCTTATGCCTATTCCCTACTTGCGGTAAACAAGATTTATCTCCCATTTGCAGAGTTATCTGTTCTTTACAGCAGGTACTTTATGGTACCTACTGTGGGTAAAAAGTTGTTTTTCTTCAATATTTTTTTATTCACATATAGCAAAGCATCCGGTAAAATTTATTATGATGTGCAAACTAATTCTGCAGTTTTTCTTAGTTGTACAGGAAGAGTCAGTCCACAGACATTATTTTAAAAAAATAAAAACGTGATTTTCCCCCATCTGTTCAATACTAGATACCTGCTGTTATGAAAGACAACTCTTGAAAATGGGAAGTAACTCTTGTATTCCGAAAATAGGGAATTTATGTTAGATTATTTAACTAAATTCTTGACAAAGGCGTAATTCCCGATGGATGGTGTATGGGTATATTGACCCCTATCTTTAAAAATAAAGGACTCCGAAGTGACCCCGCAGCATACAGGGGAATAACCTTAAATTCCTGTTTTAGTAAAACATTTACGTCTATTCTGAATACTCGATTAAATGATTTTGCAGATCACATTGAACTAATTTCTAAATGTCAGGCAGGATTTCGAAGGGGGTTTTCTACTGTTGATAATATTTTTGTCCTCTTTTCTTTGATCTCTATATATTTTTCAGCTGGCAAAAAGCTTTTTTGCACTTTTATTGATTTTAAAAGCGCATTTGACACTGTATGGAGAGCTGGTTTATGGCAAAAACTGATACGATCAAATATTACAGGTAAAATTTTTGCTGTAATATATAATATGTACAAAAACATTAAATCCTATGTAAAATATGGAAATGAATGTTCAGATGTCTTTACCTGTAAAATAGGAGTGAAGCAGGGAGAGAATTTATCTCCCTTTCTTTTTTCATTGTTTCTGAATCATCTGGAGGAATATTTTGTAGTTAATAATATAGATAGTTTGGAAAAGTTTGATGAACTATGTCAAAATGAATTAAATATGTATATGAAAATATTTCTGTTATTGTATGCTGATGATACGGTATTGTTGTCAAAAAGCGCTAATGGCCTGAAAAACGCTCTAAATATTTTTGAACAGTATTGTGAAATGTGGAAACTAAAGGTAAATACAGAAAAAACTAAAATCGTGGTCTTCAGTAAGAGAAAACCCACTCAGAGTTACAAATTTAAACTGTTTTGTCATGATATTGATATTTTTATTCGCATCTTGGAATAGTCTTTAATTATAACGGTAGTTTTTGTACTGCAAGAAAAAAAATGCACGAACAAGCACAGAAATCTCTATATGCTTTGTATAAAAAAATCCAAAATATAAGTATACATATAGACCTACAATTGAAACTTTTCGACGCATTAGTGGCGCCTGTTTTATTGTACTCATCTGAGGTATGGGGTTTTGAAAATAAGGAGACTATTGAAAAAACGCATTTACAGTTTTGCAAAAAAAATATTAAAAGTTCGTACCAGCACCCCAAACTACATGGTATATGGGGAGCTGGGTCAATACCCACTAGAAATTGTTATAAAGCAAAGGATGGTATTGTTTTGGAATAGCCTACTTCTGAACAACAATAAACTGTCATCTATTTTATATAGACTAATGCTAAAACTACACGGAAAGAATCCAGAGAAATTTAAATGGATATCATATGTAAAATCTATTTTAAATGGGCGTGGCCTGAGTTTTATGTGGGACAATCAGATTCCGCTCGATCAATCTAATCTTAAATCTATTATTAAACAAACACTAAGTGATCAGTTTATTCAGCGCTGGTTCTCGCAAACAATAAATACTTCTCGAGGTGATTTTTACTCAATGTTTAAAAGAAAGTTTATGTTAGAACCTTACTTGATGAGACTTAATACAGCAGATAGAATCATCATTACAAAATTTAGATGTTGTAATATTATATTCCCCATTGAAATAGGCAGATGGGCGGGTATTCCGAGAGAAAACCGAGTTTGTAGTTACTGTCAGGATAAAATAGGCGATGAATTTCACTATATGTTCGAGTGTAAGATGCTGCAAATTAAAGACCTCCAAATTAAATACATACCACTCTATTACCGATCAAATCCAAGCAGAGTAAAAATGAATAGACTCTTTTCATTTTGTAACGTTCCCTTATACACGAAAATATCAATATTTCTTAGAAAGCTGATAAAATATTTTTAATAAGTACTTTTATACATACATGTTTGTATGTGCTGTGTGTATTTATGTATTCTAGCCTATCTGCCGAATAGGTATGATATTGTGAACTGTGTAATTATTTGTTAGTATGTTATGTGTTTTGTGTATTTATGTATGTCTCTGTTGTCAGGTTTGTCTGTCATCTGATATTGAAAAATGTATTATTTTGTCCTCTTGTACACGTTTGTGTCTGAGTGAATAAAGCTTTGTCTTGTAAAAAAAAAATTAAATACTTTCTCATATTTTTATATAATTAAAATGTCATCAAAGTAACCAATGTTAAAAGGATTTACTACGCCAGATGCGCGTTTCGTCTAATCAAGACTCATTGGCGCTCAAACCCGAACAATATCCAAATGATCAAGATGTTGAAAAGCAAAGGTCCAAAACGTTATAACAAATGCGGCTACGGCTATCTTGAAACTGGAAAAACATTAGAATTAAATAATTCTGAATTATAATCGAAAATTATGTAAAAATGAAAAAAAGTTATATCATTTATTTACGTTTATTTAGCGAATTATATACAAGGGCTCACGTTCCTCTATATAGGTGACTGGCTTTTTTAATACTCCTCACTTTACTGTGTTGATCGCATCTACTCTATTTAACCAGAAATTATGGAACCCACAGAGCAGAGAAAGCAAGTTTAGACTCTCTTTGACCTTTTGACCTATCGTTTACTTAGCACTCCTTGGTATCTTAGATTCCTTTTCCTCGTTTTAATATTTGTTTTAAACACTTCTGTAGTGTATTGTTTCGTTTTACACATATGATATATGTGGTATTTTACAAGGATTGTCTGTATTCCTATCAAGGTCAGAGGTTTTCTATGGGTACTCTGGCTTCCTTCCCCAATAAAATTGGACGCATTGCGATCTGAAAATTTGATAAAAGTAACGTTAAACAACAAACAAACGATATTTGTGATTTATAGATGGTTATTTATTAAATGTGGCTGTTAGAACAGAAAAAAAGTAAAAAGACCTTGGTGACCTTGTAAACTCTGTATTGACATCCAAGGCCACGTGATCAATAGCAGATGAACTAACTTAACCACCAGGATACCAAGACCCCGCTTTAGAAGAAATCAATTTCGAAACATGGCTATCAGTTGAAACACGGTTTATTATTGGTTATGTTTGAATCAACAATTTCGAGATATACAATATAATTTATGAACAATAATATAATTCTTTTGAAACAATCAAAATATATTGACAAACAAAAGTCAAGTTTACACCAATGACTTACACTTTATTGCTTTTGCGTGTTTTTTGGACTTTCACATGTTTTAAAATAAAATACCTCATTGTTTTTTATGTATACGTAGCTATGTAGCAATGTTTCCACATAATTGTTAATAGCAAAACAACAAGAGTTTGGTCGTGTACATAAGAGCGGCATTTTTGCCATCACTCTTATATACGTACTCACGAACATTTATTCTTTAAGATTATGACATCGATTCTTTAATAGATCAATATTTTTGCAATCTCGAAACTCTTTCTTGGACTGAAACACTTTCTTTAGTAAAAATATGGATCTATTAAAGGGATTAAAGAATAAATGTCTGTGAGTACGTAGAACACCTACATTCATGTTGTCAGTGCAAATTCTCAAAGCGAACTCAACAACAAAGGTAGGGGGTAGGAATTGTTTACTTTTGCGTAAGACTTCTTCGCTCACTTCGTTCGCGACGAAACTTTTTTTTCGTTTTCTGGCCATATTTCGACCCAAATGATATGTGGTCAAATTCCTGTGTTGTAGTGTCTCGCAACATCAGTCTGTGATTCACCGGCCTGTAGTCGACCAATAGCGATGTTCCGGCTATCAGCGTCTAACCTCAGCATAGCTTTTCCTTGTCAGATGTCAATTAGACTACAGCGTTAGAAAAGAAGTACCGAGTTTTTATACACGTAGCACTCGCTAATAATCACCCATGAATTGCACGTGCAAAACAAACTGATTTTTGTCAAGCCTCCAAAAATGCGTACCAGGTTTTCAATCTTGATTTAATTTAAACGCAGTCCTCGGTAAAATATCATTAATGGTTTAAATGTAATCACCAATATTTATTTTCTCGGTTAGCCAATTTATATTAAAGAACAAAATCATTTTTAAAATTCTTTTTCGGGAGAGTATATATAGATTCTAGTACTCCACGCCGAATTGATTACGATATATATCTACTCAAGACAGTAACATTTTACGGTTTTGGATAAATTCAATAATCGATGGTGGTAAAGTGGTAGAATGTTGTTGATTAAAAATGGCTATCGCAAGTTTTCCTAATGGATACGACCGGACATTTTAATCAACGAGTTTTCCGAACTGTCCGAACAGGTTAAATGAGTGTCGGGGATACGTGAGACCCTAATCTACGGAAATGAGAAAAACCGGAAAGGTTTCTTGCTATATTTGTGAAGCATAAGTTTTGAATGAATCAACAAATCAATGTAACTCAAACGGATTCTGCTAGATAATATAAAGTTCTACACGTTGGAAATAAGATTATTTTGAATTGGATTGTTTAAAAACTTGACCGGAAGGGTTTTTTCTCGACTAAATTCGTTTTTCTAATTTTTGATTCTAAATTGTGTTCAACTTGTTGAACCCTAGAACCCGATGAAAGCGGGTTATATATTCCACTAGAAAATTTAATAAGAAATTAATCAATTTATAACTTAATTCTATTAAAAAAACGATTGTTGTCAAAGTTGACCTGACAAGGGTGGTTCGTTGGAATGTGACATATAGTGGAATTCCAGCTTTAAACGCAAATTATACCAACATGCAAAAACTGCGGCCAAAGGTGATTCCTTTATTCCTATAGAAAATTTAATATAAATATCCTTGATATTTTACTTAATTTTATTCAAAAGTTGTGCTGCCACCCTGTTAGTGGTGGCAGATATTCAAACACATGTATTTTAAACAAATGGTTAATCTAAATGACTGGGATCATACTTGGGGGTCCCATTGCTTGAGCCCCTGAGCGTCCCTGTGCTTTCTCGGGTGGTAGATTTAGAGAAAGAGTGGCTCGTTGTGGCCGCTGCAGGGGGTGGGGGTGAGTTCTCCATCTCTACCCGTACTATATACTTTTCCAGGGGCAGTCAAAATTCTGTTTCCTATGCCCCATCCTTTTTCCCGTTGATTTATTGTTTCTTAATTAATTTGTTTTGTCCTGTATATAGCTGACACTGCTCGCCGGACGTAACGCAACCGATCAATTAATCAAATCATTAATCCAAGTGATATAAGGTTACCTAGAATTTCATGGTACATGTAGTTAAAAATAATCGTACTACAGCGGATTAAAGTTTACTTTTGAAAAACATTCATGAATATTTTAATAATCAGATACTAAATTATGTTTCCGTCCGTATGCGCTTTCAAACCTTTTTGATACATTCTTTGTGACGTATTAAAATACATGTACATGTAATTAGAAAGAAAGAGTTGTGTCTGTTTCTTTTTGTGTAAATTTCGGTTGATTTGTTGTCTTTCGTTGAGCTATAATTCAATTAATAAAATATTTATGATCTAATTCAAAAAGTCACTCAAACGTAATAAGCGTTCATCTTATGCAGTATATATGCAAACGTTTACATACTGTAAATAAATTGCTGCATATTTTCACAGCTACTGAAATTTACTATCACGATCTGGGTTAGCTTCTTATTAGACAGGAAAGACTACCGCTTGAAATTTGTATAAAATGTTTATGGTCTACTCATATAGTAACTCAAACGTAAAAAAGCTTTCGTCTTATGCAATATACTTTGCATACGTATACAAAAATTTATGAACTGTGAAATATAAATATCTGAAGTTTTGTACTGATAATGATATTTATTGATAGGATCTAGTTTGCATTAACAAGGAACTACAAGGATGAGTTTTTTTTCCATCACTAGTTGGTTATGTCACATTACAAATTTTATGTTTTAAATTAAAAAGTTGTTTTTTTTCAAATTTCGAGAAATCTCCGATATGACATTTTTGTTGTAAATCGTAAGGACAAATTCATATGTAGAGTTCAATATATTTTATTTGGTAAATATAAAACTAGACCCCGTGATCTAGTTGAAAAATTACTTAAACTGACCTAAAACCTCATTCAAACAAACTGACAAAAATTAAAACTGTGTCGTAAACCGTTTGAAAAGTCGTAAACGGAAACAAATTAATAGTATGTTTTTAATATAGTTGTATATTTCACTTAATGTATATAAATACAATTAATGTGTTGGTAAAATTACTCCTCATATTAATAGAAACAGTTTGTTTTCTTTTATGATTGTAAATTATTTACAAAGTATTCGAACACTACACTTTCCTAACAAAGGTAAATACGATGAGATAGCACATTACACGGAATTTGTTGATGGTCAATATAACATTGTAAATGAGTTGCAAACGAACATTGCTAAATTGTGTTATACAGATAATCATAATCTTGAGTTAGTCAAACTTTAGTTATGAGTTAATAAGTGATAACAGGTGCAAATTTAAAACACTGAAGTCATATGATTACTACAAGAACTGATTAACTGGAATACACGGTAATAAATTGCATATAACAGACATTTCTTTAAGCGACGTCTACGTCGTTTATGATAAAATGCAGGAAAATAGATCAACGTCAGGGGCGGATGCAGCCTCAAATGAAAGAGGTATTACGGCAGGGGGTCTGGGGCCATAGGCCCCCAGAAGCTCTGAACGAAATGGTGTAAAATCCTGCATTCTGACGATTTACTGACACCTAAAAAATAAAAATAAAACGAAAAATAAACATTTATAAAACTGCCAACACAAAAGTAGGGGTCCAGACCCCATGCTTGTCAAAACGAAAGGGGGGGGTCCGTACCCCCTGGATCCGCCACTGAACGTCAAGCAGTACTCAGTGCCGATTTCATATACCGTACGGATTTCTACTTTGAGAGAATAAAACTATTATTTTGATGTATCAAGATCATAATGCTGCAAAAATATCAATTTCGATAATTTTCGACTTAGGTCTCTTTATGAATTGATAAATCTGAATTAAGCATGAGATTTTACTTGGCGACCCTACTTACCCTACTTACAAATTAAAACGCTTTCAAAAGAGAAAATTTTTTAAAATCACAAATTGGTTTAGACTATTTCCTGTAATGTGACCAAAGGATCACATTACAGGAAAAAGTCAAAGTTTGTGATCAACCCTTCCTGCATTAGATATCAAACTGTACAAAAAATCCCACAAACAACGTTTCATAGCAAATGCGTTTTTACAACTAAACCTCTATAGAAACTCATGACCCATATTTTAACAGCAACAAAAAGGGGCCTTCAAAAAGATATATATACCTCGTTATAAGCCATTACATAACTTACTTAGTCACCAATGACACTTAGTCATAATAAATACATTAGAAATAAAATCTGACAAATTGTAGATTTTCTAATTGACAACACATTTGTCATGTTTAGAGGACACGTTTTTCAACAGACTGTTTGTATTCCAAAAGGTTTTAATTGTGTTATTCTCCTCGTTGACGCGCCTTTGTACTATAATGAGTCTGAGTTCCTATAATGCCTGCCGACAAAAAGAAAAGACACTTGTCCAGACCTTTCACTGCACATTCCGGTATATTGGTAATGTCTTGTCTCTGAACAATGCTAAAATAGGTCACTACAGGTATTTGCTTTAATTTACCGCTCACTTAATCAAATAAGCTTGAAATTAAAGACAACACTAATACACATTTCACTTTTACTTAGACTTACTTCTATGGAAAAACTTCAAGCTAGACTACAACAAAACGTGATGTTTTAATCTTTCTATTGCCAACTTCCCGTTTATTGATAACAACATTTCAGCAGCTCTGTAGTGTCTACATTTCAGAACTTGTGGGTTATGCTAGATCTTGCAATCTTTATTCTTATTTCTAAACCGTCACTTCTGTTGACTACTAAGAACAAGAGTTTGGTGTATCTTGGTTTATGTTATTCCTTCAGAAGTTCTATGGTCGTCTCCAATACTTAAGTGTAATCCATTGTTTAAATACGATCAAATATTTTAGCTGCGTCATAAGTAGTCGTTTGTATTCCTGCTTTTGAATTTTCCTATAGACAAAGGCAGAAACTGCTTACTCGTTCGGATCACATGAGTGTACGCATGGTTTTCATTATGTTACTTTCTGTTTTTGTGTTTTTGGTTTTGTTTCATGTTGTAGGTGTTTGTCTTAATTTTATCGACTTTTGGTTCTTGTTGTTCTTGATGCGGGTTGATTCACTACGTTCATAATGTAAAATTTTCTGACATTTTTTACCACCCTTAATTAAAGATCAACTTTAAAGTGTTATGGTGGAGCATTATATATGACATTACAAAACATATTGTATAATATTTACGTTTTAAAATGTAGTATGAAAGATAACAGTAACATCCTAAACAAATTAGCGTATATCATTCAAAAAATGCAGCATACTGGACTAGATATAAATTATCTAGATATTTATTTTAAATAGACAGCATTATGTAAAAGAAGTCACACAACAAATAAATTATTTGTTGCATTAAAGAAACATGATGGAAACGAAATTATAAACAAGTAGTTACGCCAAATAGATTATAAAAATATGTGCATTAAAAGTTTCTCAATACACGGAAGTACATAAACAACATTCATCAACTTTTAAATGGTTACTTATGTTGGCAAAAGTGGTTGTTCAGTGGTGTTAAAAACAAAAAAAACATTTTAAAAATTAGAGAGCGTTGTCATTCAAGTAGAGATGTAACTCTAACAGTGCACAGATAGAACTATTATATAAGAGTATTTTTATCGACTTAATTAATTGTGAATTGTCTTTTAAAATCCGTAAATCTTCCGCAAATAATCCGCAATAATCGCAAACTTTACGGAGGTTTTGTGAATACGACGTAAACTTTCCGTAAACAATGCGGAAATGGTCCGTAAACTCTGCCGCATATGCGGCATTTACGGAAGCTTCGTGAATAAGGTCCCAGGGACCAAACTAGACAAAACTGTGGACTTTTTTCTTTGCTTTACTATCGGCATGTCAGATAAAATCTTCTTTTATTTTTGATGAACCCCATTTCATAAGCCGAGCTCTAGCATTCTTGACTGCTATGAAATGCCTCGTGATTTACATTATTATAACCACCGGTGGGGATATAGTGAGTTCGGGGGGGGGGGCTGTCCGTCCGTTACACTTTCTCTAATGCGCAACTCCTCATACACTAGTGAAAGGAATTTCATGAAACTAACACAGAATCTTTGTCGTATAGTCCCATTGTGAACTTGATATTTAGCATTTTGAACAGAATGATTATTAGGTTTTCCCATAACAAAACATGGACTTTGTCATTGACATAAGGGGATACCTATCTCTTATCACCAACTCTTCCTACATCACTGAATGGAATTTGATTAAACTTTCACAGAATCCATATCACATAGTCCTATTGTGAAACTGATATTTTACATTTTGATCGGAATGATTTTGGGGGCTTCCCATAGAAAAACATGGACTTTGTCATTGACATAAGGGGTTCACTCTCTTATCTTCAACACCAAATACACCACTGAATGGAATTTGATAAACTTTTCACAGGTTCTTTGTCACATAGTCCCCCTTGTGCACCTGATATTTAACATTTTGATCATATTAATATTTGTAAAGTTTTAAAATTGGGAAGCGGAGGGTATAAATTAGAGAGCATTGCTCACAGTTTTTCTAGTTTACTTTAGTTTCGTCTAGTCATGACTTCTCACAGAAGACAGAAGTGGGCCAAGTGGAAAGTTTCTACAGCTTCTTACATTCTTATGCTCCCTTTAATTGAAATAATAAAAAATTCACCCTAATTGATCCATACTGGTTTGAACACTGAAATATTATTCATTGTTTCATAACTTCCTTCTTAAAACAACTTAAATATTGCTAATTGGCGTTCACCTATTATAAAATATATCCCATTTTTAGTGAAGACTCCATAAGTTTGCTTAACTTGTGCACGTGTCTTATCTTTTTTGCTGATTTTCTTTGGAAATAAAATATGTTTAAACAAAACAACAAAAGCAAACAAACGAAAACCGCTGTTTTAGGTCATTCTCATTTCCACATGATTAACTGGACCTCGTTTTCCATGCAGAAATTCTGCTATTGGGCAAGATCAATCATACAATTCAAATAACATAAAACAATAATATTGTTCTGCAGGAACAATTTATGTTGTTAAAAAAATTTGCCTATTTTGTTTTTTTTGTATTTGAAAACATGTTGCTTGTATAAAAAAGTAACTACTTAGTATATATGTAATACAGGTGAAACCATTGTTGCCTGTTACTACTAGTGCTGTCTGGAAGAGTACTCTTATAGTTTGCTCTACTGTAAAAATGGTTCTAGGATAAAGCTTCCTTTTTGACATGAAATGTTTTAGAAAGGTCAGTAGAGCTTCTTAGATCATTTAGGACTTTTAACGAATCAGATGGCGTCATAGTTTAACTTCTCTTAGAATAAAAGGAAGAATCATCTCATACCTTTTTCCTGCAAATAACATTTTTCTTTGTGTGTTGTTTTAGAAATTAAAAAAAATTTCATCTTATCAGAAACGAAAAAGTCACAAGGCGGCAATTTTTCGATCAAATGAGGAATCTCTATGCAGGTCTTTGCAGACATTTTTTTACTATTATGCATAACATTCGGTTATTTACCGCGCCATTAGGCGAGGTAAATAAACTTTTATTAGGTTTGATACAAATTTATGTCAACCCATGATTAAGTCAATAATTGTTTTATTATATATATGTAATATTAAAGTAATGATATCCATGTCAAAATTCAGACAATGCAGCATCATACATATTTATTTTTAGAAACTGCTAGGGTTCTGGAATCTATTATTATGATACTCTAGGATGAAATAACTTTCCTACGCACTTGATTCGAATTTAAGCCTAATTAAGTTTTTTTCTGATGCTAAATCTTTACGTTTTAATGCTTTTAAAGCCGATCAAAAATGAAATAGTATTTATAGTCATATACACTGTAATAAAAAAAATTACAAACCTTGCAACATCTGATTTACTCAATGACAAAAACTTTCAAACAGATCTAAAGGATCCCTGTTGTTTGTTCTACCTTAGGTTACAAGTATATTTATAACGATTGTCTGTTTTAAGCAGTTTATGTATTTGAGATTTCTCTAGTTTTACAACATCTTTAACAGCAGATAAAATGAATAACGAATAAAACATGTTTTCAAAATGATCATGTGTACATTAGCCATGCCATCTTTACCGTCCGTTTTTCTTTCCTATAAGGAAAGCTTCTGCAAAAAGCATTAATTTAGCCATTTTAAGTGGAATAACTCTTATAAGGAGTTGTCCAAGATATATGCATCATTTATCATTTTTGCAGATCTCGATGAGCCGAATAATTTTGAATGGAAAAGATTTCTAGCTCTTACAGTTTTTAAGATATTGAGGAAAAATGACAAAAATCGACAATTTAGGGACAATAACTCCTCTTAGGCATGGTCACAGAACTTCACCTCATTTGAGAATCTTTTCGAGCTTTTAATACTGAGAAAAGAGGTTCTCTTGAGACTTCCTCTATCTGTTATACTTTGAACTATTAAAAGTATCTCTTGGTAGAAGACACCCTGATGATGATGTGTGCAATGTTTTAAAGCAGTCCTTCCAGTGGTATTAGAGGAGATCAAATTAAATTGATTAAGTTTAAGCGGAATAAATGGTTGATCAGACAATCTTGACCCTAAGTCATTTTTATAGCTCTCATAAAGATGAACAATTAAGCAATGTTAACTTTACTATAGTTCTAAACTTTTACAACATTTGAGGAAAAATGGCTAAAATCATCAATTTTCACGATTAAGGAAAGGGTCAATAACTCCTACGAGGGGTCGTCGTGCAACTCTACGTAATGGAGTGTTTTGTAGAGCTTTTGATGCTGTAAAAGGAGGGTTCATTTGGTTTTCCTGTATCTGTTATATTTTTTTAACTGTAAGCCAAAAACTGTATTTTGACCACCCCTCCCCCGAGTTCTATTTTTAAACAAAGCTACCATGTGTATACTTGGTAGACGACATTTTTCTGATGATGTGTACAAAGTTTCAAAGCAGTCCTTTCAGTGGTTTCAGAGGAGAAGATTTGTAAAAATAATAAAAATAAATTTAAAAAACAGTACAAGGGGAATAACTTCTAAAAAGTTGCTCAGACAATCTAGAACCTGAAGTCATTTATGTAGCTTTCATAAAGCTCAACAATTTAGCAATGCTAGCGTTTTCTCTAGTTTTAATAATTTTCAATGTTTTGAGGGAAAAGACAAAAATCATTAATTTTGACGATTAAGGGGCAATAACTCCTACAAGAAGTCGTCATATAACTTCGACTCAATGGAGAGTATTGTTGTCATAACGTTTGCTCGGAACGTAATTGATTACTGTATACAAAGTTGACATTATGTTCAGAATACACATTTATTCTATTTTATTACATGTACATAAAATGTACACCCATATCTATAAATATATATTTTTAAATTAACATCTCTCTTTTAACAAAAACCCAGATCTCTACTGTACCAAAGCCTAGTTAGTTCTTATCTTCCCCAAATTAAAAGTCAATGTCGAAACAGTATTTGGGCAATTAATACTTACATGTGGTAACATAAAAATCCCTTTATGTCTTTGCCTACCAAAATCTATTATTTTTATTGTATGTGCACTGGATTGCCTGTTTAATCAACTTCTTTACACATAGGGAATTCCCAAAAAACTCTAGAATTCAAGAAGAAACTTGAATAATTTAATACATAAATAAAAGATGTATGGGTAGATTCTGTTATGATTTGTAATTTTGCCGACATTCCCTTGATAAGCTCTTAAATATGTATTACTATAAACATTAAAACTGAAACTATAACATATATATCTAAGAATGACAAATAATATAACAAGTACTCTATGTCGCGACATTAAACTTTAAAAGCTGAATTTTATTTGTGTGCGTCAAAAATATTTACTTAAAAATAACCTAGACGCAACACCTAATAATAACGTCTTGCTAAACTTGACTAAAATATACTCCTTCAAACATTTTATGACGTCATTATATTTGTTTTAATTATTTTTTTGACAATTTAAAGACAACTAATAATATAATACAAATACACTGTTTTACGTATAATTTAAGATATATGTCATTTAAACGCACTGGAAATATTGAACTGTAGCAAAATAAAAAGAAAGATAAGAATTTACAATACATCTCTTCAAAGAAGATGTAAAAAAAATAAATTTGTATAGGAAACCTTACATGTAGCCAAAACAAAAATAAACAAACAAACAAAACAAAGCAAAGCAAAACCTACTGAGAATAGACACAGAAAAAATCGATTAGCACGAACACATCTAAAACTGGTTGGGTACTGGCGTGGTCTGTCAACAATAAGATTGTGGGTTAAAGTCGCACTGCGGGCAGGATGCGCTCGACTCCACTCTTAATTGACATGGATTACCAGTTTTCCTACAGAAAGTCGGGGTTTTTCTCCGGGAACTCTGTCTTCCTCCTCCCAAAACAGGACGCCATGAAATAGCAGATGGTGGCGTTAAACAGGTATTTAAAACAAACAGTCAACTTGCTCGTGATAAGAAAAGCTACATGCAATATAAATCAAAATATCTGACTTGCTACATTATTTTGATAATTGACCTTGAAAATACACATTTTAAATACGTGAATTTATTCCGAAATATTAAATCATATACATGTATTTGTGATTGACAATTAGTGCAAGGTCTTAATTTTCAAAAAGCTCGAGATGTTAGGCAGCTATTCAATCAATCCATCATAACATATCGTCACATGTTCTACTGATTTTTGGTATTTACTTCCTATATTGTAGATAGTATTATTCTTTATTGATAGGAAAAGTTTTAAAGGTATACAGGGGTATCACGAATACATTTAAATGTATTCGTGTTGTTTGGTCATGCAACAAAACCTACTTACTTCCTCTTTTGAAAGTGCGCACAGCTACAGAATATACAATACGTAAGTTTATTTAAGTTTTAGTTTATCACACCATCACAGAAACACGAGAAGTATAAGTTTGACATTTTTGTACACATCGTTCTAAACTACTTAATTTTTTTAACTTTAAACCAAACAATTGGTGAACGTTGTGTTATATAAGATGTATGTGTCTTCATTTAATGACAACAATTCGAAATTTGTGTATTTAAAAGCATTTAATTTTCGAGCTCCAAAAATGAATATATATATTAAAAGCAATTTGTGTAATCATTCATGCATTTAGCTCTTGTAACATTATAAAGTCCCTTTGTTAAAACAAAAACTACAAGCAAATATATTCGGAGGATATAGTGACATAAATGTGTACGATAAATTGTGAAAATACATATTTTTCAAAATTTGCTGATTAAAAAAAATATATGATAAAGTCGTAATGAGTTGCCCAGAAGAATTAAAAAATTGATTTAACATACTAAATGCACATCTACTCTATGTTACCCCGGGTTAGAGCTCACTGCAGATACATGTATATAGCTATGTTAGTTACTTGATATACTGTTTGCAAGTATATGTAGTCACGAAAAAAAACAGGAGATCATTCAAAATATTTTGATGACCATAGCTAAAAGGTTCTAGTGAAAAATAAAAAATGATAAGGCCGGAATTTAAGCTGAAAACGGACACTGTGGAGCAATAAAACACTTAAAACACACGCGATGTTTGTTGATTCATTGATTAAATGATTGCTTTAAACGTCCAGTGAACAGTATAATCAGCTATATTTAAGATGTGAAGAAGTTTACAAACAATAAATTAACGGGGAAAAGAGATTGAACAACGAAAACAAAAAACTCCTACTAATTAAAAATATTAAGAAGTATTACGTAGGGAATGATAAATTAGCCTTTTGTTGCAAAATACTAATTTTTTTGACAAAAGTGCGTAGTTTTACCGTGCAGGGCGGGGTGTGACACTATCTAAACACGCCACCCACTAAAATATTTCTGCAAAAGGGCTTTCCGTATTAAAATTTGAAAACCCCACAACGATTCCACTGTTCACCACCTGGGGGGGAGTGTTATGTATCAGCAATGGGAAGCCTCTTAGTATAGTCCCAGTGTTGTTGTAGAAGTATTTGCACTGAGCCAGAAGGAGTCAGTAAGTCCTTTTATTCTTTGGGGATCATTTAGAGGGGTTGATTCAATGTTTGCTAAACGTCCACCAATAGATCAGCTTTAATCAGAACGGGAACATGTTGATGAACATGGGAAAATAGAGGTGAGTCATCGGAAAAAATCAATAGCCACTGGAACAGTATGCAGTAATGGGTAGACGAGGACAATTTTGCCTTTTGTAGCAGCTACAATGAGCTTATTTGTGTTCAAAATTTACAAAAGGGGTCTTAAGCGTGCAAGCGTGGTACTCTCCAAACCCGTTATCCACAGCGGTCCGCCGTCAGTCTTTCCGATTTATAAGCTGACAACTAACCCACCCCCACCCCACCTAGATGGCTTTCCTTTATGCGCCTCCTGGTAATGCGCTGGACAGCTCTGTTGGCCGAGCACTGAAAACTATCTTAGTGGGGTTCCAGCGTTCTTGTGGAAGATGATTTTCCCTTATTTTCTATTGTTTGTCAAGAAATAATTAACTGATTCTTATTCGTGGAGCGATTCATTCAAGTACACAAATTTTCATTCATTGTGTTTATATACCAACTAGTTAATAGTTAGAATTCATTTTTTTCTTCAAAAGTGCAAAACATGTAATATCATTAAATAAGATACTACTTAACTGAACAATACACAATTTAATTTGTATTTAATTTCAGAATCAGAACCTTATAAAGATGAGGTCATTAGTGCTCATTGGTTTCTTCATCTGGACTTCAATTTTTATCAAATCAAGTAAGTTGGAGCCAATGCAAAAATGTGCGAAAAAGATTGATGTATTTTAGGTTGTCAAGTCCATAAGCAATATTTCAATTATTTCAGGTCGTGAATAGAATTTATGTGCGGTTCTATTGCATTTGACTGCACATTGGTGCATAAGCTGACAAGACAGTTCATGTGTAACATCCGAATGAAGTATTAGAAAAACTGTAAGCAATGTTCTCTAATTAATAGCCCTGATTCCTTATGTCAAAGATTGGTCACGTTTTCCTATGGGAAACCCCAAATATCTTTACGATCAAAATATAAAATATCAGGTGCACAATGACACTATGTGACAAAGATATGTGAACATTTAATTAATTCCGCTCAATGGTGTAGGTGGAGCTGCTGAAAAGAGATGGGTACCTCCAAGTGTAAAGGGTAGATGCCTACATCACTATAAACCACTTTTAATGCGGGGGTATACATAAAAGAAACATTTAATAAGATTTGTTTTATTGTTTTGATGTCTATAGCCGCAGCTGCGACTACTACATTCGAACCAACAACGACTACTGAGGGAACAGCATCCACAACCGAAATAACAACGACTACCGAGGGAATAACATCCTCAACCGAAATAACAACGACTATTGAGGAAACAACATCCACAGCCGAAACAACGACTACTGAGGGAATAAAATCCACATCCGTAATAACAACGACGACTGAGGGAATAACATCCACAGCCGAAACAACGACTACTGAGGGAACAACATCCACAACAGGAATAACAACGACTACAGAGGGAATAACATCCACAGCCGAAACAACGACAACCGAGGGAATAACATCCACAACCGAAATAACAACAATGACTGAGGGGATAACATCCACAACCGAAATAACAACGACTCCTGATGGAATAACATCCACAGCCGAAACAACGACTACTGAGGGAATAACATCCACATCCGTAATAACAACGACGACTGAGGGAATAACATCCACAGCCGAAATAACAAAGACTACTGAGGGAATAAAATCTACAGCCGAATTAACGAGGACAGAAACCATCGTAACGCAATTACCAGTTTCTACGGCAACGACACATGAAACAACGGATGTAACCAGCACGACGACTGTAACTAGTAAGTGTAATGTATTTAAGTTTTTAAACGTTTGATATAAAAACCTAAACGAATTTAACGTGGCGTAAATCTGTGGACTATTTTCTACAACAAATTGACGAGAGATATGAACAAAATCCGAGAAATATTATACAGCACTAATATCACCAATTATATACATGTTGTATCGCACAGTGTCAGGGTTGTGCGATTTATATTTTTTCAGTTTTCAATGTTATATTGGCATACTTTGGTATTTTGAATAGTATTGGCAGTTTGCGTTTTATCAAGACTTGTATACTATTGTTCATATATAAATATATATCTGAAGTTAACAATAACGGTAATGATATAATGTGTCAAAAATAGTTGTTCCTAACCTTCAACGGAAATAGGGATATAGTACAAATATAATCAGTGGATTTGGTATAACGTATTGGAATGTTGGTGATAAAAGCTCTTCAACAGCTTAATCGTTTGGATTATAACGATTTTTTTGTGTTTGAGCGCCACTGATGAGTCTAGATTAGACGAAACGCGCGTCTGGCGTTGTATATTATATTAACCTTGGTATCTTTGATGACATTAAATTTTCCATACCAGTAGCATTAAAATCAGACGAATGTTATATTACATGTATATGGTTTAATATACTTAAACGTTTCTATATAATTTACTTCATGTAACAAACTGTATGACAAGTAACGCTGTCATCAACTATGTCCCGAAATTCACTTCGGTCACTGAAGCTATATTGTTTTTATTTGAATTTTGACGAGTTTTTTTTACAAATTAAAATTTAAAAATTCCTTATATCATTCATGATATCATTTCTCATTATTCTATTTATATAATAATGTTGTGTTTAGCATTCACTATGCCAAAATAGTGGCCAGGGTTGAAGACATAGTGCACGACCCGAACATTATTATAATTATTATACTGACTGTCTTGACTTGGAAAATTATAACAAGAAGAAAAATAGGGCATTAATGGAACATTAAATGATACCCCGCCACGTTGTGATGTAAAGTATTCCTTACGAAATTTATTGGGATCGTCCTTCCCAAACCTGGACATTTTCAGGCTTTCACCGCCGCTTTGTTCAGACGTTATACGTTGATCGGTTCTTCCGTTGACTAGGATAAAAATACCTTATTTAAAGCGCAGCAGTGATCAATCATTGAATACAAGTTAACCCCGCCCATTCGCGTGAATTACAATTGATTGACGTCCAAATCAATAGTTTTCTTAGGCAGGTGGAGAAACTATGAGGGCATAGTGCACGGAGCACAATTCGTTTAGAAATATATGTCAAGATAGTAAAATATTTCTATTAAAGGACTTACTTACAGAAAGTATAATAATTAAAAATAATAGCGATTCCAGATTCCAATAATTAAAAACTATCAATAATATACATATTGTATTCCCTAAAAAATTAGAGAGGCGTTTGTATAACTAATTTCATATTTCTTTCAGTTTCATCTCAGGGATGTGAGGACATTAACACTAATGTTATAGTATATGCAGTAGTAGGAACCTTTCTCATAACAGCGATGCTTTGTGTAATTATTACACTGGCTGTGCTGAGGTAAAATTGTGTTTACCATTGCATTAATATATATGTCAACGACAATTATTATCAAGTTTGTAGCAACAAGCAATACTGAAGCTGAATTTAAACTGAACAATCGTAAATTTTCTTTCTAATAACAACCCTTTTCATTAAGACTATTATCGGAACTCTGCATATAATGAATCAGAGTACATATTCTGTGTTATTTTTCAGATTTAGAAGATTAAGATCCCATCAAAAGAAGTTATATAGTAAAGAAACTGCAGTGTATGAAAATCAGGTTTTTAGTAAGGACCATTATACTTTATGAGCTCCATTTTTTATTTATATATATTGGATAATTTATGTTATTACACAAATCATTTTACTAGAAATAACAAGGTGCTGAAAAATATTCAACCAGTCGACACCAGTTCAAAATACAATCTTGGTCGGAATAAAGATTTAAAGTTGTTTATTAGAAAATTTAGAGTGGTACATATATTATATACTAGTATGTTGAAGGATAATGTACAGCAATAAATATCCTTCTGAACCTTAAATTTAATTTTAGATGATAAGAGCAACGTATCAGATTATACAGACATCGTTCCCTTTAGAAACGAGCAGCAGTACGAGACATTAGGGTAAGATATTGTAATATCAATTGCAATAATCTATTTCGATGCCGCTCTAAGAGGACGATTTGAATGGTAATACTGTTTTTTTTAAACTAATAAGATATATCCCAAAATAGTATGTAAAAGCAAATAAAATAACGATAATTAGTGATAACACATAAAAAATGCATTTTTAAGTCAGTTTTTACATTTACACAAAACACACAGTTTACGCATGAACGAAATAAACTTATTGGAATTTTGACACGGCTTTGTTTACATAGCCAAAGCAGGGCGTCATATTAGAATCAATGCTGTTGCTACTTTCAGCAACAGCCTAAGAGCAATTAAGAAACTTGTAGTACGATACTAGATTCCTGGATTAGATTTTTTCCTAGACATGACAATGAGTAACTCCATCGGTGTGTAATTAGAGGCAGGTACTGCTTACTTGTCCGGAGCACCTTAGATCACCCATGGTTTTTTGGGGGGTTCGGGTAACTCATGTCTTGTGTTTTTGGTTTTATTTGCGTTGTGCATGTTTGTCTATATTCGGACTTTTATTTGTCCATTGGTTTTCGTCTCTTGTTGTTCGGTCGGTTTCCTTGCTATTCTTTTATACAAAACGGCATTACTATTTATTACATCTTTTGCATATAGTTAACAGAAGTGTAAATAGTCTGTTCAATAAAATATTTGTGGTTAAATTGGAGTAGATTTTGTAAAGGGGCCTTGGTGGTTTAGTGGTCCAGGTAGTTATATTAATCACCTGCGTGTATTAAAAGTTGCCGTTATAGAAAACTAGATTCCATAATATAACTGCTGGAAACGGCTGGAGTGAATTTATTCCAACAAAGAAACAAAGTATAGCTGGGTCAGACATATGTTCTTGGCTGAGTGGTTGGACTGGCCGCCGTTGTAAGATCTCAGTAATGGCCAACCATTGTCCAAGTATTACGATATACAATATTGACTGCTCAGTAGCTATAGTCTTATAATAAACTTTTAAAAAAATGTTTCGCACTATTCTTTTCAGAAATGTCTCATTATAAAGGTGGTGTCTTTTATATACCTGTGGATCCGACCATTAGATGAGGCCACTACTAGCCCAAAACAACGAATGGCTGCAGCATAATTTGTCTGCAATTAATAGAGACCATTAGGTTTATCTTAAATTGTAGAACTCTTCTTTTTGTATTTGCATGTATGTGGCATGAAAGGTTTCTTATAATATGATATTATTACGTGATTATTTCTGTATTGGCCTAGTTATTGGTACAAGCTTGCTATATTGCCATTAAGCGCAGACTTAGGATAATACAGCTGGCCTAGGACCAATAAAACTTACCAGTACACAAATCGTCACGTATTATATCAGGCCAATTCAGGTCGAATCAGTCCAATATAATATCGATGATGGACTAGTTAATTCCGTATATGACTGGTTCGGCAAAATATATCATATTGGCAATTTTATTGCTATGCTAATGAATATTATATTATTCCTTAATAATGCGTCATCTATTGTTGGAATAGCATTAGCTTGGGATTCTGTGTTAAAATACTTATTAAACCATGCTCATAAAGCAGTCAAGTAATATATGTAAATGTTTCGTTATTTGACTGTTATATTTAAGATAGTGCTTATAGTAGATGCATGATTGATACTATACGATAAATAATTTATAATATGTAACAGGATGACTATCTGCGTTCTAGCAGGTAGTAGATCATATACATGTAGCCATTCATAATCAACTGAGTTAAAGGGTACTTCTTTAGCTTAGCTCAATTGGTTAAGCGCACTGACTAATAATTAAATTAATGTTATAGAGACTGTGATTTTTATTTCCGTTACGATACTTATGAAATATTTTTCTTGAACATATTTCTACGGGCTTCCATACGGGTTATTTTTAATAATGGCTGCATTTGTAGTAGGCAGCAATCTTGTTTCGTCATATATCTTTAGAAATTATAAATATTGTCTCCTACGAGTCGGGTAAAGTATAAACCATGTGCCAAGTACCAAATGATAGTTCCTATATTTGCAACTCTACATAAAACTAGAAAGAATTGATATCATTTAACGACCTTTACTTTAATTGACATATAAATGGAAATATTAGCCAAGCTAGCTAATTTAATTTCAATATAATTGTAGTCTTGTCTGACAAGTCCAGATCTTGCACAAATTATAACTGTATTTAAGACGGGACCGTAATTTTGATTACTAGTACACAGAAGAGGAGGGGACTGGTCTCCGCCAGCATCTATTAACGACATTTTGACCAAACAACCTATTCACTACAATATCAGCCACATGAATATTTGTTTTTATGAAGAGGGAAAAGTTTATGTTTCTTTATTTATTTGCTTGATTGGTTAATACAAATCACGAATTTATCTTTTAAAAAATAAATCTAAAAGAGGCAACTGTCCCCCTAAAAAGTTGTAAATGTATTTATTGCATGTGCATTAGCAAGACGGATTATTGAAAGCATATTGTTTGTTTTCTTAGAATCGCATAATTATGTATAATGAACAAAATAAAATTAACAGTAAGTTATTGAACATAATTTGTTATGCATTTTGGAGGTTTTTAGAAAATAGTCCCTCGTTGGTTTGACCATACAGAAGTAAATATGCTCGTTGGTAATAGTTTGCGGATAGGCAGAAGAGCATTTTGAACAAGAATCATGGCACCCAAACTACGTTTTTTTTTTATTTAAATATATTTGTATGTATTATTAATTCCAGCTGTGATGACCTTTTAAATTTTAACTATTTGCAGATACACAACACCATACCAATTTTTTTTGTCATATTGTTATCTAAAGCAATTTTTTTTAAAGTAAGGTGTGACGATACATGTAGTAGATATGTTCCTAGGTCCGGTAAGATAATTGTGGGAGGTAGGTGGCAATGTATCCTTCTACCTAAATGTATAGACATAATACATGAACTGTTTCCGGCAGGTCGCGACTGGAGTCTCTGTGTCCTTGAGCATGTAGAGGACACTAATAACCTGTATAAGACAGACAGACGACTGACGCTAGTGTATGCCACTGATTAAGACAAACACATTTTTTTAATTTGTTAAATATATTCAAATTATTCAGCAGTAGAAAGTTTTAAGACAATAATTGTCAGCAAGCAATCTGTTTCAGTGTCCAAAAAAGCACATAAAATATTATATTAGAATTAAATAAAAGTCGTTATTTTGCTTATCTTAAACTGTAAAAAACTCAATTAATCTGTTTTTCTATGTGCCAATGTTTGATGTAATGCTCTTATTTTAGCCTCTATACATAATAAGAGACGCAACCCAGAGTGAGTCTCTTTAATAACCTCTATTTTGTTTTTATTTACAACTGTCTTTTTTAACTTGTACACTTTCAATAGTTATATAATAAATGAAACATAGAGATAATTAACCGTGAAATTGTACAAAATGTACTTGTGTTTTTCTTTTGACTGGCCAATCAATCAAATCATAGAGTGACATCAAATGACCATAAAGTGACAGGTAAATAAGAAACCCTAAAGTAATTTCCTAATTAGCATATGAAACAATAGCAATCTGCAGAATGTGATAAAAGGCCCTTTTGTAAAATGCTGAAGTGCGAAGTTTTATAGAATTAGTATCAGACGTCGTTGATTCATACGTTTGATGAACACCGGTCAACTTAAAATTTATCCATGACCGAGATCAAACCATGGAGTTCAGACATTTAAATAACTAATGATGTAAAATATTCCTCAATTACAGTGGAAGGCTATGTACTGTAAACAAAGTTGTGTATTAAACTAAATTCAAACTAAAACAGGATAAAACATGCATAGATAGATCCTTATGATCTTCTTTTCTTATTTGTAGTATTGACGACATCCCTTTGATTAGCTGTACCTGTTTATATATAGTTCAAACATCCAAACTGAAACTCTAACTCTAATATGATATATGAAGAAATATATAACAATTACTCTATGTCGCATGAATAGGTTTTTTGTATAGAAGAAGACATAATACCTTTAAAGCTGAAAAAATTTCTATGTGTATGTAAAATATGTGTATTCAATAATAACAAAGAACGAATGCAACACCTTATAATAAAGTCTTGTTCAACTTGACTGCAATTTACTGCCGTAAATTGTTACCTTCACACATTTTATGACTTCATTATATTTTCTTTTTGTTAACTATATTTTTTTAACAATGTACAACTAACGAAATAATAAAAATACACTATTTTATGTTTAATTTAAGATATATGTTAATCGAACACAATCCGAAAAGTTGAACTGTGGCAAAAAACAATAGAAGATAATAACAATCTATATGTCTTCGAAAAAAATTATCACTAAACTGAAAACAGGTTTCAGTCTTAAAATTGTATATGTATTGAAACTGATTTAATGATTGATTTAGTTATAAATTTTTAACGTTCACTCAGTATGAGTAGTAGTTGGAAAATCGTGTCAATAATAATGCTTGCCAATAAAATGGAGAGTGCACGATAATTTAATATAGAAGCTGCCACCAGAGAATCTGTGAAGAAAGGCAGAAGAAAAGAAGATGTAAAAAGCTGTATAGATCTATACAGAAAACTATACATGAAGCAAAAACAAAAAAAAAAACAAATAACAAAGCAAAACCTACTTAAACCAGACACAGAAAATCGATTAGCACAAACACATCTAAAACTGGTTGGGAATCAGGTCCTGAGATTGGGTAAGCAGACGCTTCACAAGCAGTACCAGTCGTATTCAAGTCCAATAAATATAGTCCTAATAGAGGTAAACATAACTGAGGGTAAGTCAATACAAACATACCATTTATGAGAGGGACTCTATAGTAATTAAAACAAAGATTGATTGCGACCGTGAAGATTAGATGTAACTTATAAGACACTGTGTCCTTGTCAGTATAAATTTATTATCTAGAAAATGCAGATAACATGCCCATGCCATGTAATATTATATAAGGCGAGAACCGTGACCTCCTTTAATTGTTGCTAAAGCGGAAACTTAAGGCTTTAACTATCTTTACATTTTCATTCATATGGTTACCGCGGACATATTCCACCTCAAAGGATGCAGCAATATGTCGGCTCAAAGATGCACTGTTAGTATAAGAGTCAATGCAATATTCAAAAAAGGACAACCTGCACCATTCGACTAAATAATTTGCGTAATTTTGCATCAACCATTGACAAATATGAATTTTTATCTTCATTTTTATAAGCGCCTCGGTGGCCGAGTGGTGAAGGTAGCTCTTCAACTATTGATCTGTGCAGGCTGTGAAAAAATTGTGGATTCGAGTCGAACTTCGTGCAGGGTGCGCTATTATCTTAATTGACAAGGATTACCAGTTTTCCTACCGAAGGTCGGGGTTTAATCCGGTTACTACGGATTACTCCAACAAAACTGGACGCCATGATACAGCTTAAAATAGCGTTAAACACCATTCAAACGAAACAATAAATTGCTCGTTATAAGAAAATAAAAATCAAAATAGTTAAGTTGCTAATTCAATTAACCGATTGTATTCCGACATATAAAACATATACATGTTTTTGTTTAGACAATAGGTGTAAGGTCTTTATTATCCCAATAACACTAGAAGTTAAGCAGCTACTGAATCAATAAATCATAACATAGCGTCACATTATCTACTGATTTATGTTATTTACTTCCTATGTTGTGATTGTATAGTTCTTTATTGTTAAAGAAAGGATCATGTATATACCGGGGTACCACATTTAAATGTACTTGTGATGTTTGGTGGTCATGCAACAAAACTTACTTCCTTATTTGAAAGTTTGTACAGCTACATAATATACAACAAGTAAGTTTATATAAGTTTATAGAAACACGAGAAGTATAAGTGTGGGATTTTTTGTATTTATCGTTCTAAACTGCTTTTTAAAAAACTTTCGACAGTTAAGAATTGAAACCAAACAATTGGTAACGTTGTGTTGTATACGATGTACATGTCCTCATTTAATGGCACCAACGCAAAATTTATTGTATTTAATTGCATTTAATTTTCGAACCCCAAAAATAAATATATTTTAAAAGCAATTTGTGTAATCATACATGTATTAAGAATTTGTCTCACAGTTAAGTTCCTTTGTTTAAACAAAACATACAAGCAAATATATTCATAGCATATATTGACTTTGATATATACGTGTACGCGTAATTGCGCAAATACTGATATTTTTAAACTTGCTAAAATTAATAATAATGATAATGTCGGTTATAACTTACCCGGAAGAATTAAAACATTGCTTTTACATCCTACATGCACATCTACTCGATGTTATCCTGAAGGAGATCTTTCAAAATATTTGATAGACACAGCTAAAAAGGGTTCTTGTAAAAGAGGAAAAATGATAAAGCCCGAATTATAGCTGACTACCGGACACTATAGAGCAATAAGAACACTTAAAACACATATGATGTTTGTTGATTAATTTATGAAATGTTTTCATAATGTCCAGTGAACTATATTTCAGCTAAATATAAAGAAAATTAATGGGGAAAAAAGATTAAATAACGAAAAAACTACAATTGAAAAAAGTAAGTATTATGCTTTGAATGATAAATTAGCCTTAAGTAGCAAAGTGCCTAAACTTTTTGACAAAAATAGTCCTTATCGTGCAAGAGCCTGACACTATCTAAACACTCGACCCACTACGTAATGTCCGCGATAGGGTTTTCTGTATTAAAATCTGAAAACCCCACAGTGATTTTTCTTCCACGACCTAGGGACGCGTTGTGCATCAAGCCATGGAAAGCCAGTATGGTCCCAGTGTTGTTAGGAGTATTGCATTGATTCAGATGGAGTCAGTTAGTCAGTAAGTCCTTTAATTCAAAGTGTAGATTGATTTAACGTTAACGTCCAGCAATATATTAAGCTTTATTCGGGACGGCAACATGTTTATCAACAATAATCAATTGGAAAATATATGTGAGTCGTTGCGAAACAAATTACGACTGCAATATGGCTCCCCTTAACCTACATCCAAGTAATGCGCTGGGCAGCTCTATTGGTCGAGCACTAAAAACGCTCTTGGTATAGTCCTACCGTTCTAGGGAAAAAAAGAAGTATGATTTTGATTTTCCATTATTTTCTATTGTTTGTTATAAATACTTGATTCTTATTTTCCAAGCGATCAATTAAAGTATACAAATGTTCGTTGTGTTCATATACCAACTAGGTAATAGTTACAATGAAGTTTTTTACCCGATGTGAACAACGTGTAGTATAATTAAATAATTAAACTGGACGCCATGATATAGCTGAAAAATTGCTGAAAGTGGCGTTAAACAAAATTTAAACAAACTGTATAATTAAATAAGACAGTACTTAACTTTGACAATACACATTTAAACCTGTATTTAATTTCAGAATAGGAACCTAATAAAGATGAAGTCGTTGGTGCTCATTGTTTTCTTTTTCCGGACGTCTATTTTTATAAAATTATGTAAGTTGGAGTCTATGCGAAAATGTGCGAATAATGTTGTTAAGTCCGTGTACTTCGTATTTGACTAGCACACTCGGTTGAATTATACTCGAGGTCAGTTTGCAGTAAGACTACAAGCCGACTTACCTCTATTTCTTTGATGTTGCGTGCTTAACGGTAAAACTCCTAGAAGGGTTTTTTTTACTTTGAACCGATCTCCATCACTTGGTAAAAAAATATAAATAAACTATGTAAAGAAGGAGAATAAAAGGAAATTATACTATCTAACCATATCTATTGATAATATAGAATCAGTTTGTTTTGGTTGCCTTTACGGTGTCAGTAATTAATAAAAACAATATTTCGTTTACTCCAACCATCTTAATATCTGAATTCTTACTCCGTTCATACACGTCATTCGAAAAAAATATGGTTAAACATGACAGGTAAAAAAGGACGTGGTACGTACATTATAAATTTACTTTACATCGCAGGTAATTAGTAATTATTATGCTTCAAAACTTAAGTATCAATTTTCGGATACATATTTTTGTTTGCTTTGCATTAATGACACGTTACCTAAGGCATATAAAAGACGAAAAGCGAATACCAATACTGTGTTTCTCATAAACAATGTGTTACAGAAAACTTGTGCACATTGGTATATGAACAATCAATGCATGTGTAACATAATCAGGAGGAACGACCTTTGATATACCAATTTGTATAAACTTAATGAATTTGTAAAACCTGTAGCATCAGGTGACGAATAAGTGTATTAAATTTCCTTAAACAATTACAATTTATCTTTTGGAACATAATCAGACAACTAATAGTGCTGAAAGTAAAACTATATGCTAATGCAGCGCTTTTGTTAAGTTGCAGTGCAAAGTGCATTTGAAGTACATTCACTACGTTCAAAACCACTACAAAAAGAAATTAACTCGACTTCTTGAAATTTCAGCTTGCAGTAAGGTCTGTTTTGTCTGTAGTAAGGCTGTTCATATTAAGCATAAGAAGTAAATTAGAAAAACGGTAAGCAATGCTCACTTATTAACAGCCCTGCTACCCTATGTGAAAGAAATAGCCATGTTTTGCTATGTGAAACCTTTAATATCATTCCGATCAAAATGTAAAATATCAGGTGCACAATTGCACTAGACAAAGATATGTGAACATCTAATCAAATTCAGTTAAGTGGTGTAGACTGAGTTTCGAAAAACAGATGGGTACCTCTAAGTGTAAAGAATGGACACCTCCATCACTTTTCATGTGGGGGTATACAAAAGGAAACTATTTAACACGATTAATGTTTTATTGTTTTGATTTCTATAGCTGCAGCTACGAATACAACATTAATTGATCCATCCAAAGTAAACACTGCAACGTTTACTATTGGATTAATATCCACGGTCGAAATAACAACGACTGCAATCACAACTAAAGGATTAACATCCACAGCCGAACTAACAACGACTACAGTCACAACTAAAGGATTAACATCCACAGACGCATTAACATCCGTCTACACATCAACGACGATTGAAACGACAAATAAACCAACGAACGAGCATGTACTAAGCACGAAAATTGTCCCCAGTAAGTGTAATTTATTTGCATGCATTTAACATTTGATATAAATACTGAAATAAATTTGACATGGCGTAAATTTGACTTTTAGTAGAAGGCTTTAAAATTTCGATAGCAAAATCCGAGAATGTGTATCAGCACGAATATCACCCATTATATTGTTGAAAATTGTCAGGGTTGTATGATTATATTTATGTGGTAAAGTGTACTATACGATAAGTGAACATGTTTTGGTAAGGCTTTTTTGCGTGAAAAATGAAAACTGCTTACCTAATATGGTCCAGCTTTTGCTCCTTTTGTAGATCAAGAAATGTACTTCTTGAAATCAACAATTACTACTTGGAGATATTCAGCGTTTTGAAATTTGGCGTTTTTTTTCATTTTGATAGGAGCCTATGCGAAAATGTGCCAATAAGATTAGTTTATTTCATGTTGTTAAGTCCATGTACTTTGTGTTTGACCAGCACACTTGGTTGTATTATACTGGAGGTCAGTTTGCAGTAAGACTCCAAGCCGACTTACCTCTACTTCTTTGATGTTTCGGGCTTAATGGCAAAACGGCTATAGAGTTTTTTTTACTTTGAACCGATCTCCATCACTTGGTAAAAAATATAAAAAACGATGCAAAGAAGGACAATTTAAGGAAATTATACTATCTAACCATATCTATTGATAATATAGAATCAGTTTGTTTTGGTTGCCTTTACGGTGTCAGTAATTAATAAAAACAATATTTCGTTTACTCCAACCATCTTAATATCTGAATTCTTACTCCGTTCATACACGTCATTCGACAAAAATATGGTTAAACATGACAGGTAAAAAGGACGTGGTACGTACATTATAAAGTTACTTTACATCGCAGGTAATTAGTAATTATTATGCTTCAAAACTTAAGTATCAATTTTCGAATATATATTTTTGTTTGCTTTGCATTAATGACACGTTACCTAAGGCACATAAAAGACGAAAAGCGAATACCAATACTGTGTTTCTCACAAACAATATGTTACAGAAAACTTGTGCACATTGGTATATGAACAAACAATGCATGTGTAACATAATCAGGAGGAACGACCTTTGATATACCAATTTGTATAAACTTAATGAATTTGTAAAACCTGTAGCATCAGGTGACGAATAAGTGTATTAAATTTCCTTAAACAATTACAATTTATCTTTTGGAACATAATCAGACAACTAATAGTGCTGAAAGTAAAACTATATGCTTATGCAGCGCTTTTGTTAAATTGCAGTGCAAAGTGCATTTGTAGTACATGCACTACGTTCAAAACCCCTACAAAAAGAAATTAACTCAACTTCTTGAAATTTCAGCTTGCAGTTATGTCCGTTTTGTCTGAAGTAAGGCTGTTCATATTAAGCATAAAAAGTAAAGAAAAACGGTAAGCAATGCTCACTAATGAACAGCCCTGCTACCCTATGTGAAAGAAATAGCCATGTTTTGCTATGTAAAACTTTTAATATCATTCCGATCAAAATGTAAAAAAAATATCAGGTGCACAATTGCACTAGACAAAGATATGTGAACATTTAATCAAATTTAGCTAAGTGGTGTAGACTGAGTTGCGGAAAACAGATGGGTACCTCTAAGTGTAAAGGACGGACACCTACATCACTTTTCATGTGGGGGTATACAAAAAGGAAAATATTTAACAGGATTAATGTTTTATTGTTTTGATTTCTATAGCTGCAGCTACGATTAATACAATAATTGAACCATCTAAAGCAGACATTTCAACGTTTACTATTGGATTAATATCCACGGTCGAAATAACAACGACTGCAGTCACAACTAAAGGATTAACATCCACAGCTGAACTAACAACGACTACAGTCACAACTAAAGGATTAACATCCACAGACGCATTAACATCCGTCTACACATCAACGACGTTTGAAACGACAAATAAACCAACGAACGAGTATGTAATAAGCACGAAAATTGTCCCCAGTAAGTGTAATTTATTTGCATGCATTTAACATTTGATATCAATACCGAAATAAATTTGACGTGGCGTAAATTTGTGGACTATTATTAGAGGGCTTTAAAATTAAGATAGCAAAATCCGGGAAATGTCAATCAGCACGAATATCACCCATTATATTGTTGAAAATTGTCAGGGTTGTACAATTATATTTATGTGGTAAAGTGTACTATTCGATAAGTGAACGTGTTTTAGTAAGGCTTTTTTGGGTGAAAAATTAATACTGCTTACCTCATATGGTCCAGCTTTTGCTCCTTCTGTAGATCAACAAATGTACTTATTGAAATCAACTACTTGGAGATATTCGGCGTTTTGAAATTTGGCGGTTGTTTTTCATTTTGAAAGGACGATTTTCCATAGTAAAATTTGATCTAAATTAGAACAGAAGTGTACGCTAGGTACAATCGATTGCTGTTTATTCGAAATCCTTCGGGTACTGTCGTCTGCAGTTAAGGCGGGAAAAGTCTTGCGGTTCGTCCGATTACCATTAAACGTCACGAAATCAGAAAAACTTTTGTAAACAACGCAAATTTAGAAACAAAAATGACTGACTCACTATGTAAAATTTCCATAGCAAAAGTCAATAACGATTTGTAACAAGTAAACAAAAAAGGCATGGTAAAATAAATAAGACATGTTATCGTAACTAAATTTTTCTACTGGATTTTTGTAATAAAATGGTAAAATATGGAATAATGCAAAATGCAAACACAAAACAGCACTCCACGGGGTGCGACTTGTAGTATGGTTTATATTTAAGATTTACTTAAATCGAAGGCATATTCTCAGATCTATGGCAGATGAAGTCATACTATTGAAAAATACATGGGCGATGGCGATCGAAAGTACTCAAAGACACGTACGTCACAAACGTTTCAAATTTATGACGAATTTTGGTTGCTCAAATCTAACAGGCCAGCAAAATATACAATTGGTGATTACGATCGAGTTCAACTACGCGTAACCACGCAACAGAATGTCGTTTAGATGTAAAAAGTTTATATAAAGTAAAACTACTAAAACGTTATAAAAAGATCACCAAGTGTATCTCAAATTGTGAAATGTGCAACGAAATGACCCAAACGATGATTTGGAGAATCTGCTGTAAATGTTTTGCGCAATCTTATTAAGTGACAGTCGTCATCTAAAAATTAAACTGTTGTAAAACTTATTGTTTAAAAAAACAAATGCTGAATATTAATACCTTAAAGTTAAATTTTACAACCATTCCAAAACCTCCAAACGAGCAATTTCTTTTACTCCTGTCTAATAATTTTAAAGAAAAGTTTCTGATTTTTATAAATAAAAGAGATAAATCTTACTTTGTAGTTTGTGATATCTGACATGGATGTTTTTTTATACAAATTTACTGTCTTTTTTTTCGTTTTCATGGATATTTTTTTAACTCAAATATCGACCAATCGGACTGCTAGGCAATTTAAATATGAGGAAAATCTCAAGCATTTGAGAATAATCTCAATTGGAGAAGTTTAATGAAACTATGCCCTGTAAAAGCGACTTCAATTTAAGGACGTACTTCGATTTGAGTCTAACATATATGGACAATAATTACTTTTCAGATTGTCTGAAGTATTTATTTGGAGAAAACTGCACGCTTAGATGCTACTGTGTTAATCAACCATGTAATAGTGAAACTGGAATATGCCCACCCGGTGGATGCGAAATTGGATTTAAAGGTGGAAATTGTTCTACAGGTATTGTGTTTTTACTTAAACAGACATGCATTATTCTGCCAGCTCTTTTCTATTCATTATTAAGGCTTTCCACTTTCCGAGTGGAAAGCCTTCCTGTAATTTGTCTGTTTATTATTCTTTTTTTTCCAAGTTTTCTTTTCCCATTATAAATTTTGTTTCGCGACATGTTGTAAAGACCTTTTGTACTATGGGTGTATGAGACATTACGCTTTCACAGTTGACCCTGTCACACCGAACACTTTTTCTTTATGGAGTTATTTCCCTTGTCATCAAAAAGCTTGTGTACAAATAAACTTTGAAACCGTAAAAGATTTTGCAATAAAAGTTGTTGCAAAATGGTCAGCTATTGATTGCGACAATTTATTACATATCACGCAAAGTATTTTGAGGACTCCTTGTTGGAATTATTGTGTTGTGTACAGATCTCCTCCTTTACTACAATAGATAGAGAACTGAAACCTTTACCAAAATGTGAATCATATTAAGATCTTGAATCGTCAAATTTTTATTTGACATTTTTATAAGAGTTATCTCCCCTAGACCACTAAAATATATTTTGAATTGCATTATATCACTTTATCTTAGTAACTATAACAGATATTTATATGAAACCTTATATCATTAGTCATCATTTACCTTGACCTTGAAAATGAACTCAAGGTCAAAGGTCAAGGTCACGTTTAAAATTTTGGCAATGTCTTGTCATCGCTATTCCTTTAAAACGGTAAAAGATAGGCAATAAGTTATAATGGAAAAAATGTTGGCCTCATAAAGGCGCAACTTTTTTCTATTTGGAAGGAAAGGATCCGGCTTCATCTTATAGGAGTTATCCCCCATTACAACCATTGATAATTAGTTTTTCATGCCACTACGTATCAACTATTGATATTAGAGGCATGGGGTCTTCACTATAGATCAATAGGACCCTTGACCTTGAAAACATATACAAGGTCAAAGGTCAAGGTCATTTTCTTTTTTTTAATATATAATAAGTAGTCATATCTCAATGACTATAAGAGATATTGGCATAAAATCTTCAATGTTAATCACTGTTGACCTTCAGCATGGTCAGGGTCCTGCTGTAAGAGTCAAGGTCAAAGTCCTTTTTAAATGTTTTTCATGGTACTATGTATTTTGAATGGCTTATTCTTTTAATGCTATTGTCTATAATTAATATTTACGTAGATTAAAAGATCAGTTGTCAAGGTCATTCAAGTTTTTTTACGTCCTATTTAATGACCTTTCTTATTTTAATGATATTTAAGTAGTTTTTTTAATATTTTTTGTTCTTATTAATTGCTATAGACAATTTACGTATGTTTCTTAGCCATTTAGTTTCAAGGTTATTTATTTAAGGTCTTCTTTTAAAGTGGAAAGCCTATTAATCGTTCTTTAGTTTTTATTTAATTTTTGCTTGTTATCCTGATCGGTTTAAACTGCCACTCGGTTGAGAGTACTGGTTGTTGACTACTAGCCACTGAGGATGTCAAAATTTACACCCCTCGTGGGTGCATTTATATGTTCGCATATTTTATTTATTCCATATTGTACTTTGTTATTGCAAACATCCAGTAGAAAAAAAATATTGATTACATGTCCATATTTCATGCTATGTTGTTTTCATGTTTCAATCGTCCTTGACTTTTGCTACGAGAATTTTATATTGTAAGTGAGCCATATTTGTTACCGAAGGGACCTTACGTTCAATATTGTTCTGACAAACTGCGAGACTTTTCCGCCTTAACAGCTAACGACATTGACTGAAAGGTTTCAAACATGCAAGAAACCTCTGCTCCTAGTTTACAGTTCCGTTGTAGTTTATGTCAAAATTTACTATAGAAAATCGCCCTATCGAAATGAAAAAAAACGGCATTTCAAAACGCTGATTAAATGTGGAAAATATTTTTTCAATTTGCATCTTTTTGGATCTGCAAAAGGACTATAAGTTCAACGATACGCGGTGAGCAGTATACAGTTATTTCATATATGATTTGGAAACGGTAAAACTGTTGTCCCGAGGTGGAGGGGATAGTGTTTTGAACTGTTGCCCAAGGCCGTAGGCCGAGGGCAACAGTTCAAAACATTATCCCTGACACCGAGGGACAACTGTTTGACTGTTCCCAAATCACATATGAAATAACTGTTTTATTACCTGATCAATAACTGTTTTAACAATACGTGCAGAAAAAAAAGGAACAAGAAATATCTTGGCAAATATGTTAATAATTAAGCTTTCTCAATTTAACAATCTTTTAACTATGTCACACCGCCAACATTTTATATGTCTGTATGTTTCCGTATTGTTTTTCTCTGTTATTTCGTCAAAAAAAATTAAAGAAACATTCAATTTGCTATTTTCAAATTCCTGACTGTAATTTGTTTAAATACTTCAACACATTTTAATTATTGAGAAATAGTCGTTGGATTCTTTCTAAACAAGTTATTTCCACCACATAAAAATAAGAGATTAAAGTAATATTGTTTCTTTACTGTTTTACATGAAATTGGGAAATCCTATATGACGTCAGAGCACGCGAGGGGAAACAGTTTAAACTGTTGACCGGTCAACAGTTCGCGAACGTGGACGTTTTTGTAGAATTTCAGAAAATAGTAAAAAATACCAAATTACATTTATATAAGGTATCAGGTAATAATTTTGTTTGTCACTCAAAACATCTTTGCCATGGTTCCCTGACTTATACTATAGATTGTTGTTGACCTATACAAGATTAAAATTTACTATAAAATCCATTGTAACTCTATCTTTTTCAAACAAAAATAATTACAATTCTGCAGCCATAAAAATCGTAAAAATCGTAAATTTACACTGACGTGTAAAGATAAGATATTCGTAACTTAACGCTTACTTCTACGATTGTTCGTATTCTCGAAAGTAATCGCAGTTTTACACGTAAAATAGCAGTCGTAGTTCTTACGGTTTGCACGAAGCGTCATCACGCATGCTCAATTAATTCTTTCACTTTGGAAGTAAACGTATCGAAAATATACCTCAAAATACTTTTATTATAACAGTTTTTTTTAATTACATAACCTTACAAATAAATAAATAAATAAATAAATAAATAAATAAATAAAATAAATAAATAAATAAATAAATAAATAAATAAGTCATGATATTAATTTTTGAAAAGGTGTTTTGAAAAGTAATCTGTCTATTTACCCTTACGTGGAACAAGACCCTTTTAAGGTTACGTTCCTTCAGTGCAGAAATTAACGAGTAGCTTCATGTTATAATAATGTAGTTATAATAATGTAATAAATAACCTAAAACCATTTTAACACAAACAAAACAGTATGATGTAAAATCGCAAATCGTATAGAAAAATTTTTATTTCCGGAACATTTGTTAAATGGATACGGATGTTCTATGTCAAATGCAACAAAATCGATAATTAGGGAATGTCTTGAAAAATGATTTCTCTTTACAAAATTTTGAGGGACGCTAGGACTTACGAGCGCTCAGGACCAGACGTAAGTTTACGATCGATTTTACACGTAACTTACAACTGCGAATCTTTGAGAATATTAAAAGAAACGTAAACTTACGCTACGTTTAAAATTACGTCTACGATTTTTTAAGAATATGGCTGCTGGTCTAAAAGCGATGCTCCTTATTAAGCTTCGTATTATTTTTGTATACGTGCATCAGCAAAGTTTGTTTTATTTGTTTGTTTGATGTTTAACGCCATTTTCAGCAATTTTTTAGCTATATCATGGCGTCAAGTTTTTATTCGGGAGGAAGCCGGAGTACCCGGAGAAAACCCTCGACCTGCGGTAGGAAAACTGGCAATCCTTGTCAATTAAGATTGGAGTCGAGTACCACTCTGCCCGCATTGAGAATCGAACCCACAATCTCAGTGTTGACAGACCACGTGATCAATAGCAGACAAATACCTTAACCACTCGGCCACCGAGGTCAGCAAAGTATATTCGTTGATAAAATATGTATAACGCACATCAATCATATTATGATTGGTATTTTTGTAGTTTCCTAATATTCAAAAGGGCAAAAATGGAAAACTAGTAGTGTTTGAAACAAACTAAATACAAATAAAAGACTTTTTAATTTTAACGCTGAGGTTTTTATAATTCAAAATGTTAATTTTTTCAACTATATCTAGGCGTCCAGTTTGTTTTGCGAGCAAAAGTCGTAGAACAGGTTACCACCGAGAGAACGACTGGCAATCCTTTTCAATTGAGTACAAAAAACAAGAAAGTGTTTAGGAAGTAATGTAGTTATTGTGAATTAGTATCATGAAGAGACTACACAAGCATGAACACAAAGCGTTTAAAAACGCGTTCATGTTGATGTGAAATTCACAAAGAGGGATCCAACATTAATGATTTACTTATTTTGATTGACATAAGTAGCTGTTTAGGCAGATTTCACTATACATAAAATCCAACCTACATGAGTGATGGAATTAACGGAAAACGTAAGCTACAAACAAAACAGATAAAAAATTATCTAAATAGTATACCTCGGAGTCAAAACTTATAGTTTTCAATTTTAATGGCCTTTTTATCATAACAATGTATTGCCTTATACGTTAAAATTTTGCTAATTTAGTCCTATTACCTATATGTACATGTATGTATACATCAAAAATGTCTGAATACCGACGAAGACGGAATATTTGTTGCTAAATCGGACATTTCCTGTTGACTTGGTTTCATTCTAGAATTTCTGTTTAGAGTGTGATCCAGGTACCTATGGTAATAATTGTGCCAATACGTGTACATACTGCTATAACAATTCATGTGACAGGTTTGAAGGCAACTGTACAGATGGGGCCTCGGTGGCCGAGTGGTCAAGGTAGTTCGTTTACTATTGATCACGTGGTCTGTCAACACTGAGATTGCGGGTTCGATTCTCACTGCAGGCAGGGTGTACTCGACTCCAATCTTAATTGACAAGGATTGCCAGTTTTCCTACCGCAGGTCGGGGGTTCTCTCCGGGTACTCCGGCTTCCTCCCCCAATAAAAACTGGACGCCATGAAATAGCTGAAAAATTGCTGAAAGTGGCGTTAAAACACCATTCAAACAAACAAACAAACAAACTGTACAGGTGGATGTGCAGATATGTATTACGGGAATCGATGTCAGTCGAGAGGTATATTAAATATGTTAAAATAATTTAAATATCCTTAATACTCAGTTTGCAATGCTCTTTCATCAGGAAAAAAGTTTAGTTGTGCCAAAAAATCATTAAATATCAAGGTTACACAAATAATTAATTTTATCTAGTGAACATTTTAAATATTATAGTATTACTATAAGTTCTTAATATTGATTAAATTATTGACCCGAGGCTTGTCATATTGGACTGAGGCAAAGTCGGTCTTATTTGCAGTCTAAGGACCAGTAACTCAGCAAATATGAAAAACTACTTAATTACAACCTCTACTGACTAACAGTCTAATTGTTATATTGACTCGTCTAATATTGATCCAAAACTTGGTACTTGGTACTGAGACAATGGCGCATATTGGCTGGGTAAGTGTCATATTGGTATTTTGTATTGTATTCGCAATTTGCGTTATATCAAGACCTGTATACCATTGTTAGGTAATAAATATATCTAACAATATCGTTGCCATTCTGTATAATATATACAAAATGCATTTTTAGTACTCTCAGATAAATACCTATTAGTGCGGAAAATTCCATCGATACAGGCTAGTAGACATGTATTATGTCTATCTCTAGATTAACTTCGGTAAGGAAAGTTATATTGGTATACAGAGGATTTCGATAATAGTTTTGAGCTCTGGTCTTGGTGATGGCGAATGTGTGCAACAGTGTCTCAACATTTCTAATACCACTAAAATTTGACAGACTAACTTTAGTTCTAACAGTATTGGGTTTAAGATATTTGAATTAAAACGAGTTTTAAATAATAAATTCGACATTCACACATTATTATTATACATAATAGAATTTTTCACTATCCTATTTCAAAAAGTGTGTTATAAGACGCGATCAATATCATGTATATTGTATTCCTTCAATAAAAAAAATAGTCAGAAATTTATACAATTAATGTTATATTTGTTTCTTATAGTTTCATTTCAGCCATGTAAAGACCCCAACACAAATGTTATAGTATATGCAGTAGTAGGAACCTTCTTTATAACCGTGATACTTCTTGTACTTAGTACTGTAGCTGTGCTAAGGTAAAAATGTTTACCATTCTACCATTATATAAATATATGAATACAATTAATGATACGTCTGTAACAACAAACACTACTAAGTTTAAACTGAACAATCGCCAATTTCTTTTCCTCTTCTTTCTTCTTCACAATCTTTGTGATTAAACTGGTTTTATGAACTCGGATTGAGAGGTATCAGACTACAAAACCATTTCTAATTTTTGCTTCAGATTTAGAAGATTAAGATGCTGTCAAAAGAAGTCATACAGTAAAGAAACAACAGTGTATGAAAATCGGGTTTTTAGTAAGGACCATTATACTTTATGCTCTCCATTTGTGTAAATATTTATACTGGATATAACTAGGACACTCAAATCTTTTCAAACTTTAACCAGTCCACACTAGTTCAAAATAAAGTCGAGGCTGAAATATAGATTTAACGTTGTTCATTACAAGAGTTAGGTTGGTACATATATTATATACTAGTATTTTGAGAGTAAATAAAATGTCATCAAAGATGCACCATACTGAGTTTAAGAGGTAATGTATAACATTAAATAACCTCTGGAACCTAAAATTTATAATTAGATTATGTGTTTTAGATGATAAGAGCAACGTATCAGATTATACAGACATCGTTCCCATTAGAAACGAGCAGCAGTACGAGACATTAGGGTAAGATATTGTAATATTAATCAATTATTTTGTTACCTACAACAGCAATCAAATATCAATTAAAGACAAGACTATTGTCTATTTACATATTGTAAACAGAAGTGTAAATAGTCTGTCGAATAAAAACATTTGTAGATTTTGAAAAAGTGCCTTGGCTCTTGGGGTGTCAACATGGTGTTTACAAGTTCCGGGCATACTTGGGCAAATGTTGGCTTACCTCCAACCTTAATTGAATGTTTCCGGTCAATAGTACGTACACGTGTATTTGCTGCTTAGAAAAAACCAAATCCTATAATATAATTGCTCGAAATGGCTTGAGTGAAACTCATCCTAATTAAGAAACAGAGTATAACTGAGTTTTACTTAAGTTCATGACAGAAAGGTGGGACTACAACCATTGTTAACGTATCAGAAGTTTTCATTAACTTTTATGTTGTTTCATAACCTTTATCAAACTGGTAAGCATTTAACCTTTTAGGCAGACCTATAATAACGATTGATTACATTATTTATTCACTCAACTTCAAGCAGAAAACAACGTCGATTTCAAAACTATTGACTGGTCAATAGCTATAATCTTGCAATAAACTTTAAAAAAGTGTCTCACACTATGCTTTTCAGAAATGTCTCATTATGAACGTGGTGTCATTTATATACCTGTGGATGAGACCATTGGATGTTGTCTCTGCTACTGCAAAACAACGAATGACTGCAGCATAATTTATTTGTAATTAATATAAAATAATAGTTTTATCGGACATTTGTATAACTCTTCTTTTGGTATTTGCATGTACATGTATTAATATGTATGTCCCATGGGAAGTTTGTTATAATATGATATTATTACGTGATGATTTCTGCATTGGCCTAGTTATTGATCCAAGGCTCGCTGTATTGCCCGAGGCCCAGTCGACGATCAAAACAGCTGACTGAGGACCAATAAAAAGGCCAATACAAAAATCATTACGAAATGATATCTTTATAAATTAACTAAGCCAAATCAATCAGGCTAAAAAAATAAATCATATTGGCAGTTTTACTGTTATGTGAGTTAATATTATAACTGTTAATTTATATTGCATCATCTAGTGTTTGAATGGCATTATCTTGTTAGGGAGATCGGTATTAAAATGCGCATTAAACCAAGCTCATAAAGTAGTTCAGTAAAAATTGCAATTTTTCGCTCATTAACTGTTATATTTAAGAACGTGTTATAGTGATGCGTGTTGGACATAAGGAGTTAAAGGAGTATTTCTTTAGCTTAGCTCACTTGACTATTAATAAAGGGTTCTAGCTCCGTACTCCGTAGTGACAAAATGTCATTGCAGCATGTTCTACCGTTTCAGATATAAGACAGTAAATTATGTATAGAGTCTGCGATTTCTATTTCTGTTATTATAATTTTGACTTATTTTTCACGAAATTATTCCTTTGTACCATACGGGTTATTTTTTTTCATTAAGAGCTATCTTTGTAGAGTCAGCATCAACATCATTGTCATCTATAACTGTAGTTACAGTCAAAACATTTATTATTTATCCATATTTAATTTTTACTTTTCCAGTTGTGACAACCTTGACCTTTCAAATTATATTTTTTGAGATACACAATACCATTTTGATTATTTTCTTTTTTATCATAATGTTAGAAAACCTCTTTTTATTTATTAACTTAGGTGTGACGATACATGTAAAAAAAGTCACCGTGTTTTGGTGAGGTTGTTTTTTATTTCAAATTATAATTTATTCACCTACAAATGGAGCATAAGCTCGACCATACGCGGTAAGCAGCTTTTATTTATCAGACAATTAATGTTATGTTTCTTTCTTATACATTTGTATAACCTTTGTAGTAGTCAACAATCTTGTTTCGTCATATACAATCAGGTATTTTGTCTTCTACGCGTCTTCTATTTATTTAATGCATGTGCATTAGAGAGATTTTAGCATACTGTTTGTTTTTAGAGTGACATAATTATGTATAATAAACAAAATAATAATAAAGTTTACACCAAGTTATTGAAGGTATTTTGTGAAGCATTTTTTGAGGTTTCTTGAATATAGCCCCACTTTAGTTTTGCTGGATATGTTGTGAGATAAGCAGTGTGTCTATAGTAAATAATAATATCAAAATGCAATTGATACATCAACTCCCGTTGACGTTGCATGTGCCATATTTCGACTACATATATATAATAGTCGCTCATATTATTGAGTGTTAAAAAAATTTATTACTTTTTGTATAGAATTTTGTGTCTTTGTTAATAAGGTGCTGCAGAAGAGCATTTTGACAAAAAACATGGCACCCAGACTGCGTTTTTGATTAATATATTTTTATGTAATATTAATCCCATGTCTATACATAGTTTTGTTACCACTAAACCTTACCCTTTTATTTGTTATCTTAGGTGTGACGATAAATTTAAAAAACGGTTTGGAAAAAGCTAGGCAAACAAGAAAAAATATCAGTACCATAAACGATAAAAATGGCAACATAGAGAAAGATCAGGGTAAAATATTGGAAATTGAACGAGATTATTATATTGATTTATATTCTTCACAAAATCCCAATAAACATGATATTGAAAATTATATTAATACATTAACAAAAACAAATTCCTTATCGCCAGAAGAAAGTCAAACCCAAGAAGGGTTATTGACCATAGAAGAATGTACCAAATCTATATTTAATATGAAACTAAACAAATCTCCTGGAATTGATGGTCTGACAGTTGAGTTTTACAGAACTTTTTAGGAACAGTTAAAAGAAATGGTAGTCAAAGTATTTAACAAATGCTATGAAAGAAAAGAACTTACAGATATGCAAAAAACTGGATTAATTACTTTGATCTTTAAGAAAAATGACCCCCTAAATCTTGATAATTATAGACCCATTACTCTTTTAAATGTAGACACAAAAATTATAGCATACACTTTGGCACAAAGAATCAAACCAATACTTCATAAAATAATTCATAATGATCAAAATGGCTATGTTAAAAATAGATATGTATGATTTAACATTAGACAAATCCAAGATATTATAGATTATTCAGAAAAATATAATATTGATGGAGCAATTCTGTTTTTAGACTTTTCTAAAGCATTTGACTCACTTGAATCGGACTTTATGTACAGTGCAATAAAAAATGGGTTTTAAAGAATCAATGGTTCAACGGATTCAAACACTTTATACAAATATTACAGGATGTTTACTTAACTATGGGTGGGTCTCTGCTCCCTTCACCCTAAATTGAGGCATAAGACAAGGATGTCCTGTCATTGCTCTGATTTTTGCTATAACCGTAGAAATATTAGCATGCCAAATAAGAGAAAACAAATATATTAAAGGTATCAAAATTTAACTGGACACCAAAACACACAGTCTTAAATTAACTCAACTGGCAGATGACACAACACTTTTTGTAAGATCAAAGCAAGAAATAACCATAGCTTTGAATAACTTGGAAGAGTTTGGTACGCTGTCTGGGCTTAAATTAAATAGAAATAAAACGGAGGGAATTTGGTTAGGGAAACTAAAACACTGTAGAGATAAATATGAAAACATAAATTGGTCAAATAAGGTAAAATGTTTAGGAGTTTTTTTTTGGTCATAACAAAGAAGAATGCATAAGATTAAACATAGAAAAACAACTTTTAAAATCAGAAAACACTTTAAAAGGATGGGAAAAAAGAAATTTAACTATTTTGGGTAAAATTACTGTAGTCAAAGCACTAATAATTCCTAACATAACATATGTAGCCTTAGTCACAACTCTTGACAAAGAAAGTCAAAAAACAATTCAAGACATTAATTTATAACTTTATCTGGAATAAAAAAAGGAAAAAGTTAAACGTTCTGTAAGATGTCAAGATTTCACCGACGGAGGCTTAAGAATGATTAACATAGATAAATATATTGAGACTTTACAACTTAATTGGATAAACAGATTGTTAAATAAAGAAGTTGCAAACTGGAAAATTATACCAAAATACTACTTTGATAAATTCGGACCAAACTTCCTATTGTTTAAAATGAACATTAAATCTTTAAATGATATACAAGATATTAAGAATATCATGCCTTCCTTTTATTTCAAAATATTAAAGACATGGATTGCCATAAACAACAAAAACAAAACTGAACCAAAAACTTTTAGAGAAATAAGACAACAAATAATATGGGGTAATCAATTTATTAAATTTAATAGAAAAAGCTATAATCTATAATAACTGGATAAAAGATGGAATCATTTTTGTTAATGATTTAATATGTTCAAATGGGCAAATTTCACAAAACTATATGTTATCTAAGTTAACTTTAAAGTATAACTGGTATTCAGAATACTCAAAACTAATTAAAGCAATCCCAAAACACTGGATTAATATCAGTTTAGAGGAAACCTCAAAGCATACAAAAGTTAAATGCTTAACGAATTTAGAGATTAGAGACTCTTACGGAATAAACCATCGGCTTTCAATTTTATCATCCAAAAAAAAATTATATTATATTATATATATATATATATATATTATATATATATATATATATATATATATATATATATATATA
Source organism: Limnoperna fortunei (assembly GCA_944474755.1). Lineage (NCBI taxonomy): Eukaryota > Metazoa > Mollusca > Bivalvia > Mytilida > Modiolidae > Limnoperna > Limnoperna fortunei. The sequence goes on along the minus strand of OX104111.1, from coordinate 50,923,440 downwards.
TATATATATATATATATATATATATATATATATATTATATTATATTATATTATATTATATTATATTATAAAACATATTATTATGCAAAAATAAAGAAAAGCCCAATTGGTTTTTTTAAAGTGGGAAAATGATTATCCCCAATTAAATTTTAGAAGCTGTCTTTTTTTTTAATTTTAAAAGTATCGAAGAAAATAAACTAAAATTGTTCAAATGGAAACTCTTCCAATATGTTTTGCCATGTAAAAAATTACTAGCACTCTGGAAAATTTCTAATAGCCCTTTATGCAATATGTGTGAAGTAGTAGAAGATTATGAACACATGTTTATCACATGTGAATATTTAAGCGAATTCTGGGAGAAAATAAGGGAACTTTTGGAAAAAACTAAAAATTGGAAATCATGTTATAAACCTAAAAAAATCTTGTCTTTGGATATAAAATTCAGGATAAGACTTTTCTGGTTGAACTTTCTTCTACTTATCATTTTGTTTAGTATAAATAAGATATATTACCTATCAGAACAAAAAACTAAGAGAGTAAATGTATTTAATTTGTTTAAATATGAATTTTTGAAGAGACTAGAAGTTTGGAGTTTTAGAAAATCTCGGATTGATCCAAATTTGAACATTATGGAAGAAATTCTCCTACACTCGTAATTCGTAATATAATGTGTATGCGCTAATAACAGAAGGTGCTGCCGCATCAGCTCAATTTAAAATATTAGAGTGCGTCTTTTATCTGTAATAAAGTGTATACTTACTTACTTACTTATATGCAAATGTATTTAATTATTATTTATCCACACGGTGTCAAGACACTAAAGGGGACCAATCAAATTTAGAACATATAAGAAAATAGTACTTACAAACAAAATAGTCCTGTTTATCTTAGTGTATATTAAAAACTAGTGTATGGATTTTAATAAATGAAAGTTTTTCTGAAAGGTAAATATATTGAAAAATTTTTGAGTCATAACATGGTCTGTTCTAATGTTGTTTAGTATATTTTATGTCACATTTACTACGTGACCTATAAACCAAGATTTTCTGAAAAGAAAGTGCTATTTTTAGAGTGGGGTTTACCCGAAGTTGGTTTTCTCTGGGAAGGTTTTAAAGTGGTCATGAAATTTTGAGAGAACATTATGGTGGCTTATTTTTGCCATCCACATAATTTTGGTCGACATAGTTTTATCTCGACCAGTCGTGATATTATCATACCAAATTACGATAAATATCTCGTTATGTCGACATTTTCTCTTTTTATCGTGACTGGTCGAGATAATAATATCTCGTCTTTTTAAGGAAAAGTCGAGATATTTTTCTCGTTTTGGTGATTTTTTTATCGTGAACTGCCTGTTTCTACCATCCAAATAATATTTTGTCAACAAAAATTTATAGTGACTTGTTGAGATAAGTATCGTGACTAGTCGACATAATATGATAAGAGGATTATATGAAATCTGTGGTGGCTTATTTCCCTTGACTTTGATTATTTTTAATTAAGTGACCTTTTCTAAAAGTTTTATTATAAATTTGACAATTTACAGATCCGGAAAATATATTTTTATTTTTGATGGAGTTATGATCTATTGTTTTTGTAAATTATATATGTTTTTTTCATCAGGTAAACTCTAGGTGAAACATTTGAACTTTTGTGTCATTGTTTTTTACTGTGTCAAATATTCATAGTACATCTGCTTTATATTTTAGTCAGAAATGTGTGTTGTGTCCACATCCTATTCCACTGTTCTGTACTCCCGATAGGTGACATTAGACTGCAATGTACAGTCTCTCTGAAAGCTGGTTTACATTATAGTTTGGGGGTGGGTGATTTTATTAATTATTAATAGATTTGACACAATTTTAGTTGTTCTTTTTATTACCATTGACCTTGCGATAAAGTTGTTTAACTGTCATTATTATACCCCCTTGAAAAGTGGGGGTATAGTGATAAGGGTGTCCACCATTACACCTAATTATACCCTTCTCTCATCAACAACTTCTGCTTAACCACTCGATGAATTTTCATGAAACTTTCACACAATCCTTATTACATAATGCAGATGTTTATCTTTTACTTGAAAATTTGATCTAAATGATTTTTTGGGGTTTCCCAAAGCAAATCATGGACATAGCTATTAGATGACAAGAGGTTACTAATCTCTCTTTCACAACTCATCCTAAACCATTCATTAGATTTTCATGGGCATTTTGCTCCATTTTTGTATCAACATGTTCATGTGCACCTTTAATTTAAAAATCTGATTTTTGGGGGCTAGTAGGGGTGTATTTATTTGTGAGCTGCAGCTCACACTTTTTAGCTTATCTGACCCAAAGGGTCATGTGAGCTTTTTTCATCCCTTGCTGTCCGCTTGTTATAAGTCCAACTTGTCAAAAATTTTCTCCTCTGAAACTGTTGAGCCAAATGCAACCAACTAGGTATAATTCTTCTCTAGAGTGTCCTCTTAAAATTATAGTTCCAATTTTTGATTTGTCAAAAACATTGCCACTGTTGCTTAAAACAAACGGAAAATAGGCTACAATCACAAATGAAGTCTTATGACTAAGAAAAACCACTATAATAGAAAAAATCTTAAGGGTCCCAGGCTCTACAGAATTAAAAACTCTACACATTTCTTCATTTAGTCAAATTTGCCAGATGACCCCGGGTAGGAGTTATGGCCCTTTAAAGTAAATGTTCAACTGCATGGATGAGATCTGATTGCCAAATAAAACCTCCGTTTTTCTTTGGGACACAGTTGTCAGGCAGTCATTCAACGGCATATTGCTGTGGAACAGAAACGGGAAAAAAGGAATCATCTTAACACAATTCAAAACAATTTTAATCAGAAAAGCTATCCCGAACAACACGTAAAATTTCAAGTTAAACTTCAATTGTTTTCAACAAGAGACTGGTTTCGAAAGGTAAAACTGTTTTAAGAGTCCGTATAAGACACAAATTCTTATAACCCTGATTCAAATATTGGCAACGAAGGCAACAATGAAGGGTAAAAAAAACAGACAATTTGGTATATGTAGCTCTTGCGTAACAAATTATTAAGGAGATGTATACACCCTACGCAGGTGAAGAAAAGAAATGTTAACTTTATCTAGTTGTCCTGTACCTTGTCGCCTCTAGTATAATGCATGATAACTATCTGTTGACTGAGTGACTCTAAATTTGTAGTTCCTCTGGTTCACCCTAATTCACATTTAAGTAAAAGATTAGTAGGTTCTTTGGAAGGTGGCTGGCTTATTTGGTATTTTACTTGTTCAATGTATTCCCCGCTTGTTTATCTTTTATATTTTTTTTAATTGCATTTCTCTATAACTATGTCTAGTAAATTTGAATTCATTCACTTTATTCAGTAGGTGACTTATACCGTTTCACGCTTACTTATTTTTGACACAAATGCTTACTGTTTACCAAATGAATGTTTTGTCAGGTTCGTATAAAATGTTCCAGTGGTGGTTTTCTTAGCATGACAAAGCAAGCATTTTTAATGCATGTTTTATACGACTTATTTAATATGACCTTTAGAAAAAAGCTTTTGGAACATATACCTAGTATATAAGAATACATCAATAGTGAACAGGTGCAAAGGTGTGTAGGTAACTTCATTACTGCCAGACAAGTACATGTAGATTCAAATGTGAGTCAATAAACTTGTCCATTTCAACAAAAAAAATCCCTACTTAGTAATAGACCACATAATGAGTAATCGACCGAGTCATTACTACATGTATAAGAACTCGAGGCCCTTATGAACTTTAATCGTTCACCTGACAGCATTGGTCAACTGTGTTTAGCAAATTGCAAGCATTCCTCTGGCATTGACCTCAAAGGAGGGAACATCAAAGACGACTATTTTTATTTACAAGGACTGAAACTGTTATAAAAATAAAAATTACGACAAAGTTCCAGGCAATAAATTTTGTTACGCCCGAGGCGTGTTTTGTTTATTAGACTCGTCAGAGACATTCTAGTCAAAAGTTTGCAAATCCAAGACCAACATATGAACATGAAGAGCGTTAATTTTATAAACAAATTAAAATCTACCGAAAAGGAAGCTAGACCACACTAAGACCAACCTGTGTCTGGGAGTAAAAGAGCAAAAGTCATCGAACAACTTCAACCCAGTTGACATGAAGATCTCAAACATCTTTTTTCTATCTGCTGTGGCTTACTTTCTTTAGGTCATTAATATAAACAATGTTCATTTTTTTATGATAAAGATGCATTAACTCCTATATGAGACAGACTTCGGATCATAGCAATGCAATACTTTATTTTACCATTAATTTCTCATTTAAAAAACCATCACTCAAATTTGCGGACGAATACACATTACAAGCCAATCACATAACACATTAATTACAGCTTTTGTTCAGGATTGGAAAAATCTTCAGTTGCTTATTTGAAAATGCATTTGTCTGGCACAAGTAAAAAAAATGCTTGTTTTGCTCTTACTGACTTTGTGTACACAAAAACAAAAATTCGAAAACTAAGGATACCAAAGACACTTCCGTAAAAATATTCTGCCATATGTATTACAGTATATGTATGTGTTGCATATTCAATGTTATTTTGGAAAACATATTGGATAGTTTCGGTTTAAACCTTATAATATTTTGTTTTGAGTTCAATTATTTTATGCATTTCCCACCAAACGTATATGTTAATGTATATCATTGATTGTAAGTATAAATTCGCAAAAATAACTCAACTGCATCATCTTTTGTGCGGGTTGGAAATACAAGTGCCTTTTGTAAAATAACAGCTCTTGCTACTGCATTAAAATCTTTGCATACACCATTGATTGGAGGAACCTGTGTACACTGCTGTTGGATTGCATAAATGTTTTCGGGTAAGGGCATTCGAAAATCTCTGCTACCATACATCTCTGGCTGGAAGTACAAGACTTCTGGTTTACCAAATGGACCAATCGCAGTTCTACTACGTCTAATGCTATGTTCTTTCCAATAACGCTGAGTGTTTTTCAATTCAACATCTATCAATGGCATGAAACAGAATCGGGCGCATTTTAAATGAATCATGTCTGAAGTGTCAAGTATTCCGTATTCGGCCATTCCTTTCAGCACATCTATCCATCTTTGCCCACATACATCTGAGGTTTCTGTAGAATTTCTCTATACGTGAATTTCGGTTGGATGATCCATACACAAAGCTTGATAATCCTTCAAAAGAATCTCCATGTTGCCATCGGAGCGCATACTGAAGTACGATTAAATTATCCGTACGCCTGTCTGCATATATTAAAGAAGGAACACCATTTATCTCTCGAATGTAGTTCAGATACAAATTGGCAATATATAGTAGATTCTTATTTGAGTTACATGCTATTAGCCAAACTGCTCGACCCGTCGATTGCAGCGTGTATTGATATACCATATGGTTTTAGTTTGTCCCAACCATCGACATTTATAGCAAAATTAGGACCACTGTTCAGGTACTAACGGCCTGTCAGTACATGATGAACGCGAGCGCACACTATCTTCATCAAGAACTATAAGTACAATCCTCACGGTATATAATGAGGCATATAAATCGTGATCCAATAGTGTACGTCTCGTTAGTCTACACCCAACATTACGCCCTGAACCAGCCAGTTCTTCCCAAATGGCTGAGATGATTTCTTCTCGTGGTGATTCGTTATTTCGTCTCATCAAATTCTATCTTCTCAAAATGCGATGAATTTGTCGCTCACTAATTGGTGTACCATGACGAACAGTTAGGAATCCCATTGTTTCTTTAATAGAGTAAATAGCTACGAAGTTATCACGATCTAATACATTTTGTGCTTGAACATTATTTAATAGGTCTCCAACGTATCTAAATGTATATTCGTGCTGCAAAATAAGAATTATGCATGAAGGTAATAACAAAATACAAAACACCAAGGATATTTCAAAACACAATCCCACAAATCAGAATAAAACAACTGGCGAGTTCGAAGATCAACAGCTACCATTTTGTGAGTTACCACAATGGTTATGACTTGGTACCGGCATTTCAAAAGAAATGATGGGTTAAACAAGGTTCTACGGCATCCATAAAATTTTACTCTTAAGTTTAAAAGAAAAACCTACATATATGACTGTTTCACATTTCACGCGACGCACTCCAGGAACATTTTGACTTAGAAGTCACGACGTATTTGTTATAAGTCATAACAAATAAGTCGTTATACCTAATTCGTAATGTATTTATCCCGTCCGTGAGTTTTTTTAAAAATCAATTAGTTGGGGATACACGACCTATATATATATATATAGTTATAGGGACCTTCCAAATACATCATACATGTAATCAATTTAAGGGAAATGTTGCGTATATAAAGCTATATCCTTAACATGAAACAAACATGAATATGAGACTGTATATCGTTGTAAATTTAAAAAATAAATATAATGTATTGCGCAATTTACGGAAGTTTATTATCAGCTAGTTAAGTTTGTTATTAAAAAAATGCCTATTTTTTCTTGTCATGTGGCATTTGCTACTTTGTCTCAATGCAGTTACGGCCCTGGCAGCCACTCCCTTAACTTCGAAAATTACATCATTTGACAATGAACAGTAATGTATATACATATCTCATGGACATTTTGAATTCTCTCAGAAAATAATTGAATTAAATCTTACAATTAGAATAATAGAATTAATACTCACAGTGAGCGTTTTCAACAACTTTTTTTCAAAGCGTGTGAAGAGGTTCGAGTTCTAGAGGTCTGTCCCAGTCACTCCGAATCAGGTGATTTCATCTATTTATAACTATCTTGCCTGTGTTATCATTATATTATGTCGATTCGTCATGATACTTATCTCGACAATCACTATACATTTTTGTTGACAAAATATTATGTTGATGGCAGAAACAGGCAGTTCAGGATACAAAAATCACGAAAACGGAAACAATATCTCGACTTTTCCATAAAATGACGAGATAGTATTATCTCGACCAGTCACAATAAAAAGAGAAAAAAGTCGACAGAACGAGATAATTATCGTAATTTGGTATGATAATATCACGACTTGTCAAGATAAAACTATGTCGACCAAAATTATGTAGATGTCAGAAATAAGCCACCATAGAACATAGGCCTTTCACGTACGATTCTGGACATTTAAGGTGTCGGTCAAGCTACGCTTAAGGTAAAAGAGCTGTGCTAATTCCAAAAATAACAAATTTAGTAGAAAATCTTAAAGAATTGGATTAGTGTTTTCACACCACATGCGTTAAATATTAAGGTTAAGAGAGATGGGTTAAGAACTAGTGTGAAAATCTAAAATATGATGTAAACATGGAATGATTTACGGCAACTGTCTTCGTTGATAAGTACTGTTACCCCGGGTGTGGGTGTATGTGGTGAAACTCTATACCCTGGTAACGGGTTAGTTAAATATTAACTGGTAAAACACACTGGTAGCATGTGTGGTACGAGCGGTATGCTAAGGGCTACTGGTTTGTAACTATACTATAGTCTATAATCTTGTTGGACTCTCACGAAAGTATTTGTACCATAGATAACAGAGACTAATATCTCAAATATAACATATTATTTATTTTCAGTATAATAACAATCATAATAAATTCCCCCAGAGCGTAAAAACGTAACAGGGACCCTCCCTACGGACAAATGTGGGAGTGGGAAATATGCTAATGTTATAGTAAAACGTAGTAAAAATATCAGGTCAGGTCAACAATGGGTAAACAATATATAGGGGAACGTACTCAGGTAAAGCTGGTAGCGGTTTTAGAAACGATTGCGGGTGTAACGCTCTGGTTTGCTAATCAGGGTCCAAAAATATCCAAATTCCCTGCGGTGAGCCACAATCTTGTTGAGCAGACGATGGTAAGAGCTTTTATAGTATTTGCCCACGGCCCACTGTTTCTATGGAAAATGTGGGTCAAATTAGAATACTTGATTGGTTCCGCCCACAAGTTCAGAGGTCACAATAATCAATATCCGGAACACATGCGCTGTTGACGTAAACATCGGGTCATGGCGGTATACATAAAATGGAAATACATGACGAGGGAAAAAGGGAGATTTGGGCTTAACAGAACCTATCCTTTACACAAAATGGACCCAGTTACAATATATCAATCCTACAATAATGCAATCAAAAGGTAAGACTGTGGGACAAGCGGGATATTAGGAGAACTAAAGCTGGGAAGGGATGGGGGACCCCCCTTTGGTCAAACAATGAGAGACGAACTTCATCCTAACAATTCCCATAAAATATAATAACAATATTTACAAACAATATAAAGTATCACGAACGCGATACCTGAAATAGAAACAATAACATATAATGTTCATCAGCTCAGCAACCGCACGTAGATTGTCACTTAGCACCAGCCCACGATGGCGCGATAAAAATAGCATTGAAAACGAAAGTACAATGTGCGACAGTGACTAGATAGAAATACAATTTACACAATACAATCCTATACACTTAGCACCTAACTGTAACACTACCCCCCACCCAGTGAAAGTTCGTCCTCGAACTAAAAAAGGGGACACCTACCTAAGGATAAAGCCTACCTATTACCTATCTCTAAATAAAACTACATAATTAATCTTCCGGGGAGCCTTCTACGCTTGTCCAGATGTCTCTTAGTTCCATAATCGTTCCATCAGGCAGATAACACCTTTCCTCTTTAACTATCATTTTAACACCAACAGGTACCAGTCGCCTCTGGTAACGAGACTGCTGGTTTCGTCTACAAAGGTTTATTTTTTCTTGTAGGGTCTTGGCCAGGGGATGTGACATGTAAGATGAGGGTGCTCCTGCAAAAAATAAACAAGGGTCCATGCACATGTCTTCATAATACTTGGTCTGGGGCTTGGTATCAATAGGGTACAATTTCCACTTCTCGGTTGGTTCACTACTGGGAATACATTCTGTGGTCATTAATTCTTGGTCACTGGAGGGCTTCTTAATCGATAAGTCTAATGGTATGTCTGGTAAGATTTGGGGTTCTGGTCGAGATAAAGTGTGAGCTAATTCTGGAACTTGGTTGACTAATGGCTTCGTGGTGGACAGGTCTATAGGCTGTGGTTCTGCTGTAACTGGGTCTGTTATACTGGATGGTGAGGAGATATGCAGGTCAAGAGCTGTTGGTTGCTTCTGGATTTCTTTTCTGTGCTCTGTAAGGAAGGGAAGATCTGTTGGAGAATACTGTTCAATACATGTAGGTCCTGTGGTCTTGATTGGTGACATTGCTGGTGTAAGGTATTTAGAAAAGAGGTCATCTGAGGGTATAATAACGAGTTCATCTAGTAATTCATTCTCCTTATCTCCCTCTTCTAATAATCGCCTCATCGGAGATGGAGTGGTTGGCGACCTTCTGAACATTTCCGCAAAATCCGGCATATTTTTGTCCCATTCCTCAAGTTGTTGCTTGGTATTGTCATCGAGTGGCAGCAATGGTTTTGTAATAGTTGATGGCATAGAATTGGTGACTCTTGGGGTCTCTGCCGGTGTGAATGTCAACCTGCAATGCTTTTTCAGTTCATGGTTTCTGAGCCTATAGCTATCATAAGTGGAGCAAGACCAACCACATCCCTCATATCTGCAGTACATACGATTCCCATGCATATGCCGCTGGTGTTTATGAAGTTAAGCTTTATTTGGGAACCTCTTCCCACACTCCTGGCACTGATCCACCCATGTTGGTTGATACTTTCTGTGAAATATAAATAAGGGACTAATAAGTCAAATGTACAAAGTACACATATAAAAGGTAGGCATATACTATCATAGTTAAATGTTGGTTGTGAGTTAAAGGTAAGTAATTCCAGGTAGGTTTGTACCATTTAAGAGTATTAACTTGGTTTATGGATCATGACATCATCAAGTTTTCATTGGTCCCTGGCATGGTATTAAAGGTAAGTTCACACAAATTTGCAAAATATCTATAATGGTAAAAACAATAACAAAACACTTGGTCATAGTGCTAACATCATGAAACTTTTGATGAACATTTCGTATAAAATTTCACATACTTGGTAGGTATGCACAAATATCAATAAGTCAAATGACTGCTGGTAACACAGTCCATATACACATACATCTATCAATATTCATTGATAATCACACAATGGTATGTAATATATATATATATATATATATATATATAAACATATAAACTAAAAATTAATCTGTCAGGTCCGTCTGTCTATTCTGGTTGACTACTTTCCATCTAGTATGACTGGCTGGTTCACCTAGAGGTTGGTACCACCTCTTTATGTTTCCTAAATATGGTTTTAATCTATTTATATGTACTATTTTAGATTGGGTCTTGGGGCCTTTCTGTATTCTGTATAACACATCAGACAATGCACAGACAATGGTATAGGGACCTTCCCATCTAAACTGTAATTTTGGACTCCTACCCTTATATCTCTTGCTGTCATTCAGTAAAACCCCCTCCCCAGGTTTGTATTGTCTGGTATGACAGGTAAGGTCATAACGTTTCTTTTGTTTTTCACTGGCTTCTATCAGCCTGTCTCTTACTATGTCATGGACTCGGTTCATACGGTTTGTTAATTTATTTACATATTCAGGTACAGTCTGAGAATCGTGAATTGTTTTACCATAGATAAGATCAATGGGCATTTGAACCTCGCGGCCAAACATCATAAAATTTGGTGATTCCCCCAGTGTTTCTTGGGGAGAAGATCTATACGCAGCCATGACAAAAGGTAAATACTGGTCCCAGTCTCGCTGGTTTTTGGCCACAAATTAACTCAACATATCTTCTATGGTATTGTTCAATTTTTCCACCAGACCTGAACTTTGAGGGTGGAAAGGACTGTTTCTTGTTTTGTCAATGTGCAGGGTTTTGCACAATTCCATAAATATTTGTGAAGTAAACTGAACTCCTTGGTCCGTATGTATCTGGGTAGGTACACCATAGCGACATATAAATTCACAAACTAGTTTTTCTGGTTTGAGCAGTAATATCTGTTAAAGCATAAGCCTCTGCAAAACGGGTGAAATAATCTGTCACAACTAATAAATATTTATTTCCATTATAGGTTTGAGGAACTGGACCTAAGATGTCCAATGCTACCCTGTCCATTGTCTCACCCACTACATAGGTTTTCATGGCCCCTCTGGTAGATCGAGATGGTCCTTTTCGTTTTTGACATTCTAAACATTGTTTACAATACCTTTCTATAAAATCATGATAACCAACCCAATAAAATAAGTGTCTCAATCTTGCTGTGGTTCTAGCTATTCCCATATGACCTGCTAAAGGGTCACTATGGAGCATTTTTAAAACTTCTTTTCGAAAGCAAATGGGTAATACATATTGCAAAACAGTTTCATTTGTAGAAGTATTCAACCATTTCCTATATAAAATTCCATCTTCTACTACAAGACGCTGCCACTGGGCCCAATAAGCTTTGTGTGTCTTACTTAAATGTGATATTTCTTGCCATTTGGGCCTTCTATTATTTTTCAGCCATGAAATTACAATTTTTAAAACAGGATCATTTTCCTGAGCTTCTTTAAAAGCTGATTTGGGTTTACTATTTACCCAGTTGGTAGAAATTTCGGTTGGTTCAACATCATCTGGTTTGTTATATTTACAAGAAATCGCCTGGTTTTGGGACAGGTATGGTCTTGGCTGTGGTTTGCACCATCTTTTGGGTCACAGTGCTTACAATTGTTACAAGGTCGACGGGATAGTCCATCAACATTGTTGTGTTTTAAACCCGCCCTATATTTTATAACATAATTATAGGTCCCTAGGATTTCTAGCCACCTGGCTAACTGTCCCTCTGGGTTTTTAAAATTGGTCAGCCATGTTAAAGCACCATGGTCAGTTCTAATTACAAAATGTACACCATATAAATAATGGTGAAAGTGTTTTACAGCTCTAATTATAGCTAAGAGCTCTCGTCTGGTAACACAGTATTGACGTTCGGTTTTACTAAGGGTTTGGCTATAATAAGCTATTACATGTTCCCTACTATCATCTCCTATTTGGGACAAAACTGCTCCTATACCCGTGCCACTGGCATCGGTGTCTAAAATAAATTCTTTATCCATTGATGGATAAATCAATACTGGGCTCATGGTCAGAGCTTGCTTTAAAGTACGAAAAGCATCTTCACATTCATTTGTCCATTTAAAAAGAACATTCTTTTCTGTTAACTGGTGTATAGGTTTGGCAATTTTAGAAAAATCTTTTATAAATTTCCTATAGTATGAACAGGTACCCAAAAATGCTCTTACATGTTTAACATTATTAGGGACAGGCCAATTTGCTATTGCCTCCACTTTCGAAGGGTCTGGTAAAATTCCAGAGCTACTCACAATATGTCCTAAAAATTTTACCTCTTTTTGAAAGAAATGACATTTCTTTGGTGCTATTTTTAGACCTGCCCTATTAAGCCTGTTAAAAACACTTTGAAGTCTATCAACATGTTCATCAAAGGTTTGAGAAAATACAATAATATCATCTAGGTAAACAAGGCAAATCTCCCACTGGAGGCCAGCTAAAACACTTTCCATTAATCTTTCAAATGTAGCACCAGCATTTGAAAGTCCAAATGGCATACGGTTAAATTCAAATAATCCTTTAGCAGTGGCAAAAGCAGTCTTAGGTCCATCATTCAAGTCCATGGCACATTGATAATAGCCACTGGTCAGGTCAATGGTACTAAACCAAGTATTTCCTCTTAGAGCATCCAGAGAATCATCAATTCTGGGTAATGGATAAGAGTCTTTGACAGTTACAGCATTGATTTTCCTGAAGTCTACACATAGTCGTAATGAAGAGTCTGCTTTACGTACCACAACCAGAGGACTACTCCAGGGTGACTGGCTTGGTTTAATTATGCCATGCTCCCGCATTTTCTGTAACTCATTTTCAACTTCTTTCCTTTGAGACACAGGAAGACGTCTTATTGGTTGTTTAATGGGTTGTGCGTCATTGGTATTAATTTTGTGTCTGACAACATTGGTCAAACCTATGTCATACTTTGACATAGAAAATACAGGTTTGTTCTTATTAAGCAGGTCTTGTACAATTTGGTATTGTTCTGTTGTCAGGTTATCTTTGCATCTGTGCAATAAATCCTCAAATAAGGAGGTACTAGATTTGTGCATGGGGTTTTCATCATTATTATTCAGTATATTCTGCTCACTTATTGACTCAGCTGTAGCAGCAAATGTATTTTTGAAAATGGTTTGGGGTTGGTCACTTATATTTATAACTCGAAGTGGTATTCCATGTTGTCCAGCTGTGCAAATTGACTTTGCAATCAGTACCCCTTTAGAATGGAGAGACTCTGTGGTTGAATCTATAACTATCAGGGTATCATTTGTTGGATTCTGTACTGGTTTACCATGGATTATCATTTCTGACCTAGCAGGTATTACAACATCTTTTTCTACTGTTATTCTAAACAAATTTGGTAATTGGCTCTCTAATTTGCAGATTACTGTTTGGTTGTTGACTACAATGGTTTGTGTCTTTATATTAATTGTACAATTATTCTTTGACATAAAGTCATATCCAAGTACTGCTGGTATTTCTATGTCTGCTACTATCATATCTTGGTATATAACTTGGTCACTGAATTTCAAAGGGACTGTGAGGCTACCTAGTGGTTTGACTGGGCTCCCATTGGCCATACGCAGACTGTAATTATAGGGTACCAGATGTCTTTTGATATAATTAGGAAACTTGTAAAAAATAGAACTATGTACAACACTCATAGTGGAACCAGTATCAATCAGACAATGTATATCTTGATTATGCATATCAACTGTAATGAATAGGCCTTCATGACTGTTGCCTTTCATTTGAAATAAAATGGGTCTTTGATTAATATTCTCAACTGTAGCTGAAAGATGACCCACACTTTCAGCATTTAAAAGTTTCCCTGGTTATTTTGATTGTCTCCCCTGTCCCTAAAATCAAAATCAGTTGTTTTAACCTTAATCTCATTTAAGGTACTTTTTTGGTCAGTTAATCTCTTTCTGCACACTTTTGCGGTGTGGCCCAATTTTTCGCAATAAAAACACCTTACAGGTTTTCTTTTATCTTGGTTTGGTTCTTTATTGGTGCCCTTGTCTTGGGCTTGATATCTAAGTGATGGTCTTTTCCTGTTTGAGTGAAAGGCTTCATATCTCAATGCAAGATTCAACGCCTCATCCATGGTATCCATGTTAGCTTGGCATATTGCCCATTCAAGGTCATGATCATTTAGAGCATCCCTGAAGGCTTTGTAACCTATATTATCCCTGACATCCTGTGGAGCAGAAGGGTAAGCCAGTCTTACAAGGCGCTTGATATCTTGTGCTAGTTCTGGCAAAGATTCACTTTTTCGTCGAATACGAGCATCAAGTTGAGATCTGTACATTTCTGTTTGGTTTTCTGGTGCAAATCTTTTGGTAAGAACAGTTTTTAATTGGTCATATGAAAGCAGGTTCTCATTATTGATATCTGCCACAACAGCTAGAGCAGGACCTTGCATACAGGAAATAAGTTTAAATTTCTTAATATTTTCTGACCACTGGTTAAGTTTTGAAACCGTTTCAAAATGCACAATATAGTCTGACCAGTCAGCACTGCCATCATAGTAGTTTGGTTTTTGTATAACCTACATTTTCAAGGATCTGGTTTTGATGGTTTGGACTTGAATGTGTCCTTATTTGGTCTATTGGTACTGATATTGGTACAAAAGTATTGTTTGTTAAGTTTGTTACTCTTCTGCCTTCATTTACAGACTTCAGTAATGTCGTTGAAGCCTCATTGCTGGTATTGGTATCTACAGGTTGGTAGGTAGGTGTGGGGTGAAAGGTGTGATTTAATGACTGACGAGGGGTAGACATTGGTCTAGTTTCTCTTGTACACTCAGATTGTGGCCTGTTACAAAAATTTAATAGTAGCCCTTCAATTCTGGTAAAACTATCAATGGTTTCACTCTGGTAACTTTCTATCTTTTCATTCAGTTTCTGGTTAAGGGTATAAATATCTGATCTCAATCCCTGTATGTCTCTCGAATTAATGTCTATTTGTCGTGTCAACATATCAACCCTCAATTTAAGGTTTTTGTATTCTGTTACATTATATGTTCCATCACCTTGTCTGTGAAGGGGACATAATTTCTTGTGATATATCACTTTCATGTGAAGGTGAGGACACCCTACTGGAATTTTCTGATTCACCCCTATTTTGGCTGCTCATGATATATATTTTTTTCTTTCAAAATATAATACAGAAAATTTAGCCTATTTTTGATTTCCCTAACTCAGTCAATTAAATTTATACATCAGTCTCTTGAAAGCTAGGGTTTTTTGAATCCCACTGCTGCCACCAAATGTTACCCCGGGTGTGGGTGTATGTGGTGAAACTCTATACCCTGGTAACGGGTTAGTTAAATATTAACTGGTAAAACACACTGGTAGCATGTGTGGTACGAGCGGTATGCTAAGGGCTACTGGTTTGTAACTATACTATAGTCTATAATCTTGTTGGACTCTCACGAAAGTATTTGTACCATAGATAACAGAGACTAATATCTCAAATATAACATATTATTTATTTTCAGTATAATAACAATCATAATAAATTCCCCCAGAGCGTAAAAACGTAACAGGGACCCTCCCTACGGACAAATGTGGGAGTGGGAAATATGCTAATGTTATAGTAAAACGTAGTAAAAATATCAGGTCAGGTTAACAATGGGTAAACAATATATAGGGGAACGTACTCAGGTAAACCTGGTAGCGGTTTTTAGAAACGATTGCGTGTGTAACGCTCTGGTTTGCTAATCAGATTCCAAAAATATTCAAATTCCCTGCGGTGAGCCACAATCTTGTTGAGCAGACGATGGTAAGAGCTTTTATAGTATTTGCCCACGGCCCACTGTTTCTATGGAAAATGTGGGTCAAATTAGAATACTTGATTGGTTCCGCCCACAAGTTCAGAGGTCACAATAATCAATATCCGGAACACATGCGCTGTTGACGTAAACATCGGGTCATGGCGGTATACATAAAATGGAAATACATGACGAGGGAAAAAGGGAGATTTGGGCTTAACAGAACCTATCATTTACATAAAATGGACCCAGTTACAATATATCAATCCTACAATAATGCAATCAAAAGGTAAGACTGTGGGACAAGCGGGATATTAGGAGAACTAAAGCTGGGAAGGGATGGGGGACCCCCCTTTGGTCAAACAATGAGAGACGAACTTCATCCTAACAATTCCCATAAAATATAATAACAATATTTACAAACAATATAAAGTATCACGAACGCGATACCTGAAATAGAAACAATAACATATAATGTTCATCAGCTCAGCAACCGCACGTAGATTGTCACTTAGCACCGGCCCACGATGGCGCGATAAAAATAGCATTGAAAACGAAAGTACAATGTGCGACAGTGACTAGATAGAAATACAATTTACACAATACAATCCTATACACTTAGCATCTAACTGTAACAGTACCCCGGGCTTATCAATATTAATGTTATCACTGGGCTTTTAAGGTAAATGCTGTACCCTTAAAAGATATGTTAACAGCAATGTGTGCAATAAAATGTTAATTTGTAAAAAAAAAAATACAAAAAATTTTTTTAAAAGTCACTGTGTTTTGTTGACGGTTTTTTATTTCAAAATATAATTTTTTATAATAATGTAATTTCTATAACAGGAACATAATCTCGACTATACGCGGTAAGCAGTTTTTAATTTGTCAGGCAAAAAACTCTACCCAAACTCGCTGACTTTTACTATAGTAGATATATTACAATGTTGATATATCCAGTTAGATAATTGTGAGAGTGTGTGGAAATGTATCCTTCTACCCAAATGTAAAGACAAAAATACACGTACATGTTGAACGATTTATTCATTCGATTAATATTAATAATACTTCGAATAACGTTTGTAAAACATTAAAAACCACATTCGAATGACACCAAGTGTTAAATTGATTAAATCAATGCTCTTAAATCAACGTGCAAAATTGTTTGTTAACACGTGTGTATACTTTCAAACCTTCAAAACATACTTTTATACAAAATGTCGAGGTAACAGCGGTTTTGTACACAAATAATGAATGAATAAAATGGTAATAATATAAAATACAGAAATTCATAAAGTAAGTAATAAATATATTGGTACCAAAAACAATTCACAGGCAGCGACATTCCATTGACTCATTTTTCCCTTGCTGAGGGGGTGGACAGGGGGGTACCTTTCTCCTTTCTCCCTCCCCACAGCTCCTTTCTCCCTCCCCACAGCTCCTTTCTCCCTCCCCTCAGCTCCTTTTTCCCTCCCCGCTACTCCTTTCTCCCTCCCCTCGGCTCCTTTCTCCCTCTCCTCTTTACACTTCTCCCTCTTTAAAACCCTATAGCAATAGAAAAGATCACTAAATTTGACTCAAAACTGATATAAATTTCGGACATGAAGCATATAAACGACTTTTACAAACAAAGCATGACTCATGACACATTATCAAATGAATTTAATTGGTGTATCGTACCCTTTGGTAAAAAATATGAGGATCATAAACTGTGACCGGTATATTTATGAAATCATGACACTGAAACCTAATAGCAATCATACAGCCAGACCTGTAGTCCACATAGACCCATAGTCCGCCCAAACTTGTAGTCCACACAGATCTCTAGTCCATACAACCTATAGTCCATACAACGTATAGTCCACACAGACCTATGGTCCATACAGACTTATTTTCCACATAGATTTATAATCCACTTAATTTCTAGTACACCAACACCCGTAGTCCACACAGACCTAAATGTTCAGAAAATAATATAGTGTATTCATAACTACAATTCATCGTTGTTTTTATTGTCTCTTGCTAACTGTCTCGTTGTAGTTTGAAAAAGAAACACAAAAGAAATTCTTTAACAATAGGACAATCTTGTATTTTTAAACTTTTAGAAAACTGTGTTCACTATCATGTAAGATTAGCATTATTCTACACTTAATTTACAGGGAGGATTTAATAGGTTTACATTTAGAGTAAAGTAGTTAAAAATTAATTCATGATTAGGTCTAGATTTCTCAAAACAAAACTCAAATCAATTCTCAGACTTTTGAGTTATTTCTTAACTACCAAAGCAACATAAAAATTCTCGAAGTTCTGATCGGCTTAAATGGGAATTTAAACTGAAAAAATGGTGCTTATAAATGTAATGAAAAAGGGATTATTTGCTGCTGTAACATAAATTGCCTGATTATTTGTGCTATTTACAGTTTTACTTTTGCTGCTATAGTTTTTTTATTTAAAAGGAGAAAACTGATATTTCATAAATTGTCATTCGGGGGAAATAACTCCAAAAAAGAAGTCATTTGACATTCTTGGACCAAACGAGTTATTTGTAGCCCTTGTCCAATCTAATTAAAGTTAAATCTTTCACTTGCTCCCCCTTTTTGTTATTGGTAGCTGCGTAGTAACACGCAGCGACCATAGCAAAAAAGGGGGGGGGAGCAAGTGAAAGATAAACGCAGCGACCAATTACAAAAAGGGGGAGCAAGTGAAAGATTTAATTTTAATTAGAGTGGCCCTTGCCTTAAAGATCATTTTTGCAGTTTAGAGTATCACTCTGATTTTGGGCTATAGTATGGTTTAGTAAGGCGGGCAGGGGAAATGGGGCATCTATTTTTATCAACTCCTCCTATACAGTTTTCAACCCACATGTCCAACTATATCGGTCATCACGTGACTTTGGTCACCTGTGCTATGATCGTAATATGGCGATGTCGATTTATATAGAAATACACGGGCGTGTCATATATTTCTGCAATTTGTATTAAAGTTAATAGATAACAAAAAAATGTGCTGCTATCTCGTAAAAGTATGATCAGTTACCAATATTTTGAATCCATTTTAAATAGATATTGAATTGAGCACACCCCTTCCAATTTGATTTGAAAAAATTATATTTTTACCGAAAAATTTAATTTGGATACTGTTGAAAAATGTCAAAATTTTTGCAACCTACCCCACTTTGTCCAAGAATAACATAATAATTTTTTGCTTTCATAAAAATGTGCTGCCCATCTGATTATACTGAAATATGGAACTTTAAGATTTTATCAACCAAATGAGATATTTAATTCGGGAAGTCACTTCCAAATTTATTTAAAAATGACAAATTTTTTGCAATTGTACATTACTTCGAGAAAAATGGCGATACCGGATGTGGTTTTGGCGGTAAAATTCAAAATATATAAATATACGGGTTTTGTTATATAATACTATAGCATCATAAAACTAGTGATTTGTCATAATAAAATGTTCCTTTTGTTATTTTGTATATAATATACAATACAAATAACATCCTGTATCAGCAGGGGTACGATAGCCAGGTGTTAACAGGTAGAAGATACCTTTGAGGCCAGTACAAGGGTAATAAAGGTAATTGCAGTACCATTCATCTGAAGGAAACAAGATGAATAAGAAACTGAGACAATACATTTTTTAATCTAAAACAGACATCATATTGTGCATAGATACATGTATGTGTATCGTGTAAATTAATCATTTCACTATTATTTTTTCAACTCTGATTTGAGATAATATTGACGAAATTCAATTTATAAGTAATAGTTATATGAAGTATATGTACTTTGTCCACATATGCCATTTGATCAGATCAATTGCACTCTATGTGCAAGTTAGAAATAACAAATAAAGATATGAAAATAAATATGAATATAATTTACATAATAAAAGAAATAATATAGAAAGAATCAAACTCAAAATTAAAAAACATCAAAAATTAAATTACAAATGAATTTCTTCTCTTCTAAGTAGGTTATCTTAATTATTCTTTCTTGACAAAACAATTATTTTCTTAAAATTATTCACAACCTTTCTCTTACAGAAATAATTTTGAAATGCCAAATTTCTACTTAACTTTGAAATTATTTTGACAGGGACATCCTTGCAATCAACATTTTTGTTTGCATTTACAATAATTGTGATCATAACTACATGCTCACAAAAGGAAAGAAAAGCCATAAAGTTGTTAATTAAAATGTTTTCTTTTAGATACTAAGAAAATAGAAATGTCAGTGTCGCCCTCTACTATTTTGCTATCTCCCTGTAATTATCTAGGACCAGTCAAAGGTAAATTCGGGAACCAGTTTTCGAGTGTAAACAGAGTTATCTAACCTAATTATGACCGATATAGTTGGGTATGGATCTCTGAAACTTCACATAACGATTGCACATGTATTGAATTTGTTGCACCTGCTATTATGGAAGTGTTCCAGCATGTTCCTAATTTTCCAGACCTTGGAACTTGGTCATTTTTGAGCAGATTTACAGAAGACAGTAAATATATTGTGTAATTAACTCCTACAGTTTCAGTCTAAATTTCACAGAAAGATTGAAAATGTATTGAAGTTGTACACCTGTTATTATTGTTCGAGGATTTTTATGCCCCCGCGACGACATGTCGGGGGGAATTAAGTTTTACTCATGTCCGTCCGTCCGTCAGTCCGTCTGTACGTCCGTACAAATTTCCGTCAAGCTTTTCTCAGAAACCATACATCAGAACAATTTGAAATTTTGCAGGGTGGTTCAGAATCACAAGTTGTACGTCCTTAGCGACTTTGAGACCTGTCGGACAACTACTTCCTGTTTGGGACTTTGCCGATATAAAAATGTGTTAACATGAGTATGAAAATTTCCGTCAAGCTTTTCTCAGAAACCGTACATGAGAACAATTTGAAATTTGGCATGTGGTTCAGTATCAATAAGCGACTTTCAGACCTGTCGGACAACTACTTCCTGTTGCGACTGGGCCGATATGAAAATGTGTTAACACGAGTATGAAAATTTTGAAATTCGCCAGGGTGGTTCAGTATCACAAGTTGTACGTCCTAAGCGACTTTCAGACCTGTCGGACAACTACTTCCTGTTTTCGACTGGGCCGATTTGAAAATGTGTTAACACGAGTATGAAAATTTCCGTCAAACTTTACTCAGAAACCGTACATTAGAACAATTTGAAATTTGGCAGGGTGGTTAAGTATCACAAGTTATACGTCCTAAGCGACTTTCAGACCTGTTGAACGACTACTTCCTGTTTGGGACTTCCTTTAGCGGGGGCATCCGTGTCCCATGGACACATTCTTCAATTTTTTTCCTTATTTTCAGACTTGGGAACATTGCGATTTTGTTAACTGTTGAATTGTTTAATTATGTATTCCTTTATAAAAACCTAATGGTAAGTATGAGGATAATTCATTGAGAAATTTATAAGTTTTAAGTTACAAAGCAAACACTGAAAATTTCAAGAAAAATTATGAGTAAATTACATATAATACTATAAGTAGTACCTGGACAATTTTTTGACAATTAAATTGTTTGGAGGCCATGTCCTCCTGTTTATTTTTGCAATTGACAGTTTTACTCTAGCTCTAAATTTATAAGGCAAATACTTATATTTTATTCACAAAATTTGTTATTAAAGGGCAAAAAGACCTGTAAGGATTCGTCTGACAATTTTGGACCAAATGCGTTTTTTAAAGGCATTGCCTTGCGATTTACAGTTTCACTCGAGTCATTATTTAAGGGCAAAAACTCCTTTAAGAATTTGTCGGATAATTTAGACCAACATAGTGATTTGCATTGTCTGGCTGATCATTTTTGCAATTTACTATATCAATCTGCTGTTTTATTTTTCAAGTTATACTGTCAAAACTGACAATTTTCTGAAAAGAAAATCGTAACTTAATGTCCATAACTCCTACAGGCAGTTAAACCACTTCTGAAATTAAAAAAGATTGAATGTGCTGATCATTTTAATGTAACGGGGTTTTTTCTGTAGCTATATAACATTGTGAGATATTGGCCAAAACATGTGTTGACCCATGTTCTTCAACTTGCGCTTGTGAAAAATAGTTCAGATTAGGCCCGCTCTCAGATACATAAACCAGTGTACTGTATTACTTTTCTATAAATCGTGAATCTTTGGTACTGATCCTAAAACCAAGATGGCCACAACACTGGTACATAGAACTCCAGAGGCACTAAAAATAGCTGGTTTCAGAAACTATTTCACTTATTTAAATCAAATTATGCAGAACTAATATAAGGGTAATTTTCTGCCATTGTAAAATGCATTGTGGCTACTAGAGCCATTCTGATTGGCGGAAATTAAAATGAATCTTGCTCTGAAAATCTGAGTAGCAAACATAATTGATACTGTATAAATTTAAAGATTTTGGCGCAGATCCTAAATTCAAGATGGCCACAAATTTTGTGTCATGTTCATGTCGATTAAACTAAAGTTTTTGTAATGAGTAATGTGAGCATTACAGGCTTTCCATGTGTAGAAATAATTTTTTTACAAGTGTAATTATGAATGACTAAGACTTACCGCAGGTTGTTGAGTCTTTTTTAGTTTCCGATACTAGTAAATATTTTTTGGTTCGGAGACCTTTAATGGATGACGAAAGTATTTTTTTAGTTGTGGATCAAAACGAACTGTATCCGTCTTTTGGGTAACCAATATACTTGAATAATTAGAAACTAAAAATATTTAACCAAGATTTCCACCATAAATCGTGTTGTAAATTGTAACAAGAAAAGCAAGACCAGGCCATTTGGACGTTCAGAGCTTTTAGTTCCTTGTTTTCCTGAAATTTGCCATTTGTGTTAGGTACCCAAAATCTAGTATGGTGACGTAATCTTTACTCTGAATTACTGTGAAGAACGGGATATACCTATAAAAGATGCCGTATTTTAATGTTTTTTATTTGTATAAAACTGTTAAATTGAAAAAAAAACCACTTTTTCAAGAATGCGTTTTTCTTAATTTCAAATTTTGCCCCTTTTCAATTTGTTTTCATGTATTGTGAAAGCGCTATACATTCAACCATGTCTAGTAACGTTTTTTCAAACACATTTGTGTAATTTTTTACCGATTTATTACGACTTTCGACGTATTTGCCGCACTTTAAATTCACACTGAAAAATATAATATCATTTTAGATATGCGTTTTTTTTCTCAATAATTTTTCCATGAATTTTTAGAGTACAACATATATTTTTGTCAGATTTACACGAGTTTATCTATTTCTATAGTCGTTTCGTTAGCGCGACATTTTTTAAACGATGTTATTATAAACAAAGTTGCATGAACATATTATAAATATCATTAAGGAAAATATTAATGCGCAAAACGTATGTGTGCGAATTTAAATACAATTTGAGCAATAAATGGTTATTTATTGTGGACATCGACACACAAATCTAGATATTAAACCCTCTTTTAAGGTGCACGACGTAATATTTAACGTAACGTCAAAAAAGCTCAAATGACGCTACGTTTAGAGGCCCCAATAACGTGCGCTACGTCTTAATTGAAATTATTACAATTTTCAATTTAAAAGAATTAACAAAACTTCATTTGTTTAAAAATCTACCGGTATTATGTACTACATGCAATAAAACACTACCAGTGCAAACTGCGCTTTGATTAATATTTGTTTTACATATATGGACCAAACTCATGGATGCAAAGCTAAAACTAGGTACTCTTAGTGGTGTCAGAGGAGAAGACTGTTTATAAAGTTAACAACGGACAGAAAACAGATGACAGACACCTAGTCAATAAGTGATCACAATATAGAAAAGGGACAGACATACGCTTTAGGAAAAACCTTACTGCATACTAGCATAGTAAAAATTCTGATCATTTGGATGCAATTTATCTCTTTACTGGAGTTTTATGAAAATAATTTTAGTCTTTTTAAATTACATCAATGAATTGGCACTTATTAAATGATTTTCAGGTACGAATTAAAGAACATATTTGTAAAAGTACTGCCTCCCTCTTTTTTTATTTTTTCCTTTCTTCCTCCCCCTTTCTCCTTTCTCCCTCCCCACACCTCCTTTCTCCCTCCCCTTAGCTCCTTTCTCCCTCCCCTCTACTCCTTTCTCCCTCCCCCTCTCTCCCTGTCTCCCACTACCCTGTCCACCCTCTCCTTGCTAAACTGTAGATTCCAACACTATGTGAATTTCGAAGAAGATACACATAAACTTTTAAATAATGGCCAAGTTTGCTTGTTTCAAAATATTTAATAAGTGTAATGACAACAAGACTTGCATCGCTCAACCTGGCCCCTATATTATTGAACGCATTCTTCTGTAGAATTGGAAGCAGATACCGCAAGTAAAATTACACAACCTGCATATGAAGTAAATGGAGTTTCGCCTTCGTCAAGACAATGAATATTCTAAAACTTTTCACATAAGATAAATATTTACCCAGAAAATCTAGCAACCTACCACTCTCCCTAACTTTTCTAAACCCGTAGATAATTTGATACCTAATTGTTTAACATATAAAAGATATAACTACATAAACAGGGCATATATAGTGTGTTTTATCTCCACTTCTAAAATTTTCCCAAAAGTAGGACTGAAATCGTACCATAGCTTATCCGTTTGTTCTTTTTTTAACTAAAACATCAGAAACATATGACGTCCTATAACAATAGCAACGAACTGAAGCAAGATCGATTCTAAACAGAAGAATAACCACAAACAGTGTCACGAGGGGATAAAAAACAAGTAATTGGTTACGAAGGATGTAAATAAAAAACATTCTAATAGTAGTTAAAGAGAGACAACTTGAGTCAAATTTTTTCAAGAAAGATAGCGATTCGTAGACAAATTAGGTTACAATTAGTTTCACTACTCCGATTATTTATTCCTTTATGGAAAAGAATATCTTTGAAATATTATATGTTTATATGTGAATCACATCGATTATTGTTAATTAGCAATTTAAAATATTAATGTGATGCATCTTTACATACGTGACATACAAAAATATTAAAAAAATAAGAATAAATTATAGAACAAATACACACTTTAATGCAAAGCGCGAAGCGAATAGTATTAAGTAATGCATGTTAACATTGAATATTGATTATTCTCTGTTTAATGTAATGTTTACATAGTAGCATCAATGATACTTGGACGCTGATTGTAACAAGCAAGTGTTTATAAAATAAATGATAAGATGGTAAAAACAAAAGACAAATGATGAAAAAATAATGTTAAATTTCTTTTTATGAAATAAAAACAGGGTACATTGGTCGTGAAAAATGCCTCTAAATTTTAGTGCCGTAAATTTAGACAATAAATATATCCCTGACAGAATCAATGATATTACTGTCAGTACCGAAGTGTGACTACTGGGCTGGTGATACTCTCTGGGACTAACAATCCACCAGCAGAGGCACCGTTCCAGTGGTTGTTAATAAAATGCCATAAAGATACCAAGGTAAAGAGAATTTACTGCCCCAGATGCGTGTTTCGTCTAGTCAAAAGACTAAAAACTATAAAGGGGTCTATAATGCATGGAGAATGGAATTCTCCAAGTTACCCACTACGGTTCGCGGCAGGGCTTTTACGTTACATTTATAGCCTGACGACCCCAATCGAGTTGCAGCATGCAGACCAGTGTTCAAAATCTTAAAATATTACCTTAATTTTACTTTTGATGGAACGATCATATTAGAACATTTTGTAGATCTGAACGTCGTTTCGTCAAGTATTTAGACAAATATACCGTTCAACACAGCTTCTCTAATGATTTTATGACGAGGTAGAATAAATTCATCGATTATAAAAGGACCTTGATTAATTCTTGAAATGAACTGAAAAGTTATCATTTAAAATTGAAACTAACATGAAGGTATAAGCCAATGTCCTCAAAATTTTTTATTAATATATGTCTCATCTTCGTAAGGAACAAACCCTTCTATTTATATAACAAAACATTTATGGCCTTTGTGAGATGCCGATATGATATTTTATGGCCATATAGTGACATTAACTTCCGGTTGACAAGTCTCTAGCAAAATAGTTTTCATATTCATGACGTTTTTTGTCTATGGACATTAACTTAAAAGTCACAGGTTAACAAAAGTTCCTAGCAACCATATATTTTCGGGTCCAGAACAACATTTTCTGTTTAAACATTAAATGTCGGTTTTAAAAAAGTCACTTCCGGGTTTATAAAAAGAACATCATTTGCTTTCATTTCCAAAGTAGTCTATTTCGTTTTAAAAATGACATAGCAAATTAGCAACTGTATGTTTTCGAGTTCAAAACACAAGAAGTAATGTTGGAAAGACCCTCTTATTGTTCTTTGAACAATTAGTTCTTTTGTAAATTGTTGTTTATATAAAAACAAATGTATATTTACGTAACTTTAAACGTATCTGTATCTCATCATAATTGGATTCAAAAGCTTTTCGAAATAGTTTTCTGAAAGAGCACTTAATGCAGTTTTCCATGATAAAAAGATCGAAGTTGGTCTCTTTAATCATGCAACAGAAAAATTTATTAAAGTTTTTGGATTCCACCGGAATGTAAATTTATTGTTTCTATCTAAACAACACTATATTTTGATGTACTCGTTTCTTTAAAATATGAACAGGCTCTACTACTTCATTAAGAATGATTACCTTAAATTTCTGTTTGTTGCCAGAAAGTACTATAGACTAAAATTCAACACTTAAAATAATTTATTAATATCATTATAATGATTTATCTAGGCAAAACAACCTATAACAGGTAAAATTAATAAACGATGCAAAAGGACGCGATGTCGCTCGAATTGGGGATTTTTTTCTACAAACATCAGAATGTACACTATGGAACTCTTTTTAAACCCTTTGTTCGAACTTAGAATCATTGCTTAATTGAACGTAAGGGTTGTGACCCATCCCCCGTCTCATTCAAAAATAAAATGTTACACAATTAAGTGGTAGATGCCTCGGAAGTTAGTCATCTTCTATTGATCACATGCCTGTCAAAACTAAGGTTCCGGGGTCAAGCATGACTGAGAAAGGGTGAACTTTAAACATAATTGATAACGGCTGAAAGTTTTCATTCGAATTTTCACCAGGTACTCCGTCTTTTGATTCTCTTTTTTTCCTTTCAATAAAAAATGTTCACCATGATATAGCTTCAAATAGATGAAAATGGCGTTAAACACATACATACACAAACTAAAAAATTAGGTGCAATTACATCTTGTTATTTAAATATCAGAAAATAATTAAGTGTAAAGAAAGCCCAACCGAGCCCCTCCCCACATTTAAAAAAATATCTAATATTAATAAAGAAAACACTCAAGTGTAAAATTGGACAACAAAACATAAGTATCCTTTTAAAATAATTTGAGGCTGATAAAAGAGACGTTGTTATGTGTATTGTATAAACGTTCAGGTTTTTTGTTGTCATTGGTGTACCATCTTCTCCAGTAAGATTTTAAGGTCAGCTGATTCTTTGTGAACAAACGGATAAGTTAACTTCTTTTAAGCCATACAGCTATCTGAAGCCGGAGTGAATAACAGAAGGACCGCTTTTCTTCGCCACTTAACTTTTTTATATCTTCTCTCGAGGCCAGAATGTATGTAGTTTAGTCGTACAATATTATTTACAGTTTCGTACGGAGCCCGGATAGGGACATTCAAAGAAAAAAAATTATGTTGTGCGCTCATTATATTTATTTTGTGCGCACAATATATTATTTTGTGCGCACAATATATTATTTTGAGCGCACATTATATTATATCATGCGCACATCATATTATTTTGAGCGCATAACATATTATTTTTGTGTGTGCAAATCATACTATTTTGAGCGCACAACATATTATTTTGAGCGCACATGATATTAGTTTGTGTGCATCACATATATCTTAAGCGCACAATTTAATTATTTTGAGCGCGCAACAAAATATTTAATTATATAATGCACGTAAAAGGGTTGCAAATAAGTAATATAGTTCAAAGAGCGCAAAGAAAGGCACTTGATATAACCAAATGAAACCATTATAGGTGGTACGTGGTGCATAAATATATACGTTTTTACTTCGAAATGGGCCTTGATTATTCAGAAATATTGACAGTGCTTGCCCATAATCATCGATATATCATATCAATGAGACATTTTAAAAGACATTTAAAACGAATGCACCTTTATGGTCGAAAGAATTATACACAGATAGAAGTTGCTTCATTTATTAGAAACGAAATCAAAACATCTGGACAGAGTCACGGATATCGTTGGATGCATATGAAATGTCTACAGGCAGGGTTGGTGGTACAAAAAGAATATATAAGGATTTTGCTACAAATTCTCGATAAAAATAGTGTTCAGAACAGAAAAAGGTCAAGATTAAAAAGGCGCGTTTATTCAACTAAAGGACCCAATTTCATATGGCATTTAGATTCATACGACAAACTAAAACCTTATGGAATTTGCATTAATGGGTGCATTGATGGGTTTTCACGGCATTTGATTTGGTTGAAGGCAGGACCAACAAGCAGTGACCCTAAAGTCATTGCTGGGTATTTCCTGGAAGCCGTTCTTGACCTGAATGCAACACCTGTTTCAATTAGGATTGATTTAGGAACAGAGAACGGCCTTGTTGCAGAAATGCAATCGTTTTTGCGACGTCGAAACAACAACCAGGATCCTAATAATATAAATCCATTTATCTACGGGACAAGCCAACATAACCAGAGAATAGAATCTTGGTGGGGAATTTTACGTAAAGAATCGTCCTCCTTTTGGATTTCACTCTTTAAAAGTCTCAAAGATGATGGTCTTTTTAGTGGTGACTTTCTTCCCAAGAGTTTAATTCAATTTTGTTTCCTTCCTATTATTCAGGTAAGAACTTAACTTTTTGGGGTATGGCCCCTTTTTGACCTCTCATAGCAATGTTACATTGCAAGATACATCAAAACTGTTGTTATGTTTTGTTGACAATGTTTTTAGGAATACATTTAAAAAAGAATGACCAAAATCGGATGAAAATTTAACATTCTACTAACGTTTTGTCAATACACCCGTTTTATCCCCATTTGGCCCTTTTTCTGAAACGGTAGGGGCCACAATCCCTTAATGCATGAGGAAACTTTCTCTAGTGGTATGAAACATCATTTTAAAACAATGTAACAATTGGTCAGCCCACTACAACTAAAATTTTTGAATAAAACCATTTGCCTAGACAAACTCTTATAATTGGCGTTTTTGGCCCCTTTGACCCCTAAATTCTCAAAAACGGTATTATATATTGCAAATCTGATTGAAACACGCTGGCAGGGATTTTTACAAGGATTCCAATGAAAAAAAGATTTTGAAAATCGGACCACAAATAAAAAAAGTTGATTTTTTGGGTGTGGCCCCATTTTGACCCCTCATAGCAATGTTATGGTGCAAGGTACATCAAAACTGTTGTTACATTTTGTTGACAGAATTTGTTGAGGAATACATTTTAAAAAGAATGATCAAAATCGGATGAAAATTTAACATTCTACAGACGTTTTGTCAATACACCCATTTTAGCCCCTTTTGGCCCTTTTTTCTGAAACGGTAGGGGCCAGAAACCCCATATGCAATACCAAGCTTCCTTTAGTGGTTACAAACATCATATCAAAATCTTATAACAATTGGTTCACTACAACTTAAGTTATCACACGGAAACCAAAATGTCTACAGACGACGACAACGACGACGACATCGCCATAATATAATACGATCGCAAAAATTTGTTAACCCACGACGACGACGGACGCATAGTGATGACATTAGCTAACATGGCCTTTGGCCAGGTGAGCTAAAAACACAAGTTTTGACCTATTAAAGGCCATAACCCCTATAAGGGGTCATCTGACAACTTCAACCAAATGGATACTTTCGTAGAGCTTAATGAGCTGAACATTTAAGCAAGCAACAGCTTTTTCTATCTGCAATAGTTTTCATTCTATAGGGCAAAAAGATGAAAAAACGCTATTTTTTTACCTGTAAAGGCTTTTTTATGATAAAAACATGAAAAAGATTTTTTGCTTTTTTTTATTTCAACATTACAAACTCAAAGAACTTGAAATACAAAAGATGTTACTCATATTTTCAAAAGAGAGTCAAAGGAACAATAATCATGATAATGTTACATTTTATGGCAACATACATACATGTACATGTATATAAATTCTAAACACAACAGAGTTGATTATAAAATTTTTAGTGAACAATTTTTACTATTCAGGAACAGACTTGTTAAGCTATTAAAACATTAAACATACATGTAGAAAGATATGTGTTGGTAATTTCACAATTCAAAGAATAAAGTTATACTTTAAAATATGTTTCTGACATCCAAAAAAGTAATAAAATATTACTTTATCATTTTTTACTTTATATTGATCTCTTGTGGGGTCTTTTTATGGACACCCCATGAGCTTACCAAGATATCAATGATATTACAATAAATATGGTTGAATGCGGGGATCTAAACAGTTTCAAGGTACAATGCAGTTCATTTTTAGAGGTTGGGCTTTAGAACTCAAATTTAATACCAAATGATTTCTTTTAAAATGAGGATCAAAATAATTAAATTAGAGGTGGCAATCTCTATAGTTTTTTATATAAAAATGGGATATTGTTACAGGGGACTCCATTTAAGTATCAAATAATTAGGTTGATCTATTTTAAAATGATCAATTATAATATATAAGTGATGCAAATCTCAACACTTTAAAAGATATTGAGAATTTATAAAATTAACTTCTACAGTACTATGGTGGCCATGATAGTTGGTGGGCAGCCATAAAATTCACAATTTGGTAGAAAACATCTCATAGATGAAATGAAATTTGCAAATTTGTTTTAGTTTTAAGAAAGCATTTATTTTTTTTAATTGAAAAATATAATATAACTTTAATAAAACATGCAGTTAAAGGAGAACAAGTTCAAAACAAGCCTCAACAATTTTGTCCCTGAAATATTTTGGATGATTTTAATTAACAGAACAAAAACAAAATTGTAGTTTTCAAGAAAAAACTATATGCCGTGATGTGAAATAAATTTTAAAGAGTGAAATAAATCTAATATTATTAGAGAAAAGTAGCCAGACAAGTTTACTCTGATTTGATGTGCATACTTAAGCTTATGGTTACACTTATAGAAAAAGTACAATTAAGTGTTTGAAAAAGGACCATAACTCCAAAACTGAAGAGTATCAAATTATATGTGTGCCATATAAAAATTGTGTCAAGACTGTTACATGCATGTTTCTATTGCAAATTTCAACAGCTAATAAACATTGATAAATTAACATAAAAGCCTGAAACTGCCTGTTTACAGACTTGAACCTTTCCTTGATCATTTAAAAAATCATATATTATAAGGATTGGTATATTTACAAATATAACAGGAGTAACATGCCATTACTTGGCCCATTTATCCCCAAATTGAACTTTAAATGAAGAGGATGAAACAATCAAATGACCCACATGTCTAACTTGTTTAAGCAACTTTAACATACAATATATATAATTATTGCGATTCTTGCAATAGTTCCTAATCATGTTAATTTAAGATTTTCCCAAAAATTTATAGGTAAGACCCTTTTTCGGTTTTCTATGTCCCTGCTCCTCCTTGTGAAGGGGGTAAAAATATTATGTCACACAGTCATATAAAATATGAATAGAAATCACAAAAAATATTAATAACAAATTATTTGTAAGACTTACTTCAAGTACAAAAGATGAAGCCTCTTTATCTGACTTCAGAGGAAAATTAACATTTCAAATTATCTCTCTTGGATAAAAAGTAATTTAAACAATATCCATTACCCAAACAGAACTGTTGAGAATGCTATTAAACTCTGCCCTAAAAACTGTATAACTCTCGTAGCTACGGGGTAACTGCAACACCTTACCACAGGTATGCGCCACTGGTCTTCTTAGTAGACCGTCACAAGTGACAAATTCAACACATATTTTGCTGGATTCACTAAGTATTAAGTCTGATCCTGTACAAAACCTTAAGAATTTACGAAGCATCGTCTTGTCTATCTCTCGTACATAACGCAGTAAGTGGTTCATTACTTCTCTCTCCATTGATGATAATCTGTCATTATCAAAGTTATAAAACATTTTGCTTACTTTCCTAGCGGTTGGTTCCATTATTTCATAAGTTCTTGTCAAAGTGTTAAATGTAAGAAAAGCCCCAAGATCAGACAACACTTTACTCCATATATCAGTAATATATTTGCATTTTTGAACCATTTCTTTGTGTGCTATTTCTATTAGGATTTGTTGAAAGTTCTGCTTTGTTACTATAGACCGACAACCATAAACTTCCAATGCATCTAACAAGTCACCAAAATCCACTGATTCAAAGTCTTTGATGGCATCTGAAAACAATTTGCTGCCTTCATTAGCAACAAATAATAAGAAGTTTGTTAAAAGATCTGAATTATATGAGCCATATAACGATAGGGGATATAGAAATTGGAAAGTAGTTGGCAATCTGCCAACCTTTGAACAGAACTCTGTCTAATTGATGGAACTATATGTTGATTTCCTGTGCAACATTTGTCAAAAAATTATGTCCAAAATTCTGTTAAACAGTCCCTAAACACTCCATAACCTACTCATGCTTCCTCCATTCCATTTGGAAGTATCATTCTAATGTTTATAGAAGTTGCATCCATTATTTAAGGATCTTCAAAAGCTTTCATGACTTCTTTTAAAACATTGCCTCTGTGCACACTGATGTTAAGGGTACCATTTGAAATATCATTTGATGTGCATTTTCACTATTGTTCATGGTTAAGACAGTTGGTGCAGAATTATTAGCAGGTGGTGCATTAACATTTGTATCGGTTATAGTTGTTAAGGTATCTTTCACCTGTGGTGAGTTTATTTGTGTACCTGCCGTTATACATGTAACAGTCACATCTTCAACAGGAATGACTGTATTGGGATCGGCTCCTTCCAGGGGCAGAGTTATTTCTGCAGAGTTAATGTTGTCGTCAAATATTGGACCAACATGAATTTCATCATCAGATGTCTGGAGAATTGAAGGAAATAGCATCAGGTCATCAAAGTTAGAATCATTTGTGCAAACTGAACACAAGCTATATCTATGGTCATTTTGACTACTAGTGTCCTTGCTTGCACTATGACTTGTCTTTTTTTCTGTCTTTTTTTTTGGGGGGGGGGGCTTCATTTCAATAGAGGGTAAAGAATCACATTCTGAATCACTTTGATTTTTATTCGTTGTTTGCGATAATTTAGTTTCTGGCAAAGTGTTTTTCTCAATCTTACCTTTTGTACATAGATAGAATCTTAAAAGTCGTATTTTGCTTCTATCGTATACATCTTCTATCGTGAGTTCTTTATCAACAATCTGATGCTTAAAATCAACACTTCCTCTGGGTGATAATCCATTTGGAAAAAACAGATTTATTGCAATTTTTTCTAAGTTTTCAATTGTGGTGTTTTTAGGTATATCCAGGTGTCGTGTCCCTCCCCCTGTTGGACCTCTAACTATCTTTTTACTTCCTTTCTCCTTCATAATCCATCCGACTTCAATTTTTCGCAATGGCTTTGTAGCATGTTTCAGGGGTCACCACACTCTAAAAAAGTAGGGAGAAGTGACTTCTCCCTGGCAGCCAAACAGGAAGAAGTCAGGCCCTAATAGGGAGACATCAGGAGACACTAGGGAGAAGTCAAGGAGACCGTACAAATAATTTATTTTGCAGTAGTTACATACATTTTTCATTATTTACATCAATTTTCAGGATTATTACTCTTGTGTTTTAAAACCATAACACACTTAGATTCAGTTTTTTTTTCTTTCTTTTTCATTATTATTCATTGTATGCAATATCAAACAGCACATAACCTTCATCATTAATCAATGAAAAAAACCAGATATAGGGACTATTTTTCTATCTACTTCAGTACTTGTAGCCGTACAAGATATTCACAAATAAAAATAGATCAACAAAAATATTTGTACATGTGTAGCCATAAACTTCATTCATGAGTTCTTGTATATCATAATATTCCTAACAGTTTGTTATGAACATGCCATGTTTATCTGAGCAAATTTCCAAAGAAGATAGATAAAATAACATTACATTAAACCAAGAAATATTTCTTCTGTTCAGCACACTACCACTTGGACAAAGTTGTGCTGATCTAAATTGCTTCATGGGACACCCATCTACAGAACTTATATCATGATGTCAATAATTACTTTACATCTTTATTCTTTCAAGTGGAGCTCAAAGAAAATTGTAAAAGTACAATACACTTTGAAAGAACTGAAGTTTGAAACCAATTAAAAGTGTTTGTTTATAAAAAAAAAAATACGATTTTTCATTATGGGCCGTTGTACATTATTTTTCTTCGTTGTTCACTTCCGGTAATTAGTCACATCCGGTAAATAAACATATGGCGCGTAATACATGTGAAAGACGTAAATTGTTTGAAAATATGTTAAATACGCATATTGTTTGCCTTTTTTATTGGAATTACACATTTACTGATAAATTGGTAGTCTGGGTGAAGTATTTGGACCAGATTTACAAGTATCTTATGTGAATCATCGGGCGACTTAAGGGAAATGACAGGGCGACTTCGACTTCGCTTTTGAGGCGCCTTAGGGCGACTTCAGGTCCTAGTAGGGCGACTTTGTCGCCCACTTCGCCCAGTGTGGTGAGCCCTGTCAGTGTATTGCCCACATTCGAACTTGGTGAGTCAGAATTTGTAGACTTTAATAAGCGTTTTTTTGAAGGTTGAAGCCTTTTTCTCATTCTTTGAAGTAAAGATTTTCTTTTTTTCCCTCCAGAAGAAAGTGATAGTTTCCTGTTTATGAAATCTCTAGTTGAAATTCTATCACCATATGCCGGAATGTACTCTTTTAATTCATCATCAGAAAGCATGGTAATCACTTTACAGTCAATCTGAAAAAAGGAAAAAAAGATTTTCAACTTCGAAATGTTATTGTGAATTTAGCATGGGTATGGTCATTTTCCTTTGGATATGACTGAACCAATCTTTGAAATGACAACACAACTGAGTCATTTAAACTCTTACCAATTCATGGTATAGGACCTTAAAGGGCAATTCCAATGTCATTCAAGGTCACCAATGTAGTATAGATCTAAGGCCGCGGCTACGATTACTCGGCTACGAGTAACAATTAGTCTCGATCATCCAGACGCTTAATTACATTTGTGCGTCTGGATTCAACTCTATATTGAACTCGTAACATGCATTACGCCCAAAACTGGGCGTAATTTTTGATTGGATGATATTTTTATTGTCTAAAAAATTACTTCCGTTCATATCAAAAAGTGTATAACAAATTGTGCCAAAGTTTACATTTGAATATTTTTATAAAATATTACTTGATCAATCAATTAAACAAATATTTTTGTTATGCACAATCAAGAGTGAATCTAAATGTGACGTCATATTATAAGTATGCATGGTTTTCCTGGTTTAAAAATAGGGCCCTAAAAATAGAATCATTGTTTTGTCTCCACCTATTGGTAGCGAAATTAGAACAAGGTGATCCCAGACGCTATTATATATGCGTCTGGGTGATCGAGACTATTTGTGCATCAGTATTCATCTCTATATTGAACTCGTTACCATTACGCCCAAAACTGGGCGTAATTTTTGATTGGTTGATATTTTTATCATCTAAAAAATTACTTCCGTTCATATCAAGAAGTGTATAACAAATTGTGCCAAAGTTTACATTTGAATATTTTTATAAAATATAACTTTATCAATTAATAAAACAAATGTTATTGTTGTGCACAATCAAGAGTGAATCTGAATGTGACGTCATATTATAAGTATGCATGGTTTTCCTGGTTTAAAAATAGGGCCCTAAAAATAGAATCATTGTTTTGTCTCCACCTATTGGTAGCGAAATTACAACAAGGTGATCCCAGACGCTATTATATATGCGTCTGGGTGATCGAGACTAAGTAACAATAAGAAATTTTTATTGTTACTCGCATGACTAAAACGGGAACGGTTTCCGGATACGGCATCTTTTCAGTCCGGAATCTCATGAGTAACAATAAAAAATAAAATTAGGATTACTCGCCTTATTGTTACTTGCAAAATGAAAAAAAATAAAAACATTACAAAAATATGATTAATTTCTTTTAAATAACTTTTAGACATTTAGTTTAGTGCAAACATATTTATTTATACTGGATTGGTAAACAAGCTTAATGCGTCTATAAATCCCTCTCCAGTTTGCAGTTTGCGAATGTGGCTTTGTAGCGGCCCCCATTGAGCCTACTCTTATCGAACTCTACAAAGGGGTCTTTAACGTGCACAGGGCATTGCTCACCCCATACACGGGACAACCTTTTTTCGTCCCTTCCGAGAGACTAGCATCGTTTCTTGTGACCATCCTCGCAAATGGTGTCAAGAGAGAGTCGGAAAATCGGTCAATGAATTTTCACCCCTGACGAGAATAAAACCACGAATCTCGGTGTTAGTAGTCCGACGCGTTAACCACTACACCACCGGCTCTCCCGAAATTTAAGTAACCAAAACGAATAATGAACACTTTCACGTTCTTGTACATAAATATTTTCATTATTTTCAATTTATGATGTTTTATGACACTTTCGGCACAGCCAATACGTTGTTTTTGGTGGTGCCTTAAGTCCCAGGCATTTTAAATTGTGCCATTCCAGACAATGCCGTGACGAGTAAATGTGAACATCGTCTCCACACCTCTGGCATTCCATTCTGCTACATCTTTTTTCTGCCACTCTTTTCTTAGGCACCAACTTTTTAAACATTTTTTTTTATATTTTAAGTTGCAGTTTATTATATCTTTATTTTCTATTTCTTGTTTTTGTTGCTCTTTTCGATTTTGATAGAGCTTCTTCTGTAGAGCTGTACATGTTTTGTCCTTCGAAAAAGTTCCGAGTTTTTTGCGTAAATTCC
Organism: Limnoperna fortunei; assembly: GCA_944474755.1. Lineage (NCBI taxonomy): Eukaryota > Metazoa > Mollusca > Bivalvia > Mytilida > Modiolidae > Limnoperna > Limnoperna fortunei. The sequence continues at coordinate 50,886,576 of OX104111.1, read as the reverse complement.
ACAAAAAATTGATTTTTTCTCCACATTTAAAATTTTGATCCATTTCTTCCGACATTTTGACCAGTTTATTGATCTTTTAGTAAAAAGTGGTCACTGAATACTAACTCTTGAGCCCGAGCCGAGCCGATAGTATATAGATCTTATTATAGCATACGGCAATAATTAAAATGCACAAGGCATGTAACACGTTTATTTTAACTAATAAAATTCGGCTTTTAACAATTAACCTCTTTGTATAAAGTTTATAATTTGTTAAAATACATCTTGTGCCTGTTCATACAATATACAATAACAACAATTATGCTTTTTATTTTTGTGACATTGGCATTTCTTTCAGTTTGGGAGTAACAATAAGTCGAGTAATCATAATTTTATTTTTTATTGTTACTCGTGAGATTCTGGACTGAAAAGGAGCCGTTTCCGGAAACCGTTCCCGTTTTAGTCATGAGAGTAACAATAAAAAAATCTTATTATTACTCGTGGCGAGTAATCGTAGCCAGTCCGTAGATCTAACATATTGACTTAAGTGATCCATTAAAAAGTTCAATGTCCAACTCCAAGGCCTATGTAAAAGACATAAAAATTAGGAATTTGCCCTTGAATGGCAAGGTCAAAGGTCATTCAAGGTCTACTGAAAGGGAAATTGCACATTGTCTAGGTTACAAGTGCACAAATTTTTACAATGCATTTTTCCATAGGGAGTACCCTTGTATTTATTTTAAAAAAAAAGTTTTTAGCCCATTTTCACTTTCTATGGCACAAAATATTTCAGTTTACATCCAAACGTTTATTTCTAGCCAATTAAAAGGCTATGGTCATGTTGCAGATATGAGCGCAACATTTGTTTGAAAAAAGGGGGATGTTTTTTCAGTTTTATTTTTCATACCCAAAATTTCAAGGATGCGAGCGCCCTATAGACACACGATTGGCGCCAGAATTTGTTTGTCAATATATTACATAAGGATATTCACTGATCTATTCAAATATTATTTTATATCAGCCAAACATATTCCTGTTTTTTATTCCACGCTTTATCTTGGGGTAAAAAATTTACCGAGGTCCGAGGTTTCCATTGGCAACCTAGCAGCATGTTAAATATCTAAGGCATAGGTAAAAAATTATAATTAGGAATTAGACCTTGAATAGCAAGATCAAAGGTCATCCAAGGTTGATCATATAGGGGCATGGCACACAGGATGGCCCTCCTGTTCTTGAAATATTATGGACCCCCAATGTGTATTACCTAGGATATGGACCTTTACCAAGAAATTAATCAAAAGTGTTCATGCGTAAAATATAGGTCACAGTGACCTTATTTCTAGTGGGTGGTGTATTGTTACCCAAGACATGTCTGGCCAAAAATAATATATTGTTTGTTTCCCCTCCCGTTACCTACCCAGTCAAAAAGGCCCCTACCTAAAAAATTGTATTGCCCAATTTACAATTTCACCGCCAAAATATTACTTCTGAAAAAAATAAAATAATTTACCCACCTACCCTTACCTAAAAGTACCCTGTCGAGGAGGGGAAACAAAGATTTATTTAATGTTGGCCTCTAGTGGTGAAATACCATTGACCCCCAAGATGTAGTATCGGAGATATGAACCTTAACTAAGAACTTAACCAAAGTCATTAATGCCTAAAATATAGGTGGCAGTGACCTAATTCCTAGTGGGTGGTATCCCGTTACCAGACACATCAAGTGGTGACATACCATTGACTCCAAACATCTAGTATCCAATTTATGGACCTTCGTGACCTTAACCAAGAACTTAACCAAAGTCATTCATGCGTAAAATATAGGTCACAGTAACCTGATTCCTAGTTGGTGGTGTCACCTTACCCAAGACACATCTAGTGGTGAAATATTATTGACCCTCAACACCTAGTATCCAAGTTATGGACCTTAACCAAGAACTTAACCAAAGTCGTTCATGCATAAAATATAGGTCACAGTGATTTAATTTCTAGTGGGTGCTTTTCTATGTCCCCACTTCGTGTGTGGCGGAGGACAAAAACTTGCTACTTGTCTGGTAGAATGCCAAGCCATCCCTTATTGACTCTTGAGTCTTTGCAATGCTAATAGTAATAATAAAAGTGATATAGAGTAAGCACTCTTGGCACAAAATCCAATATAAACATTGAAAACAAGCAAAGGAAAAGTGCTTTATCTCAAAGTCACAGTTAGGCCTTCAAGGATAACCTAGCTTGAACGCCTTCCCTTACATCCCTAGGGTGGTGTAAGGACATGCATTGACATTTAAATCTGTGAAGGTTTTTGACATACCTTATCCTCTTCTATTTTTCTTGTATCAATTCTTCTAGACTTTAAAAAGTCAATCAGTTCTTGAAATTCATCCATTTTTTGCACGTCTGAAAGAATACGAGCAAAGCAATTACAAGTTGACTTAGTAACCATAATATTACTAACACATTCAACATGTTCAACACAAAACCGTTTCTTAATGAAAGTATCAAGTGCTTACAATAATCCATGCATTCCATAATACATCACTGTGAAGGGTTTGACACTAATGCCTACAGGGCTAGTGCTTTACAAAAGTCACTAGCCCACCAAAAACTTCAATAGTCCTTAAAAATACAGTTGATTGCCAATATTGGTTCATTGAAGGGTAGAAACCATCCAATATGAAGAACAGTTAAAAGAAAATTGCAAAACAAGGTTGTATAAACGTAGGAACTTTAAAAAACTATTGTTTGTATGTTACATTATGTAACTCAAATCCCGCCCTGCAGGATCCCACTTTCCAGCTTTTATGAAAGTAAAATTAGCATAACCATAGACATGTACAGTCAATTCTTTAATAATCAATATGACATTCTTTGAATAATATGTACATATCTTGCTTCAAATTAAATGGCTATGTCTCTGACTCTCGGGCGCTATTTATTTCTCCCAGGGTGCTTTTCGGTAGGACTGGGAAAATCACACCAAAAAAATAAATAAGTTGATTTTTTGGGTGTGGTCCATCTTTGGCCCCCAATAGCAAAGTAACTGTGCAAAAAATATATCAAAATCATTGACACATTTACATCTAGTTGACAGAATTAAATGAGGAATTCAATAAAAAGAATTTTCAAAATCGAATGAATAGTAACAATCTGCAGCAGCTTTGTCAATACACCCTTTTTAGCCCGTTTTTTCTAAAACGGTAGGGGCCACACACCCCAAATACAATACCAACTTTCCTTTAGTGGTTACAAACATCATATCAAAATTTCATAATGATCGGTCAACATTTATTCAAGTTATCGCACAGAAACCAAATGTCCCAAGACGACAACGACAACATCGCCATAACATTATACGATCGCAAAAATTTTACGGTCGTATAAAAAGCACTGAAGACGTCTTGTGGTCTCGGGTCTTTTCGTACCTAAACCTGTTCATACCAGGTTGTTTCGTAACGATTTTATAAATAGGTGGGTTGTTTCCTATCGATCTTTTACAGAAACTAAATAAAGTTATTTGTGTTCTATTTTTTTTAATGCTTACAATGTACTTGTATTTTTTCTGTTTTAAACCGTAAAAACCAATATTTAAGGTATTTAACAACGTTTACCTCCATGGTTTACCAAGGACACTTAAAAATTATCAGAGCCAATGTTGTTTGTATCCAAGGTATCAGCACTTCAATTACCAAAGTAAGATTTTGAGAAATTCTTTAAACTAACTTGTTGTTTTCTTTACAAAACTTGTATCCAAACAGTCATGAGAACTGATTGCTGTGATTATTGCAACAAAAGATTCGGTAATTGTTTGATCACTAAACAACAACAACATTTATTATTTTATAATTAATAATAAAACAGTGTAGCAAAATCTGTTTTAATCAATTTTTCAATTCACTCTATGAAACATCTTTTACTTAGATAGCTGCGAAAACGTAGCTCTTGGGGTTGCTTTTTTTCATTTGGATTTTTTTAGTCTTTGGTTGCAACTTAAAAAATCCAAATGAAAAAAAGCAACCCCAAGAGCTACGTTTTCGCAGCAATTACTTAGACTAAATATTGTGAAATAAAAACTAAAAATGATTAAAAATTAAACCTACACACAGACGACTTTAAAATTAACAAAATTATTTTATGTGATTGTGTTCGTGTATTTTAGTGGCTTTTCTCATATTTTATTCAGTTATACTCAAATTATCTATATATTCCGACTTGAATTCACAATCTATCTATAAAATGTTCTAACTAAATAGGGTCGAAACGACTCAGTTATAGGTACGAAACGACCCGGTACGAATGGGAATCGGTACAAAACGACCCAGATTCTCTTATGTTAAAGGACTAATCATAAACATTAGCCTGGCATTTCTGGCCTCAATTGCAATACTTTCCGTAGAGGCCGGTAACTAGCAATCTTCTTTGTGGAGTTAACGTAAGGCTACCCAAATTGCACAGGGTACCCAAATTGCAACACTCTATATAAATAGTTCTAAAATAACAGGATTAATTAGTATGACTAGTTTTTCTTTTATATTATTATCATTTGATTATTTTTAAAAAGTATTCAACAAAAATATCAATTAAAAAGCCTTTTCTAAAGGAGAAAAACGACTTTATTAATACTGGCATACCTTATCCAATATGGCATCACATTGAAAATTGCTGTGCGACAGACAAATTTTCTGGTTGATGTCGAAAATCTTGACAATTATTGTATATTTTTTATTTTGCTTAATATTATTATTCAGGTAGCAAAATTTATGTGAACATGCCAACATCTCAACTCGGAACTAAAATAAAAGTGCTTTCTATCACGTCCGCAACAGATGACGTAATAGAGACCTAAATTTAGACTACAAATTAACTTTGTTTTCAGGTCAGTTATGTTTGTATTTGTATTTTAAATATTTAAAAGATAGGTAAATGCTTCATTTACAATGGACTGTGCATGGTTTTATCGTTGTTTTAGCTGTAAAAAAGAAAATACATAATTATATAGACTTACATGACTTATTAGGAATGCAGTGCAATCATCTTAAAATCCGACAAGCAGTCATAAAATGCCTTTAAAAAATTTTGATCTAGCTTTTCTTGAGTAGATTTTTTGATAAAAATAAATGAAAAAATAATTACTTTAAATAATGAAGCATGATTTTTAGGAGAAAACTTAAAAGTAAAATTTTTACCCCCATAAGCAATTTGGGTACCGCTGAGGTGAAAAATTAGGGTCATTCCAAGGTGTCTTTAAGTCTGTTTTATGACATTTAATAAATGTATCAAATATTAAAATTCTTTCTCTATGGATAGATAGAGTTAACCTTGCTCTTTAAACACAGCCGACTAAAATAATTAAGCAAAGTGTCTAGATAAAGATAAGAGACAAAAACCATCAAAGTTGTTGCAATTTGGGTACCGTCACGTTACAAAAGTATTTTCATTGTTTTCTACGTCATTATTTCAGGGGTATTCCTTGGGATAACCCTTATGAAACTTTCCCGAACTTGCGATGTCACAGAAAGATCTGACCTCATGCTGAATTAGTTACGATAACGTAACCCTTACTCCGTTACTCTCCGTGAGGGTTACAATTCCCGCCCATTGACCTCGTCGGAGCAAAACAATTTTCTTTAATAAACACTTTTACTAATCTGTTTGTATATTTTCACAAGGAACAATGTGTTTTAGGATAAGTTCAATCAAATGTGTGGATAAATTTTCAGATATATCGTAAAACCTTAGGTTAAAAATTTCACATTGATCTTGAACTTTATGAAGTTGAGGATCAAAAATTAATTATGTTAATTATAAGTAATTAAACATTCGAAAGTTAATATGATAATCTAATGTGGTGTAAAATAACATATACTAAGCAAATAATAGAGCATCTGGCTAATAAATCGTCTCTTTATGTGTGTTCTCTAGCGCCACCAGTTGGTTTCGCTGTGCTCCGTTGAGGTCAATGGGTGGGAATCGTAACCCTCACGGAGAGTAACGGAGTAAGGGTTACGTTATCGTAACTAATGCTGAATAACAAACATAAAAATCAGTACTTTAATCAGACATTCAAACGTCTGTATGGTAAGAAAATCTTTATGCCTTTAAACATGTTAAATACGATAAATAAAAGAAAGCATTGAAATAGTATTTGTGTTGTAACAGTTTCTAGTTTTTGCTTCGCTTCAGACAAACTACAGGAGGCGGTCATGTTTTTTTCTGAATTTCTATCAAAAGTTTGCACATGCCCAGTACAGAAAAAAAACCAAATTAAAACAATAATCATATAATTTACAATTTAAAATTTTACATAATCTTGTTATTATTTTTATCACGTAACTTTAGCATGTGAACTGTTCAAATTCTACAGTTACGTTCATAAATCCGTTTTCGATTCGTCCCCCCTATCCGTAATGGGTCCGGAATTTATTATGTCCCGGAAGTAACGTAACAGGAGCATATATAAAGGTGTAGGACCACCATAGTTTTTTTACTCTTCGGCTATATTAAAATTTGATAATTTTGACTTATCCTAGAAAATTTACCTTTGTTTCAAATTAAGTGACACTTCTGTCCCCTATAAAAATGCACTGGCTGAACATTCTATCAAAATTTCACAATATGTTTCATTGCATATAAGAAAAAATGCTCAACCTGAAGTCCACGTGGTCTAAAAATCTACTTTCACTTTCTATTTCAGTCCAAAAATAGTGCTTGTCCCTAATTGACTCTCAACATTTTTATGTTCATTTAAAACCAATAAAACTTTATCCTCAAGTTTCCTAGAATATTCAGCTTTACAAAAATACCAAATTTATTCTGGTATCATGTGCGGTTCAAATTCTATATGATGCAAGAGTGAACCTGTCTGTTGACTAGTACTACTTTTACGTACAACCTCTGGACTGGTTCCCGGTATTTGGTGGTCCTACACCTAAATTTTCGCCTTAAAGTTACGTAATTGGACGTAACAGGAGCTTGTGCCTATATGATAAGGTCAATAATATTGACTTAATTGCTAGTTATATGACAAGCCCAGGCATTTCATCTCAGTTAATGCAGAAAAAGGAAACAAATTCATTTTTCTTCATAAATATTTTTTTATATGCATACACATGTAACTTAAAGTGCAGGTTGATTATAGCTGTATAAAATAAACACTTGATATAAATCTTTATCTTCAGTTCTCAGCGTCAATTATGGGAGAAGGGTGCTCTTTGTGGTAAAAATATATGATAAGGTTACTAATTTTAAAATTCAAAGTATATGATAAGGGTGGGGTTCCAAAATCCCAGCGGCACCCGTCCCCCGAGGTCCGTCTAAGACTGAGGAAAATGACTAAAATTTTATTTCAATTCAGTACACCATAAGCTCTATTTGAGCTTATGTGCATTGGTTCTCTCCATCTTATGTTATTAGGTTTGTCAGTTACAGTCGGTGGAAACACAAGGCGGATTTAACACCGGCGTACCGGGCGCGCACCCTCCCGTTTAATTTAAACATATTTATTCATAAATTCAATAATGATATACAGTATAATGAATTACAAAATATCTAGACAGGATCTGGTAACAAGCACTTAGCTTTTGTCAAAACCATTTCCTGAAATATAACTCACAATAGTATTACATACACATTTCTGCATACTCTTTACATGTTAATTTTCAAAAGTCAAAATTTTCTATCATTGATTTTTTATTCAAATGATATAAATTATTAAGATCAAAGGAAAATACATAAGTAATGATAAAATGTGGAAAGATTAAAGGGGAAAAAGTGTACAATAATAATAATAGTAAGAATAATTATAACAATAATCATGTCAAATCTACAATGGGGGAAAGTGCTATGAAAAAAAAATAATAGGGACAAAAGATATATATATATATTAAAAAGATGCAAGGAATTATTCTACGAGTTGAATCGTTTGCTGTTTATAATGAACTTATGAACTGTCATAATAATGTTCATGCTTTGTTCATCGTCTAGTAGAAATGATCCATATAACAATAAGTTTAAATCTATTGCAATAGGAAGATCGAGACTGAAAATAGTTTGCTGACGCAAATGTGTATATTTATAACAAAAAAGTAGATAATGTGAAACTGATTCTATAGAACCGCATGTGCAGTTGGGTGTCTGAACTAAATTTCGAAAAAAGAGATGTTGATTTAAGGAACTACAGCCCATTCTTAATCTACAATGTAATATTTGACCAATTCTTGACCCAACATAGTAATATATAGGACATTTTTTGTTGTGTACTTTGATATTAGCCTTAAACGAATGTAAAGACCTAGAGTTTTTGACGTCATTTGGCAACTTATTCCATAACTTTACTGTATAGGGTAGAAAATAATCAGAATAAAGATTAGTACGTGTTCGAAGCTCCGCTAAGTTCTGGGACTGTCTGGTGCTGTAACCGTGTTGTTCTGCTACTAGATTTGGTAAGATCTCTTGAAGATAATTTGGAACTTCCCTTCTAACTAACTTGTGCAAAAGTATCAGTCTGTGCCAATCCCTTCTATCTGAAAGTTTTTCCCACCCAGTTTCTTCATATAACTTTTCAATCGCTGTCAGTTTTGTTCCTCCAGTAACAATTCTAGCAGCTTCTAACTGAACGTCTTCTAATTTTTTGCTAAGGGATAAATTTTGATTGTGCCAAATGACATCACCGTACTCCAAAATAGGTCTAATGAACGACATGTATATTTTTTCTAAAGTATATCTATCTACAGTAAATCGTATTTTTCTAATAATATTAATACGAGCATAGGCTTTATTTACAATGTATTCAATATGTTTGTGCCACGTACCATTACTTGTTAGAATTATACCTAAATGTTTATGATTATCTACTTCTTGTAATAAGTGTTGATTCATCAGTAGTGGAGGATGCACAGATGTGATTGCCTTTCTGGACATAGTCATGGTCTCAGTTTTTTGTGGGTTGAAGTTAACCAGCCATGTTTTAGACCAAGTATGGATTTTATCGAGGTCTCTGTTTAAAATCTCTGCTGATTCACGAGGGTTATCGACTATTAAATAAATACCCTCCCGTTTTGACGGGATTTTTTTAGGAACTATATGAAAAAAGAGGTCCCAGAAGATTTTTTTTTAATTGCGCACCCTCCCGTTTGAACATTTCTGGATCCGCCACAGGTTTCCTCCAGGAAGTCCGGATTAACTGACTGACAGCCCTATATAACCCAGGTGTGTTAAATGAGCCTTAAACCCCAACTACCAACCAACCATGTGTATTGTGTTATTCATGTTATTTGTTATTATTGTGTCTTGTTTATGAACTTTGAGTTATAATTATTTCTTTGCTTCCTTATCATAGGAGCCCGAATAAATCAGTTGCGGCATTAATAATCCGGCAAACTCCTCACAGTTCCAATTCCCGTCCTTCGGTCCGTAAATTGATCACTGCAAAAGGCTTTCCGGACCTTTATTTTTTATGACCTCTTGTGACCCCGGCTCTCTTAATTGAAAACCACGAAAGGTACTCACAATTTGGCTCACACTTTCAAAAATCCCTTCAAGATTCTTGAAAAAAAAATAATTTCGATTCATTGTCAAATATATATTACGACTTCAGTTCCCCGTTGTCAGTTGGTGTTCGTATGTTTTATTGTCTGTTTGTTCGTGCTTGTTTCGTTTTGTGTTGACCGGTTTTGCCTTCGCTCTTTTGGACTTTTGTCTTTGGAATGCCCCATACGTGTCTCTTTGCTTCATACCATCATAGACCTGTATATTCAATATACAGGTCTATGATACCATTGTTTATTTAAAAAAAACTTTTTAAAGACCCATATTTTTTTAAAGCATAACTCATTAAATTTGTTGTAAAGCCGGTTCAGGTGAACACGCACTATTTTACATTGAATGATAGCGATATTTAGGCCACACAATAAGCAACGTGATTGTGCAATGCATTGCGGCACGAACAAACAGACAATACACAATAAAACATACGAACACCAACTGACAACGGGGAACTGAAGTCGTAATATATATTTGACAATTAATCGAAATTATTTTTTTTCAAGAATCTTGAAGGGATTTTTGAAAGTGTGAGCCAGTGGGATTATCCTGTACATGTACTACTTTAAGTCGGAAAGTATAAGCCTACTGAGTTTGATAATCCGGAGGATAATCACCTGCTTTGTCGATTCGACACAAGGCCCGTACACAGGATTTTGCAAAAGGGTGTGTGCATATAATACGGGAGGTGTTTTAGATAGTGTTAGTTCATACCAAGTGTCGACTTTAATAGTCAGAGTTGCATTTATAAACAATGAGTTTAATAGTGTTTGTTTTTTTTAAAGAGGGCACAGCTGCACCCCCTGTATACGGGCCTGAACACTGAAATGGCAGTTTGGTAGTAAACCTAATTTTCCGAATATCTACGATGGCTTCAAAACAAAGTTCGTCGAAGAAACCGAAGATGTGCATGAGAATTACCTCCTTTTTTAGGTGTAAGATTTTTTGTACTGGTTTAAACTTGAAATATTTTTTTGTTTTTTGAGAGGAGAATATGGATTCATCAACTACACAGTACTAACCTTTCATGTACATATAACTGTCTCCTTCTTAGTAGGCGCCTGCTCTTGTGCACACAAACTAATATCACGTGCGCTCAAAATAATATAATGTGCGCACAATATAATATGATGTGCGCACAAAATAATATGTTGTGCGCACAATATAATATGATGTGCGCATAATATAATATGATGTGCGCACAAAATAATATGTTGTGCGCACAATATAATATGACGTGCGCTCAATATAATATAATGTGCGCACAATATAATATGATGTGCGCACAATATAATATGATGTGCGCACAATATAATATGATTTACGCACAATATAATATGATGTGCGCACAATATAATATGATGTGCGCACAATATAATATGATGTGCGCACAATATAATATAATGTGCGCACAAAATAAATATCATGTGCGCACAATATATTTTTTTCTTTGTATGTCCCTATCCGGGCTCCGTAGTTTCGAAATTGATTTTTCGTTCCGAACTTGAGATTTTTTAACATGACCTCAACTTTTTCTATTCTGTTTAGGATCCCTCTTTGTCTTCTTTTTTCCGCCTTTATAATCCGCATGGTCGCGATACAACTGAATATGTTTGATCTCGACATATAAAACAACATTTCCCACCATGTAATGTGTTTATTGTGGTCGCCTTTCAAGCACGTCCATGTTAAATGTTTGCAGTATTATTAATTCGGAACCCCTGTTATAAATTCGCTGTCACAAATTGTAATCTAAGTTTCTTTGGTAAGAAGAACGACTTAAAAATTTCAAAAATAATAAAATATGATCATTTTTGCAGAATAATATACAATTATGACCTTTAACGAAGGTAATATTCATAATTATCAAATCTAGAAAGGGTTATTTTTTCGTGGTCCGCAGGACCAAGGAAAAATAACTCTTTCGAGATTTCATAATTTGGATATTACCTGAAGTCGATTAAAGGCCATAACTGTATTATTATACTGAACTAAACAAACAAGAACAATTGGACTGTGTAGTCATAATTTGCGTCACTCTCCGGAACAGAGATATATATCTTTATTACCAAAGTCAAATAACTATAGGTATACAAATACAACTAAATAGTATAACAGAAGGTGGTTTTCAGTTCAACATTACAACAAGTCATCTCTTAGTTTACTGGCTCTATATATATTTTTTCCTAAATTACATAATTCTTTTACATTATTTGAACTCATTAATTGTATAAACTTGTACATTGATGGTTTTCTCCAATAGTAGGGTCTAATTAAATTAACTCTAAAACCATGAAAAACTTTACATTTGAGAACAAAATGCAATTCGTCTTCGAGTTCAATTTTACATAAACTACAAATTCTCATGTGTCTAGGAATACCAAAAAATTTACCGGATTCTACAAAGAGATTGAGGCAACATAAACGTATTTTGGTAACACAAGTTTTGTACACATTAGGTATACCTTTAACTAGATAATATTGTAAACATAAGTTATCTACCATATATTGGTAGTTAGAACACTTGACACTACTATGTAATAAACTGTCAGCCTCTTGTTTGAAGTTGTCTGATAACCTTTGTTTGATCATAGCAAGTGATGAATCACAAAAGTTTTTCTGGTGACAGAACAACAAATGGTTTATCCATATGTCACCAAGACCTATGTCATAAAGTTCATTCTTTATAAAGTGTGGCCAGTTACACTTGTTGCCAGGGCAACGAGAAAGATCTTCATATAACATATTATAACAACCTTTTAAGATACAATTTTGTGTGTTTACAAGTTTGAACCAATATTTAAACATTCTAAATTTTCTGTGCAAAATTAGAGGGCTTCTTCCTAGCTCATATTAAACCATAACGTTATTTGTAGATGTTTTCACATGTATAGAATATTTTTACAATAATCCAAGTGGACTTTTTCTATAGCAAGAGCTTTGTGTGCACCCCATACCTCACAACCATAGCTAAGTATGCTGTTAATGTATGTATCAAACAGTGACAATAAAGTGTGAAAATTAAAATACAAAGAACTTAAATTTTTACGTAAGGCAAACACTGCTTTTCTACCTTGTTCAGACAATTTTTTCTGTAATAAATTGTACTTTCCAGTATAAAATAGAGAAACTCCCAAGTATGTAAAGTTATCGACTACTTCAATCTCATGATTATCAAACCACCATTTTTCGTTATTCATAACCTGCCCACTATTTCTAAAAATTACAATCTTGGTTTTGGCAGTATTAACACTTAAAGCCCACGTTGAAGTGTAAGTTGATAATGTATCAAGCATATCTTGTAACCCCGTTATTGATTCTGAGAAAATGACCATGTCATCGGCGTACATTAATAAAAATAAGTTTGGTTCCTGTACCTCTATAGGTACAGAATTACCATTCATAAACGCCATCTCGCAGTCGTTGACATAAAGTGAAAATAAAATAGGTGACAGCACTTCTCCTTGCATTAACCCTATTTCGTTAGTAAAGTAACTAGAGTAAAATCCATCAACCTGAACACACGTTTTAACTTTAGAATACATATTTTTCAAAATGTTTAGAAGTTTGCCACGTATACCAATTAATGCAATCTTATACCATAAATTCAAGCGATTAACAGTATCAAAGGCTTTAGTATAATCAATAAAGCAACAGTATAAACATAACTGGTTCCCAGATATGATTGTGGTTGACGTAGGATACCAGAATCCTTTGCGTAGAGATTGAATTTGCGTAACCCTTTTACATTGGGCACGATTTTGCACGTCGAACAAATAACTTATAATTTCCCGTTTCAAATTTGGCGCGCTTTGGCACGTCGAACAAATAACGTTATTTTGTATGCTTGCAAATTCCCAGCGAGTTTTTTTACTCGCGTGCAGTTTTGAGCGAGGAAAAACAGTTATTGCTCATAATATCTAATTATTTTTTGTTCTGGTTTCCATAGTAAAGTACAATAATATAATTTATATTATATTTCTTATGAATGTATTTACAAAAGTATAGAAATAAAAAAAATACATTATATAAAAACAATGTATATGTACAAAAAACTATATATATATTTATATAGACCGTCCGGGTTCAATTTAGAGTTTTTTCCGCACAATACAACTGTGTCCACTGCTAAAATGGTGTTTTCTTAACAAAAATCTTAATTGTTTACAACTATCATGTAATATAAAAAGTATGTACTGTGCGATGGTTAGATGCAAATTGTTTTATTATATGACTAACATTTATCCAAATTTTGATTGGCCCAGGGTATCATGAAAAGTATTATGCAGACAGTGTTTTAACCTCAAAGTAGATAAAAATAAACTGATATAACAGTTTTGACTTTTCAGTAGCTAAAAATAGAATATTTATCACTTTTCAATAGTTAACAAGAAATGATATATCCAGAGATGTTCGATTTGTATGTTCTTTGTGTATCCGATTGGGTTTTAATAGTTTTTTTTCAACTTGTTTTATTTAAAATTTCATCATATGCCGTAAAAGGTTACAAATATAGACGATTGTGAAAGGCAAGAAATAATCATCTTGATTATAATATCTCAACTTTGAGAAGAGTATTGTAATCAAAAAAGCAATGTGTAGGAAAGACAAATGTTTACTTTACAATAACAATACATTGACCTTTTCGAAATCACATAATCACGTCGTTCTGTGGGAAAAAAGGGGGCGGTAAGATCGACAGTTATCGCGTACTTCCGTCGGGCATCCTCGGAAGATCAAAGAAAAATACCGACAAGATACAATTTCTACTGATTTAATTTTACAGTAATTAAAATTGTTTTTTCAAAAAATTTGCAATTAAAATGTATTCAAACGTAAAACTAACGTTCATGTGCATAAACATTGCTAAGAACTTAATAATATTTTCAGACTGTAAAATAATATATATATATATATATATATATATATATATATATATATATATATATATATATATATATATATATATATATATAGAAGTCTTATTTTTGCCAGAGACATGTAATTATATGCCTCTGGTTTTGCAAAACAATTTTTTAGAATTATTTTCAATTATTACAACTGTTGATGACCTTTATTGGAGTGTAACTGAATTGTTTTTCTATTGTATTTTTATATACATTTTTCAAAATTTCATTTAGCTTTTAGTTTTTCTATTGTATTATTATTTTTCAAAATTTCATATAGCTTTTTTTAATTTCTGTTTGTTTAAAGGACTTCATATACGATCTTAGAGGTAGGTTTAATATAATTCTATAAGTATGTAAATATAACTGCTTCTTTAAAATAGTTCTACATAAAAAAAATTTTAAATCTTGAATTAAATAAAAATGCAAACCTTTTGTGTTTTTTTTTCTTATTATAAAGAAATTTATTTTCCCTACCAATGTCTATGACATTTTTCACTCATTCAGAAAATCAAATTTCTTTAAATAACAATCTTATTTTCGTATAAAAATCATAATCTAAATTAGCATTTTCGTGGCTAATTATGTGAGTCTAAATGGTCTTCCATTTATACCTTTCATTAAAGTTCAGTGTCATAAATAAGCAATTAGCAAATAAACAAGGCACATCTAATTTACAATTTACAATTACATCACAGAAATATCTCTTACCCCTCACCCCCCACCACGCACACACATACACACACACGCCTCGTTCTCGGCCAATCTCGTGCGAGAGTTTCCGATTTCGAAATCGTAAATAATCAAAACCCAGGGAAATTAAATTTAATGTTCAAGATTGATGAATTTCTACATAAAGGTTTCATTTTCTACCCTAATTATAAAAATAATACAGAAATAATACTGAAAATTATCGATCATGCATTACGTAATACTACAAAATTTTAAAATGCATTATTTTTATCAAATCATCTTATGAATTCCCATAAAAACAAATTCATTCACATTCTATTATGTGAAGATTAGAAACTGCATAAAAACTACAAGGCTTAAGTACCCTAGAAATTCTGACATAACAAAAGAAATAAAATTGAAAATTATCGATAAAGTCAAATTTATAATCATCTACATTTTTATGTAAAGATACGAATGCAAAAAAGATATGAAGCTTGCTCTATCAAGCGTGAAATAATCCAAACAAAAAAATATAATGATAAAATTGAACTGAATAAGTCTTTCTAACATATACATTACGTAATATAACGTAACAAAATCTAAAAATGTCTTTTTATTATCAAATTATCTAACTAATTAATAAAAAAAAACACCGATTATTACATTTTATTTTGTAAAGATACGAATGCATTAAAAAAAAATACTAAGCATACCCTATAAATCGTGAAATAATCCAAGAAATAAAATTGAAGCGATGATCCTATCTAGCGAGGTCAAAAGCGCATTAATATACAATTTTGTTCATCTTTACTACTCCTTATTAGATTAGGACAGAAAAATGTATTTTAAAGCTAGGAGGATTTAACAGATACGAAAAACTGTAATTGAAATATTTTCTTTAGCATTAAATTAGCCATTTTATCACTTACAACATGAACTATATTGTAGAGTATGGTTTTTACCTTTTTGCTCAATTTACCCAATTATATATCATTAAGAGATAATAAGAAGAGATCGAACATATGAAAATAGAATTCAACAATGGGAAACAAGCAATAATTTGTTTGGTTGAATTAAAAACATCAGCTACTCAAAATCATTCTTTTAAAACAATCTATTTATTGACATTTGTTCAAAATAGCTGACGAGCAGCAGACAAGTTTTGCAACTGTCAATGAACAGGAACTGTTTTTGCCCATTTTTAATAATTGCTCTAATATTACTATACATTTTAATTGGAAAATGTGAATATTTCAATTTAAAATGTGATAGCTTACTGTTGTTTTTGTTAAAATAAGTTTTTATTGTTATCCTTTTTTATTAAAGACTTCCAGTGTAAAAATAAAAATAGTCATATAATAAAACATTCATCGACTTTTATATAGGTTAATACCTGGCTTTATCAACCCTCAAAAATAAAATCTACACTCGCCGTTGGCTCGGTGAATATAATTTTTTCAGGGTTGATAAAACCAGGTATTAACCTATATCAAAGTCAATAAATGTATAATCTTGCCCTGCAGGGTAGATATGGATCTCCATTGAAAATATATAGGATATCCATATCTGCCCTAAGGGGGTGCGATACAGCATCCGTATTACACCCTTTGGCGATCCAGTTCTACAATAGCTATCAATATCATATATGCAAATACAAACATATCTTTACCAAATATATGATAATATGGATTATCACATAATTGTACAGGGCTAATATTGATATTTGCTCCGAGGGGTGATAACTGAAACCGACTCTCAGCTTTTATTACATGAACAGATTTCCCTTTTTTATACTAAAAATGTAACAATGTATTATTCCTATGTAGGGCTACACAATGCACAAGCACACTTGGAGTTGGTTTTAAGTTTGACGTTAAAACAATAAACATACATAATGTAAAAAAAAAATTAAACACTGGTGAAGATTACGACAGTTAAACTAGTGGCAATATGGACAATATGACGGACAATACAATCCAATATGTTTTCATAGCAACCGTGGCAGCGCCATCACTATAATTTTCGTTATTTATACCGTTGACACATAGATGACCATTGAATTCTCCAAGATTTACAAATCTTACTGCACTTAAAACATTTGACAAAATTCCTCGTTGTTCGTCTATCAAGGTCTTATCTCTATAGCAGCCACCTCTTGTAAACTGAGGAATGATGAAACAACCTCTTATGTGTAAATGGACTGGTACTTCTGAAATCAGTCAGTAAAAATAAAGTCGATCAGTTACGTGTATTTGAAAAAAATTAAGTGATCAATACTTATGAATAAAGCATATTGTATAGTTTTTATTAAAATAATTTAATGTTAGTATGATAAAGCACGCAAATATCAGAACACGGACAAAAATAACAACTTTTTTACAATAACGACAATAATGGATAACAAATAACACAATATATTTTTAGACTAAACTGAAACGATCTAATTACGTATGTGCGAACTAAATTTATTTGAATTTTAACACGATTTTGTTTACATAGAGACAGCAGGACGTCATATCAGAATCTGAATTTACCATCAGAAAGCGAAACGTTTTTCTTAACAGAGTTATCTCCCCAATCACCAAAAACTTGTTATCGAGTTATCTCTGAAACTATAACCTGGGACTAGTATAACTACCTGATTTATAGGTTCCTGCTATAACAGAGGAAAACAGATGATTTGTAAATGTTAAGAAATTATTTAGACAACTTTTTGCATAATTCAAAAAGCTTTAGAAAGAACGTATATACATGCTACCGACACAGGAATTTTTTATGAATCCGTTAATGTTCAAAACTCATAAACCGTAAGTCAAAAACACTCAAGGTCGACATCTAGAGCCATCTGAAGACTAGACCTTGAAAATGGTCTTGAGTCAGGACAACATTTCCTGTTAAGCATTCCTTTATGGTTTTGAAAAGTCACTAGCATCCATATATTTTTAGGTTAGGTAAACATTTTCAGCTAAAAATAATCTATTCCTTAAAAAATGGCCATGCACCTATATGTTTTCACGTTTCAACAACAGAAGAAGAAATATTACTTTCTCACAGGAAAGCGAGAAACACTTTCTAATTTTTACAACAATTCTAACAATAAGCCCTATCTTTATTGCTTACTTTTTGTCGAAATTACTCAACGGCTAATATTAATAAGCCAAGATGCATACTTGATAAATAAGACTTAAATGAGATATATATTACATCAAGCAACAACAGAGATGATTTTAACGTAGAACTCACCAACTTTGCCGATGATTGGTGGATTAACAGTCACCATCAAAGTTCCTACTAATCGTCCACATCGGTTCACTTGTCCAGCGTTGGGAGCATCTGTACATGTGTTTAATGTTATGCTGGATGCAGCGATGGCTGTTTGTGCGTCTGCGCATTCTGGTGTCCGATATATCTTTTCAAATGCACTGAATAATACGGCTGTTGTCCGCGAAATAGACGAACTGTTGACTAAAGCATCATTGCAATGTAAACACTCCAACCCTGTTAATAATAATATAAACTATGCTT
Source organism: Limnoperna fortunei (assembly GCA_944474755.1). NCBI lineage: Eukaryota > Metazoa > Mollusca > Bivalvia > Mytilida > Modiolidae > Limnoperna > Limnoperna fortunei. The sequence goes on along the minus strand of OX104111.1, from coordinate 50,867,956 downwards.
AAAATTTACTATTCGAACCTCAAAAGTGTGATTTAGTAAGAATTTCTAGAACAATACGTTTTCTACAAAAATAAATTAATCTTACCAATCATTATGCATGTTGATATTGCGTGCTGAGACCGTTGTCAATCAAAATGATAAATCATAAATAATATTCTCAACCACAATGTAAATTTATTTTGTGTATGGTTTGTTTAAAACATGATAATAAACAAAATTCTGATATGAAACTGTTGACACAACAGTAAATTAGAAGTGCAGAGAAGTTATATAACTTACAAAATCCATGGTCAAAATTTACAAAGCCGCTGTTTGACTTTGCAAGGTAATCGTTATTTAAGCAGGATTTGTTTACCTTCCGTAACACCTGATATTACCATTTGTTCCGAATGATTCTAGTATTTCGTAGTTTTATTTTCTATTCTGTTTTCCTGAGATATTTCCTATACGGCCGTAAACCAGAATGTTACACAGTAAGCTATCAAGAACAAGCAAATATATGGTAATCAATGGTTACAAATAAAGTTTTTGATGTGTTACAAATTATATGCTTGATGAAAAGAAATGTTACATACATCATCCGGGCAACTTTAAAGCGTTTTGTTAATATTCTTACCCATAAACAACACGAACGAAAGACGACGACAACATGAATTTATTTCCTATCCAAGAAAATTAATGCTAACGAATTAATACAAATCTACAGTATTTGGCCAGCAATAATTAATATTTGGTCACTATATTAATGTAATATGTTTTATACACGAATTTCTTTTCAGTCCCTTTTTCGTATGGACCAGCTCAATACTTCCGGTTTCTATTATATTTCCATGATATCTTTTAAAAATAGCCGCTAATGAAAATTGATTTCATGAGTTTTTTCTTTAACCATACGACGGCTTATTCGTGCCAAACAACAAATAGAAAAAAAATTCTTATTTCGTTCAAACGATTTAATATATCATTGTAACGATTTAATAAATCGTTGTAACGATTTAATAAACCGTTGTAACGATTTAATAAACCGTTGAAACGATTTAATAAACCGTTCAAACGATTGAATAAATCATTGTAACGATTTAATAAATCGTTCAAACGATTTTAATAAATCGTTCAAACGATTTAATAAACCGTTCAAACGATTTTATAAACCGTTCAAACGAAATTAAAAAAATTTTCTATTTGTTGTTTGGCACGAATAAGCCGTCGTAAACCAGCGTTTAACGTAGCTCACCAACCAGTATTTGACTACATTACAAATGAAATGCATATCCGTAACCGGAGCCTCTGTGGTCGAGTGGTCAAGGTAGTTCGTCTACTATTGATCACGTTGTCTGTCAACACTGTGATTGCTGGTTCGAGTCTCACAGAGGGCAAGGATTGCCAGTTTACATACCGAAGCTTGGGGGTTTTCTCCGGGTACTCTGGCTTCCTCCCCAATAAAAACTGGACGCCATGATATAGCTGAAATATTGATGAAAGTGGCGTTAAACATCATTCAAACAAACAAACAAACATATCCGTAACCAATGAGTAACCGTTTTCGAAAACAAGCTTAGAAAAATATCTGCAACTGATTTGTAACTTTTCATGTTATATTATGAAGTTAGGAAAATACCTCAAACAATGTGCTACTCTATGGAGAAATAAATCGGTAACTTTTTATAACTAATTTGAAACATTTGTTTAATAAGACAAAAAACAAGGTGTAGGTGTAATTTAACAATTTGTAATGTCACAAAGCATGCCCCCTAAAAATTGTCTAGACTAATCTCTTAAAATATGTGGAACCGGAAACAAATTATCTGTTTGATTAAAAACCGCAGTGGACAGACCAGAAGCGGAAAGTGAATATACAAAAATAGAAACCAAAGACATCATACATCCATTATATATCGCAGATGTTCACGTTCTTTAGTTATTTATACGAATCTGATTAATGTTATAAATGACTGTATTAATACCTGTACAATTGTTTAACACTGCTGTTGTACGTGTGGTTTGTTATATAACCCTGGGGTATAAAATCAAATACTAGTTCACCATATACATGACGTATTACAATAAATATTTCTCTACCATGTAAAATTCACAGAATTTAAAAGCCGAGGTGGTGGTGGTGTAGACACGTACTCCAGCTCCTTCTCTAAACTGGACGCTAAAATATAGCTGAAAAAATGATGAAAGTGGCGTTAAACCTCAAACAAACTAATTAAAATTGAAACCAAAACAAATTGGTAAAACTACCTCCTAATCTTGAAAGAAAATGAAACCTTACCGTTAGTTTTAACAGTAAACAGTAACAACAATATAAATGTCACCATCATTATCACATGGATATGCATCATTCAATATTTAACAAGAAAACTAAAGTGACTCATTAGTCGAAAACATACACTTATTTAGTTGGGACCATCTCAAAATACAAATGTACAACGATGTGAGGACACCATTGTTTAAATATACATGAACTCACATCATAGATATCGAAACCGAGCTTCTCTGTTTACTACTCACTGCCGTAACAAGCCCTACGGCCGGAACAGTTCCGACCGTACCACTTTAAATTTCTGGTACGGAAAACCGCCTTAGTTTTCATGCCTGTTTTCAACTGGTCAGGTATAAAAATTGCCGTTTTTAGTCATTCACTTTTAGTGCCACAAAACTCCCTGAATGCAGGATTCCGCACCATTTATCCCAGAGCTCTGGGATAAATGGTGAGAAATAGAGCACCTGCCGTAAATGCCACTCAGTTTCGCGGGGTGGGAGTTCATGTCCCTACTTGTCACATTTCCGACCGTACCACTATTATTCTGGGTGCTACGCCTATGGTACTGCCTTTTAATGTCTGATGAGTAATGAAAAATCTTAATTCGTTAATGAATGCACTTTGCTATAAATTTGTCAATCTAATTAAAACCAAATCTTTTACATGCTCCACTTTTTACAATTGTCTCCGTGTTCACGCAGCGACAATAGGAACCGAGGAGAGCAAGTGAAAGGTTTAATTTAAATTATATTGTAAATTTGTTGCAGGTAAGTTGATTTCACGTAGCTATCTCTACTGAGAATTTATTTCTTCACTGTCTTTTTATCGTCACATCTGCAATATATTATCTTTCTAAGAGCTTTCGTAAAAATAAATTAGCAAGAAAACCGACCCAACTACTAATCTTCGGCAAGAAATCGGGCATTCTTTGTAAATATCTTTATTTTCAAAAACGGGTACAGGCAGTTAGGTGTTATTAAATTATTCTACTACAAGGGAATCTGTCTTCTGAGCCTATTTGCCAATAAGTGTTCTGATTTAAATTAAGGTCTCGCGATCCTAAGAGGTTATTATATATCGATTTTCATATCACACCCCATATTAACCCGAGACGCCCATATCTACCAGAGGGCCTTTAGTCGAGGTTTGATATTAATGGTCGAGGGTTGATATGTTGTGTGAGTTCTCGTTTGATTAAATTTTTTAGCAGATAAAATCTCCTTAATAATATAAGATAACCCAAAACGGATCCAGACATGTAAATATTGTAACGACACAAATTTTATTTAAAAAAGTCTTTTTCCTGCACACTGGAAATCCATGTCAGTTCAGCGATGGGTGTGATATGGATTCTCACACCCCTTGATATCAGTGTCACACCCCCTTGTAATATGAGTTGTCTGAAATTGTCGGTATAACATATTCAAAAACAAACTTAGTATTACTAAGTATACGATAATAATTATTATTTCCTTTATTTGTTTAACTAGATGTCTAAACAGGAAAATAATACTTGAAATACAATTACATTATTACACTATATATAAAGAGAAGACAAACCAAGACATACACCTCTCAATTTATCTTCTTGAAACCAACATTATTATTAAAACTCTAAATAGCAAAAATGACCAGTAAGGCAAGGCATACAAATAACTCGTTTGGTTCAAGATTGTCAGATGACTCCTTATAGGAGTTATTGCCCATGGATGACATTGTTTTTTAAATATCAATTTTTGCCTTATAATTTGAAATACAAGGTTGTCTTTTTGTTAAAGAATTTCTAATGTGTTTGTAAACAAGAGATCATAAAAACATTAATTGTAGTTAAGAATATAGTGGATTATTGATCTGTGTGGAAAATAAGTCTGTATGGACCATATAGATCTGTATGTACTATAGGTTTTTATTTATGGAATAGAGATCTGTATGGGTTACAAGTCTGGGTAGACTATTGGTCTATGTGGACAACAGGTCTTGCAGTATGATTGCCAAATGGTTTCAGTGTCCTGATTTCAATGGGTTAGTAATCTATCGGACACAGCATATGATTCTCATAATTTGGACAAAGGAACTCCATAAACACAAATTTCTGAATTAATGCATAGTAACTGTTTGTAAAACAGTTATTATGCTTTATGTCCCATATTTATATGTTTTGAATCAAAATTCAGTGATATTTTATATTGCTAAGGAGATTTAGAGAGGGAGAAAGGAGCAGACGGAGGGAGAAAGGAGCATGGGAGGGAGAAGGGAGAAAGGTACCCCTTGTCCATCCCCTCAAATATAAATAATAATAAATAATTAAAAAATGGAAGTAATTTTCATGTAAAATGCGTCGTTTTCAAGATATAATCGCTCTCGTTAAGGGAGGTAAAAATTGTAATGCCGATCACGTGATTTGATAGTCTCGATCATCCAGACGCTTTAATTGCATTTTTGCATCTGGATTCATCTCTATATTAACTCGTTTATCATCACGCTCAAAAATTGTTTCATTAAATGACATTTTTATGGTCTAAAAGTTACTTCCACTCATACAAAGATGTGCATACAAATTTGTACCAAAGTTTACATTTGAATATTTTTATTAAATATTAATTCATCAATTAATTAATTTCTGTTATGCACACTCAAGAGAGTAGCACAATGTGACGTTATTTGATCAGTGTTGTCATGGTTTTCCTGGTCTAAATAGGGCACTAAAAATAGAATTGTTTGTCTCCACCTATTGGCAGAGAAATTACAACAAGGTGCTTGCAGACGCAATCATATACGCGCGTGGGTGAAGAAAATAAAAATTAAGGCACTTTTGGGTGTCTGACACGACTTACTGGAATCCACCATTTTTACCGTAATCCAACAGAATCCATAGTGTTTACCAGAAAAAATGTTTTTTGTATTATATTTTAAAGATTAATTAGTTCAGTTCGTCATTTTTTATGGTTTTCAATGGTCTGGTGAAAACATTGAAATTGAATTAAGAAAGTCACTGTATGCTGTAAATCCACAGAACAAGAGCGATTCGAATCAACTCGTTGCTGTATAAACTGGTGTACGCGACTTTTTTTTTATATCTGCTTTGTTGTCTTTACAGAGCTACGGTAAATGATGCTCTCTTTGATTTGTCCAGACGTTAACTTGTTTGTCATGTATTTGTCTCAAAGACGTAGGTTGTGACACCTTGTCGTATTTATCTGACAAATAATTTACCTAGACTTTATGGGCAATATTTCAATATTTCACAAAATGCTTGCCGTTTATCATGAAAAAAATTAATTGTCGTGATGCTATTCCAGATTTTTCACTTGTATTTAATTTAACCCTAGATAATGTTAGCTATAAATACATATGCATGTTATAATTCTTGTAGTGATATAATGAATTAAGATGAGCGGGAAAACAAGATAAGTTGTCTTTCTTTGTGTATTTCTGATACCTGGAATTAACATTGACCAATAGAAAGTTTGTGCAGTTCGTTAGCTTTTAATAAAAAAGGCATAATAGATTCTAAACCACTTTCTAAAAAAAACAAGAGAAATCCGTTTCCTCCGATTTCCCTATTGCTTTTATTTATAAAAAAAAGCCCAATTACAATTTTTTTATTATAATGCTCCTGGATCAAATTCATTGGAAACTATAATAAACATTTAATTACTTTGTTATTCTTAAAACTGACCATCCAAAGAAAGTTTGAAAAAAAAGTTCTGTAAATTTGTTTTTATTAAAATTTCAATTCATTAACTGTTCCTTCCATAAGCATTTTATGTAAAATGTGTATTTGTTTATGTTTGATACTAACCACTTATAATATTCAATACTAAAATTAATTTACAACTTAAATTAGTAATAGGATCTGGCTATACTGTAGGGATACAAGAGATAAAGGCATGTTCTGAGGAGCGCCACATGTGGAGCAGACACGCTTACCGTTCCAAAAGACCTGTGTTTATCACCAGTTAGTTTGAAATGATCATGTTGTACAAACTTGTTACTTTGTAATTTTTGTAATTAAAGTATAGCTGCAACTATGCGGACAAACAAAGTGCGCAAGTAGTTAGTTTGATCGAAAGAAATATAATCCCTAATTGCGAACGGATACCTTCCTATAGTTGAATCAAAAGAAGTAAGATATAATCGTTTGTTTCTAGAAATTATGTGAAAAAGGGAGGCGGCTATAAAAAGACTAGATCCATAAACCTTAGAAGGGTAAATTAGCTCAATTATTATCAATACAAATTTTCTATATCTGATTATGTTATTTTCTAATTACGAAAATAATATAATCAGATGTCCCATCCTCCAACGTGAGTTATAAAACATACATTTCAAGCAGACTCTTTTATTTTACAAATGAAATATTCTAGTTTTTTCGATTCAGTTAATATTTTATTAACATCTAGGTTCATGTAAAACCAATATTGCAGATGCAAACTTCCTGTATATATACTCTTCAAAAAAAGAGAAAAGCATAGCTACGTTTTAAATAATTTAAAATGACAATTGAACCTTTTCAAATACAGGTAAATTTAAAGGGTTTAGCGTCTTTTCTTCAGATTTGGCATAGTGCCACATTATAAAAACGAAACTTGAAAAGTGTATACACTGTGAATTGCTGCGAAATTTTGAAAGCGCTTCAAACGGAAAGTGTGTGGTCTACTCAATCATCTATCGGTAGCGTATAAAAGGAACAGGTTTGATGGTCCAAATCGTCAAAACGTAAAAGTTATGCCTTGCTGCGGTTGGATACTGTTTCCCTAAAGATCATCATCGGACGGCTTCACGCTAGAGTCTCCCAAAGTGAGGTTACACGGACCGAGAATGTGAACCAGGGTACCATTTCCAGACAATTGACCCGATTCCAACAGACCGGTACGACTAAGGACCATCCAAGAAGGGTGACCACGCATAACCACAGCCCGTCAACATCGGTAAATACGGGTATTCTATCGACGGAATTGAACAGTTACATCAACAACAACTGCAGTATGGATACCTGGATTGCGAAGAATCAGCTCCCAAACTGTCAGAAACCGACATTATGGAATTAGACCTAGAAAACCATATTTTAGAGCAGTTTTAACGGTGTTAAATTGACGGGAAGGAGTCAGATGGTGCAACAGGTTGAGGGTCTACCATCCTGCTACAGAAGCGTGATAGTAGAACACATTTTTACTGCCGCGCAGTCATCTGTCCAGTAAGTGGATCGATTCGGCGGAAGTATAGCTTAACTGCTCAGCTGTACACAGAGACGACCTCCTTTAACCACATGGTTACAATAAACCAAATATTTGTTTACATTACACCGGGAAATTTTTGAACCCAAGATAGTAATCAGAAGAAAATACACGGATGCATCTGATTGGATGTTGGGGTTCGGAAAATAGCAAAATTTAAAAATAGAAACATAATTGATTGAAAATCTTCTACATTTGGGGGAACATTAATAAGAGCCGAGAAAATAGAGCTCTTTTTTAAAGAAGGGGGGAGGTTAGACAGTTTGTTAGTTTCATTCAGTGCTGATTTTTCACCCAAAATTTTCGGTCATTTTTGCCGCACGACCTATATTTTTTTATTTGTTAATAATGTAGTGTAACATTTCAACTTCCACAAGCAACTGCTTTCGGGGGTTTAATTTGAGAGGATTTTCACACATAAAATCTTAATTGCAGGTACCCCATATGGAAGGCGCAATGTTAAATATTTGGTTTCTTGTAACCACATCTTCTTCCATTTAGTCTCGATCATCCATACGCTTTAATTGCATTAATTTGTGCGTCTGGATTCATCTCAATATTGAACTCGTTATCATTACGTATTAAAATTGGCGAAAGTTTTTGATTGGATGAAATTTTTATTGTCTAAAAAATTACTTCCGTTCATACCAAGAAGTGTATAAAAAATTTTACCAAAGTTTACGTTTGAATATTTTTATAAAATATGCTTTATCAATTAATTAAACAATTATTATTGTTATGATTATTGTTATGCACAATCAAGAGGGAAGCACACTGTGATGTCATGTTATAAATGTAGACATGTTTTCATGGTTTTCCTGGGCTAAAAATAGGGCCCTAAGTATATAATTATTGTTTTTTATCCACACCTTTGGGTAGCGAAATTGCACACAAGGTGATCCCAGACCTGCCATGGCCTTCAAAATCGCCGGATTTGAATCCCATCGAACATGTATAGGAACCAACGTGTGCGACAGCGACAACCACCACCGCAGACCCTGGATCAAGTTCGACAGATGTTTCAAGCGAAATGGCGAAGAATACCTCGCAATAATGTTAGTTTTGATAGAGTCCATGCCGAGGAGATGCAGAGCACTGCATCTCTTGAAATGGTCACACGTTACTATTTTGCAGTTTACTGGAAGTGACTTTGAACTGTTATTAATTTACTGTGATTTATGATTTGTACAGGCAATGACTGTTAGTTTGTATACAACAGACATTTTAAGTGCATATCGTTCGTGTAATTGTACAATTTTGATTTTATTGTCTTTTATTAAAATATGTAACAACTCTCTATTCGTTTTTTAAGAGTATAGAATTCCAAACAACGATTTACCAACAATGTATTTTTCACAAGTTGATTTCTGTGGCTTATACTAGTGCAACAAATCTGCCGAAAAACGGATCATGCAACAAAACAATTCCAGCTCATGGGAATCCATGCATACTCCCGTCTTCTAAATTTAATTGTCTACCCTTTTTGCAATAGAATTTACAGGATAGGGTTCGCGTCTTAGATGATATACATTGCAGTGGTAATGGGAAAAATGATGCTCAAACCTTTTCTCCATTCATAAAAACACGTATGCATGTTCCAAAATGCTGGGTAAATAGGGCTTTTTGGTCACGATGTCTCTAGACCCACTGCCTTTTTTTCAATTACATTGAACTTACGTCCCATGAAATTTAATCAAAGGTGATAAATAGTGCGTGTCGACTTATAGCATCCATACTTCTCCGAGGTGTCAATGGTACATGGAATGTGAAAGATTGTGGGGCTCTATCCACATTAGTCAAACCAAATCCTGTGACTTGCTGCTTCTCCGCTGTAAGCGTAGAAAATGACGGTATCTTGAATAGTTATCTATGTTGTTATTGGGTTTGGGCAACTCTTATGGTGTTTTTCTTGTGTTTGGGGTTTTGTTTCGGGTAGTATATGTTTGTCTGAATCCTGATTTGTAATCGTCCATAGACTTTAATAATAAAGCAATAATTCACTAAATTTGCATGATATAAAAAATGTTTATTGCCACTTTTGTCCTCAAGAAAATTAAAATGTCAGTCAAGAACAAACCCATATTATTTGGACCTGACCTACCGTGCAATAATTTATTCTTAATAGTAATACAAGTGAAACAGATATTTGTTTGTTAAAAAACAATTAACTACTCATGTTAAAACAATTGTTTACTGAATACAACGACCTTCGATCTTTGTTGTGTTATTCGTGCTTACTTACCGTACGATTGTTATGAGAACAATACACAGCAAACACAAAGTATTTTTATAAATTAACAAATATGTTGAAGAATGGTGAGAACGGAAATAAGGAAAAGAAAAACGACGAAGAACGTGTCATCAAAAATGTGAAAGAGGATTATTTAATTTGTAGCATATGTATGGACCAGTATAAAGACCCAAGGGTCCTACCATGTGGACACAGTTTTTGTTTGGCATGTCTCACTGAATATATTGACAAATCTTCTACAGATGAAGACTTTGCATGTCCAATTGATAGGCAAACAACTACAAAACCGTTTGGAATGAGGAGTTCAAGACGATGGGCACAATATTATCCCCCTGCAACCTTTCTTAGAACGCTGGTAACCGCTGTTGAAATACACGAAGGGACAGTACCCACATGTAGACGCCATCATGGTAGACCACGTGAATTCTATTGCTTGACTGATGATGTTTTAGTGTGTTCAGAATGTGCCGTTAATGAACATCGATCGGAACATTGTGACTGCACTACGTTGCTTGATGTTTACAACAGAAGAAAGGACGACATCCATCATCTTCAACATGCTTTAAATAAGCAAGAATGTAGCTTGCGCCAGCTAATAACCGACCAATATCAGTTACAAGAACTTTTTATTGAAAGTAAATCTAATGTTAAGTGCGAATTAGAACAGATACGTGATCGACTTGGTGTATTTTATGAAAGTGTCCTCAGAGCTCTAGATGAACTTGTACAAGAAGTTGACAAAGCTGATTTTACTAGATACAATTTAGAAGCTCAGCTGGATGCATTTTACCAAGACATATCTGGAATGAAAGAAGAGTTAAGCAATCTAAAACCAAGTGTTGATTTCATTGACATTCTGCAGAAGATTGAATCAAAGGTAGAGCATTACGGTTCAGAAATTGAAGATATTTCTTCCTATCTGAAAGATTCAGAGAAGAATGATTTAGCACGTGTAGAATTTGTTCCTAATTCGTCCTTTATGGAAATGCTAGATGAATATAGTGTTGGTTCTATAATTAATCACAGCGACAATTAGAAAACTTGACAATTGTTATGTTTTGAAGTATAACGTATAACAGTACTGCAGTTCTGTTCATTTCAAAAGTTTGTTATCAGCGTGGTGAGTTGCGTGCGCAAGTCAAGCAGTTACTCGAATACAATCTGTCCATCAGGACAATTAGGATACCATTTGATACGCTAATTGTTTTTGTTACATTTACCTGTTTAAAAAAACTCCCGTGTAAACTATATATGAATTTTCACCGCTCGTGTTTTAGAAACTTTTGGTGTCAGAAAACGGTACATGCATTTATAATCTGTATCTGTTAGATTAAACCCATGGATTCAAATGTCTTGAAAATTTGTATCTAGAAAACTTTTTCAAAACCGTTGTCGTGCACATTCGCCAAGAGTTGCGTTTTCAAAAAGTTTCCTAGATACGAAATAAACAGTATTTTCTTCAAAAGAATTTATAACGGTACTTTTATTCGACTATTTGCTGATTTTGGAACCGACATCTATTGACTAAAATGACTATACACTTAAAATAATGTTGATGGAGATACAATGTGACCGAAACGTTACCTCCAAAACGAAAGTGTAGAGGTGTTCAAGAAAACAAGCACTTTTAAAAATCGTGCAATTTGAAACATTAACACACCTCTCAAACGACTAGGGATATGTTGAGAATATTTGTTAAAGATTATTGCAGAAAATATGTAAATCAAGTGAGAAAGTTCTTACCGTATGTTGTCGTCGGCATCGTTATTCAGGTGTGTACGAAACGTTGTTGATGACGTAAGTTTCTTACCCTGATAAGGATCAAAGGATTTCCATTTAGGGTGAGACATGACATGTCTCAGATTTTGCTGATTTTCATTTTATAAGTTGAAATGGACCATTGGATCACAAAATAATGATTGTTTGTTATGATTTGACTTCGGTTGCCATGGTAACCGTGGCGGCCATTTTGGGCCGATTAAAATACAGTGAAAAGGGAATTATTCAAATCCCAATTTTTCAGGGGAAAACAATTCATATTCAATAGATTTTTTTATTTGCTTAATTCAATATCTCATTGACAATATTCAAAACGGTTACAACACTTTAAATATGTGTGTGATCAGTCTGAGACTATTGAAAATGTCAAGAAATAGTGCATTATTCTCTATAATCTTTGGTAAAAAAATATTACCATTTTTGCCACTTTTCTGACTCCATTTTCAGAAAATGCACCAATTACAAATACTCATCATGATATAATTACATAGATTGATGATTATTATTCAACAATTTTTAAAATCTCAATGGGGTAAGAAAAAATATGTTTAGAAAATACTGTTAAAGTTGGTTACCATGGTAATAAAACAAAAACGGCAATTTTTCGATATTTAAATATATGTATGACCATACTTCTAATATCGGCCAAGATAACAATTGTTGTCATCATATGTACCTAAAAGGATCTTTTCAACATAGTATGACCTTAGACAACTTTCAAGTCACTTCTGTTGTTCTCAAGGTCACTTAAAATTGATTTTGCTTCGAGATTTTCATATTTGAAAGCTCAATATTTAGTTGACTTTGACCTTGAGACACTGTACCCTTAAATGATTTATATGTCATTTTGAGTTTATATGATGTCTGTTAAAAATAATAATTAATGATGATTTAATTTAACCCTAAGACACACTAGTTTCGTGGAAATATTGCACAATACAGTAATGGCTTTTTTTCACAAGTTATAATTGTAACCATCTTTGACAGTGTTTTCTATAGACACCTTTTGTTACCCCATTGAGATTTTTATAAGTTTTGAATATTAATAATCAATTTATGTAATTATATTCATGAGTATTTGTGATTGGTGCATTTTCTGAAAATGGAGTCAGTAAAGTGGCAAAAATGGTAATTTTTTGCATGATTTCTTGACATATTCGATAGCCTCGTTCTGACTACACATTTATGTTTAGTCTTGAAACTGTTTTGAATATTGTCAATGGGGTATTGAGTTAAGCAAATAAAACGTTATATTGAATATGCATTGATTTTTGAATTACAAATAGAGAATTGAATATAGGCTATTTCGCAGTATGAGAAATGATAAAAAATGACCGCCTCGGTTACCCTGGCAACAGTGGTCAATCATAATAAACAGTCATAATTTTTGTGATCCAATGGTCAATTGCAACTTATGAAATGAAAATCAGCAAAATCTGAGACATGTCATGTCCCAGTTATTTTGGTGCTTAGTGATAATTGATCTTAAAACCTAAATGTGTTTGTGAGGTGTCAAATTTTCGCCATAAAACTGTATCAAACTATATAAAAATATGTCTGAAACATGCAAGGATCGTATAAGACTTAACATGTCACTAACTATACTGGTTACTGGCTCGGTCATGTGTTTCAATAACTGGTGTTCCCAATTGTGATGGGCATCCTCTCTCCCTACTATAATGTTCTGTGGCTCGGCCTTGTGTTTAAAAAAACTGTCGTCCCTCAGTGTAAATGGGACCCTTTCCCCCATAACTGTAATGGTATGTTGCTCTAACTTGTTTCATAAACTGTCGTCCCTCAGTTCGAAGGGCATCCTCTCTCTCAACTATAATGGTCTGTGGTTCGGTCTTATGTTTTATAAACTGTCGTACCTCAGTTCGAAGGGCATCCTCTCTCTCAACTATAATGGTCTATTGCTCGGCCTTGCGTTTCATAAACTGACATTCCTTGTTTAAAGTGCACCCTCTTTCCGCTATCCGGGACGCGCAAGGTTTCTCAGTGGGTCAAGCTCAAGGAATTTCTCTAGTCCCCATTAGTGATTTATTATACCAGAAAGTACTTTTCGCTAGTAAACCACTAGTGAAGGACATTAAACACGTTTACAGTTCACTATTCTTCATTCTTATAAATGGGACTTCTAAACAGCGTTAATTAGCCATGTCATAATTCTACGAGACTTCTAACGCGTTTGTTCACCTACAGATGAAACTGCGATTGTACATAGAGAACAGTTCAAGGACAGGTTGATGTTTTAAGAGTGATTGTAGATTTGAAGAATTTGATACACCCATGGATGTGTTATACGTTATAATATCTTTAATTGTAAAAAGGAAACACTAGTTACACCAACCATCTGGCAGTTTATTCATACATCTGATATTTTTCTTTTGAACTTTTGATATCTGACCACTATTACATGCCAAAATCGACAAGGCGTTCCCAAAAGATAATTAGTTTCCAATTGTTGTCTAAGTCATGTTTATTTGTTTGATATTTACACAAATAATAAAATTAAACCAAGAAAGCGGGATATTTTTTTTACACATTTTGTGAATATGTATTTGTCGGCTAGCTGAAGGCTCGACCTGATGTGAATCAAACCATACCATGATGAGATTTTATTATTACATAAATATAATTTTGCGTGTTTTTTATTGGTTTAAAAACAACTTTCGGGTTACGATAAATCGCAACAGTACTAAAACTACATAAAAATATAGAAATGTTTGTACGCTGTACGATACCGGTGCATAGTAGTCCCGCGGAATCCAATATGGACCTGGAAACTACTAGTTCAAGCCTGTTTTTCATGACTGTTCCAATGTAACTATAAATTTCAATTTTAGTGGTCATTGAAATATACTGTTAAAACGTAAGAATAATAGTGTTGATTTATTTATACTCTTCTCAATATATGAAATGTGATGAAACTGCAATTTTAGGATTATCAGCCAATTAATATCAAAATGCAGTAATTAAAAAATTATTAAGGGTAACCAGCATTACAAAATGCAAGCATCCTCTGTTTTTTCTGATCTATAGGAAGATGGTGGTTTTATTCATGTAATAAAACAAATACTGACTTTGATATACGGTTGCTATCAGAATCAAAATGTAAGCATCCTCTGTTTTCCTGATCTAGGAAGATGGTGGTTTTATTCATGTAATAAAACAAATACTGACTTTGATATAGGTCGCTATCAGGATTTCTCAGCCTTAAAAAATGTTTATTCACCGAAATGAGTGGCTCGGTGAATATTACATTTTCTCTGTTTGATAAATACTAATAGCGACCTGGGGTTTCGTAGGTTTAGAAGTCAACATTGACCGCCACTATCTTTTGGCCCTGACACAAGTGGTAACGTCTGCTTAAAAATAATTGATTTAGTATTTTAAAACCTTACCCATGCCGATTAAAAGATTGAATAAAGCAATGGTGTATGTCTTTTAAAAGTTCTTGCTTCTACAAAGGTGCGCTACAGATTCCGGACAACAAGCATGTGAAACAAACTGACTTGTAGATGGCCGACTGTGCATGGGGTTAGTTTCTTTTTCCACTTGTGTCTTTTTCTGTCCATTGTTTCTTGTTTTCTGTGGCAACCGGAGAATTTACTTTTCCTTGGTTCTGTTCATTCTGATATGCGTACCTTCCAAGAGTTTGATAATTTGTCTATGACATGATCTTTTCTAAATTTAGCTAAAATATTAATGATTGGCTCCAAGACCAACCAATCAGTCACTCGATAAAAATATGTTGAAATGAACATCTCAAATCAATCTTAACAAAGTAAGCGGCCTAATATATTTTAATATTTTCGTGGGTGTTTCCATCATAAATATTAATGTTTGTTTTATTCGTGTTTGTTCAATGTCCCTTGGATACAAATAAACAGGTAGTGAAGCAAAATACTTAATGCACCCAATAACTTTTTTCACGCTTGAACGCGGTTATTTCCTGTCTACAATAGTAAATTTTTTTTTTGCAAGTAACTCAACATACCGCTCTAAGAGGACGATATCAATTAATCGCAGGTATGAATATTTTCGGTTATTAACTATTATTACATGAATAGAATTTTGCGTGGTTTTGATTTGTCAAAAAACAACTTTCGGGTCACGATAAATCGCAACAGTACTAAAATCACATAAAATGTTTGTACGCTGCATGATTCCGCTGCATAGTAGTCAAGCGGAATCCGATATCGACCTGGTTTTTATGTTTTAGCCAATCAGAATAGCCGTCTTAATAAATTCCGTCGTCCAATCAAATCGATTGTATTAATTGTACACAATTCAATGACGTCAGCTATACATACATCGTGCGTGTAAACAACACGTCGGTTCTGCGATATATTCATTCAATTATACTCTTCTCAATATTTGAAACTGGAATTTCAGAATTATCAGCAAATTGATATCAAAATGCAGTATTAAATAAAACATATTAAGGGTAACTAACATTACAACAATTTCAAAATGTAAGCAGGCGCTCCAATAGAATATACATCCTCAGTTTTTCTGATCAATGGAGATGGTGGTTTTATTCATGTAATAAAACAATTAATGACTTTGATATACGGTCCCTATCAGGATTTATCAGCCCTCAAAATGTATATTCACCTCGCCTAGCGGCTCGGTGAATATTACATTTCTCTGGCTGATAAATCCTGATAGTGACCTATATCAAAGTCATTATTGTATAATATCGTCTTTAATAGGACACGTATCCGTCTGAGCTGACGAGAATTTAACATACACGTTTAAAAACTACTTGATATTTTTTTTTTGGTGGGGGGGTTCTTTGTTTTCTTCGTTCTTTTATATGTGTATTTGTTTATTCCATTTATCTTTTTATTTCTGTTTTTTGTCGGTTAGGGTTATAATCTACCTACCACTGCACGGATTTTATCGTGCTTAATACAAGACATCCTTTTCATAGACAGTACAACATTTTTAATACATTTTCCTTAATTATTTTAAATTATACCTTATAAAATTGCACTTATTAGCAGTCGTTGCTACATTTTTATAAAATATAACAAGAAATTCTAAAATTTTTAAGTTTTTCCTGATTACGACAATTCTTATTATTTTAACTTGTCTTCTTAGTTGATAAGTTGAGAAATCTTTTTAATATGGGAGATTTTTTACTGTACCCAAATCTCCTTGGTGTCTTATGAATATAAATATTGAAACATCTATTCGGTTCTTCCTTGTACAGGCTTTTGCTCAACTATATGAAATTATCCAACATCCATCAAATATATTCAGATGTACATGTATTACACTAAACAGCCCATAAATAAGATAAGTTTTTCATTGTGTCTTCGCCAAAGGTGGTATTTCATTACTCACTGAGGATAAAACTAGTACGTTAAATCATGTTCCTAATAACAATAACAATAAATCGGTTCATCGATCACACATGATTGGAAAACCTTGATCAAGTTTAATCGATGTGAAGGGTGGATTTTTACGTATCTATCTTATATTTTCGTACAATTAGGATAAATACGATAAAAACTAATTGATGCATGTAATTTTCTGTTTTGAAATGTGAATCATTTGATTAAATTTAGGGCGGAAGGTTTTTCAAGATTTTATGTCCGGTGAAATTAAATTTAACTCGATACAGTTAACTCCGACAGTTTTACTCGATACTTGAGACAGTACAGTTCTTCGTATGTTTTACAATGCCATGGAAGGACCATTTTAAGTTGAAAGAATTTGGACTTTCTTACAGTCGGCCACAGGATTTTGTCACTTTACAGGTAAGATAATTGTAAAAATATTTTTTTTATAATTTGTTTGACGTTTGTTTATGTAGTATAAATATAGGTTCATTTTTAGCGTAATTGAATCAATCAATTGACTTCTACAAAAATGTAAAATGTATAAATGTTTCGAGTGTTTATATTATTATTATTATTATTATTATTATTATTATTATTATTATTATTATTATTATTATTATTATTATTATTACACAATAAAATGTACAAGTAAAGATGAATAACTAAAATTTAACATTCCCATCCACTTGAGCCGATAAACCCAAATACAAAACGCACTGTAGTCAGAATTTTTCACCCAGAGTATGGTAAAAAGCATGTACCCATCACGAAAAAAACTTTAAAACTGTAAAACAGGTTATGAAATCGTTCCAGTATTCAACGTACAATATATTGAACTAAATGTTGCCCCAGAAAACCAACTAGGCTTTACATTTCAGTTATTACCTTTCATGAGTATGTAATTACCGGCTTATATCAAATATTATAAAGCGGAACACGCATGATTTAAAGTTAAATATTTTAATATTTTTGATGTGTCAAATTAATTTTTTTTTAATTTAGGGTGACTAGAGTCAGAAATGAAAGAAAAATAATTGTCTTCAAGTTAATTGTGAATAACGAGTCATTAATTTTTTGTGTTTGACTTCAAATGACTGGTATGATACAAAAGCAGGAACAATCCATTATAATGTAATAGTTTTGCCAATTACAAATGGTTATTATGATAAAAAAAATGAGCTATGGGTTTTCACCGAATATAACTGCATGTATTCTTTCATTGTAATATGGGCATATGTTAATTTTCATGTCACGATGACAGCTGATCTTTTTTATTACGTGCAATTCAGACGATAAAGAATGTATAACATGATAATAATATCACAAAGTATTACTATTATCGTATTTAAATACAGCTTATCGACTCGTGGATTGACAACTATTACATAAGTAGCTTTCTTTGCATTTTAAATATTTCAATAAAAGCGTCTCGTCGTAGGACCTGTTAAGTCTATTTCGATTTGCATAAAACATTTTTACTGCAGCTCGTATCTGTTAATAGAAACTGGCACGACTCTCGTCATCGTGTTAATGAAATTATTTTAGAAACCCGACAAGTTACGAATAATCATGAAGAGGTCATTATCCTTTTGGATAGCCTGAGCAAAAGTAACCGGACGGGCGAGACATCAACATTTTTTATTAAAAACATCTTTCTTTCACTTAAAATTTCATATATGGGGCATTACACCTATAATGCTAAATTACATAAAAATGGAGAGAAAAGTATACCTGTCCACGGATTTTTTTGGGGAAAATTACCTTAAAGTTTAAGAATGGTTTTTCTACTTTCATTTCAGTGTTGTGGTCACATTGTACCACATTACACACTTTAGGAAGTGCTTCCACTGTAAAGACATTGACTGGAAAAAAATATATTCTTGTTCTACAGTAATGCCATACCTTTCAAAATATCCAACTCTTAAGCAATAGCAGTTATAAGCAAAAGCAGAAACAAAAGAGAAAATTGGGACTATTTTTTCATCCTGCCATCTTTTGACATGCACCGGAAATTCATTACATGAATAGGATAATGACCCCTTTAAGCAAAGCCAACAGTTCCGGATTTCCACCAAAATTTTTTTTAATGTTATTTAATGATTCTGTAAATAAAATAAGCATGCAGTTTGAATATATTGCTACTCAAATAAAAATTATGACAGTTTCCAAAGATGTGGTGAATCCTTGTTTTAGCAATTTTTAACTGATAAGGACAGTAAGGGTATAATTTTTTTCTTCTGTTCAACAATTTTGGCACAACAGTCAAAATATCACCTTTTTATGACAGTACTGGTGTAATAGTTACCAAATAAGCAGAAACACATCTGATAAAAGCAACTTTTTATCAAGTGAGAGCTCATTTGAATATAGGGGGGGTTGAAAACAGTCGATTCTGTTGCTATGACGGTATGATATAAAAATTAACATTTTTCCTCACAAAAGAAAAAAACTAACTAAAAAAGCTTTTCTTAGCTGTAATGAGTGTATAAATGAACTTATTAAGTAGAAATACACCACAATGGAATTCAGGTTGAGAAGCAGAGGTCTCTTTTCTGTAGCTTAAACTTTAATAAAACTATGCACAAAGTAGAGTTTTGACTAGTTTTAAGAAAACTGACATTTAATTGTTATACAAAAAGACTCATTGGCATCTTTTCAGTCCTTTTTGCATGCCAAGTCACTGAAAAAGTAGAAAACATAGCAACTGACTAGACTGATTGGTTCAAAGTACCCAAAAGCATACTAGATTCACAGACTTTACATTAAAACGACACATTGCAAATGATGCCTACCCATGCCAAATAATTACCTAGAGGCCAGAGGAATGAATAAACACTACATATTGATTAAAATACTGCTGTATAACCTTCTTTTAAGAAACAAAATGAATACATTTAATCTTTAGTTACAATTTTCAAGGTATGATACATGTTTCTGTCTAGCAATAAGTGCTGGTACATGAAATAGGATCATGGTTTACCTTTATTTAATCAATTTTTGGTCTGAAAGGTATTATATAATACCAATAATACATTTTTATTTCATGTCACCTTAGGTTCTACCTTACTCTACTCTATAGAATTGTAAACAGTGTGCTTTTTGCAAAAATAATCACTTTTTATGATACCATAGGCCAAAAAGTCAAATTTTACTTCAGATAATGAAACAGACTATAACTATAAAACCTGAAGATATATTTTGCAGAAAAGATGTTTTCCTATAATGAGTTCTGGTACCCTTTCATAAAAAGTGCCTGACAAGTGGGATTTGTGTATTTGACCAATTTGTAAATTTTGCTCTTACAGAGGTCATTATCCTTTTGGATAGCCTGAGCAAAAGTAACCGGACGGGCGAGACATCAACATTTTTTATTAAAAACATCTTTCTTTCACTTAAAATTTCATATATGGGGCATTACACCTATAATGCTAAATTACATAAAAATGGAGAGAAAAGTATACCTGTCCACGGATTTTTTTTGGGAAAATTACCTTAAAGTTTAAGAATGGTTTTTCTACTTTCATTTCAGTGTTGTGGTCACATTGTACCACATTACACACTTTAGGAAGTGCTTCCACTGTAAAGACATTGACTGGAAAAAAATATATTCTTGTTCTACAGTAATGCCATACCTTTCAAAATATCCAACTCTTAAGCAATAGCAGTTATAAGCAAAAGCAGAAACAAAAGAGAAAATTGGGACTATTTTTTCATCCTGCCATCTTTTGACATGCACCGGAAATTCATTACATGAATAGGATAATGACCCCTGAAATTATGTACACAGTCCTCTTTAGTCCGAGAATCCTCTGCCGTCCAACGCTTCTTTTTTTCTTTTTTTGCGTGGGACCACGCAAAAAAAAAAGCGTTGGACGGCGGAGGATTCTCGGACTAAGTCCTCTTGAGTTATACTTTAGGATCGCAATACTCAGAACTTTATTTACCGCCGATTCCCTTTTATGTCAAAAAGGGTGAAATACCATAAAAATACCTATTTATTCGAGATATCAATTTTTGGGGAAGCAGGGAACCCTCAGAACTTCGAATTTCGTGATCTCGGACACAGCTTTACTATCCCTCTGTACTTTAAACTTTTGTCCTGAGATCTCTTTGACAAACCTCTGTACAATTATGTTATTTTCACATAAAATACCGCCATATATGCTATTGACACTACATGACACATATACTAGTTACGTATTACTACAAACATCTTTATAATAAAAATACTGTTATACAAACTTACACGAACAAATTCGAACACTATATATTTAGTCTTCGTAATACCACTTTTTGAATATGCCTTGCAGTTTTGGCACAACACTGGTGTTATTGCTGCAATGAACGTGAACAATAATAGTTTGAGGCTGCTCGAATCGTCACAGGGTTACCAAGTTTCACCAATACAATTAATAATTAAACGGAAATTGTTAAAGATTTTTTAGCGTAGGAAGCACAAGAATTACACACATTATGTAACAATTTAACCCTTTAACATATACTATACAACTTTAATCCAACTCATATCTCTGCAACCAAATGTCGCCAAAGCACGGCAGTGTATCCCTTCCGTACCCTGTCTTTGAATTACGATTCTTCCGTTAATGTCAGGTTTTGGTACAGATGAGTTTAAAAATTACGCGCACGTAACTGTACTCATTGCGTCATCCAATCAAAACGCCTAAACCAAAGCGTTGTTATTATTATTGATGACCAATATTAAACAATGGACAGTCTAGGATATCGCGATGTGAAAGCTGTTGGTTTACCATCAACTATTCAAAGTGAACCGTTTAGACCTGTCAATCCGTAATGCTGACTCTATTTTAAAGTTGATATTGAAACTAAAAACCCATATCAGCACTATGAATACGGTCAGCGTAAACTTAATATTGCCCTAACTCAACTAACTCAATTAAGGTTCTTGGCTGAAATTTTGAACAATAACCTGTTCAGGGTTAATATATATATGTTCCATATTGGCATTGTGGATCTGACGTGGAGATTCAATACTTCTTTTAATGTTCCACGTATACTAACATAAAAAACCAGATTATTTCAAAACCTTGAACGACCGCCAAATTACTGTCCAGTCAATCTGGAACATTGGTTCATCGTCGCCCAAAGAACAGAATTAACAAGTTTTTAAACAAGATTTTAGAATAAGTTCCCAATATGTTTAAATCATTTCTCACAGGTGCTTTTAAATATCTCAAATCATCACATCTTTTTTTCCTTTTATTTTTTTTTTTATTTCTTTAGTATTTGACATAGAGGTTGTATTTCTTTATTTCTCTTTACTTTTGATTATCTACATCTAACAAACATTACAGCGTTCTCCTTACGATATACGCATGCTCAATTAACAATGTTACAAACTGTATATTGGAGAAGACTTCATAAGTTGGTTTAACTTTAACTTGTGTCTTGTCCTATTTGCATATTTGATGAAATGAAATATGTTTAAACTTAACTTTAAAAAAAGCTAATGCTGTGATTACTGTTGAAGTTTTCGCCCTTTTTGCCAAATGCTAACATCAAGACCTTCGTTAATAAAAGAAAACCTCAATTTCTTTAGGGAAATTATTAATCGTATACATTAACCGACATGTGAACCCATTCAGAATGTTATACATGTAAGGAAAACAATTAAGAGTTAATTTATGGCATATTAAACTACAAATTAGGAAATCGTATGACTGAATAAACCTGAAGACTGTTCTGTGAAATATTGCAACACTATGCTAGAGTTGAAATCCAACTCCGACGTATTCTCCATTTTCAAATGTAGATAATTTTACCTAAATAATTGTGAGAAATATTTGTGACAAGAGGGCACATCTGACGTATATCAAACATCACAATGTGTCCTATGCCCTACCAGTGTCTTTTTTGCTTTTTGTTTTTTTTTGTTTTGTTCGAATTTAATTTAGCGCCACTTTCATCAATGTTTCAGCTATATCATGGCGTCCAGCTTTTTATTGGGGGAAGCCTGAGAAACTCCCAACCTTCTGAAGTAAAACTGGCAATCCTTGTCAGTTAAGACTGAAGTCGATAACGCCCTTCATGCAGTTAGACTCGAACCCGCAATCTCATTGTTTACAGATACTTGATCAATAGTAGAGTAAAAACTTTAACCACTAAGTTTTTCCCGAATAGTGTTCAGTTTAGCATTCAAAACTAAAAAGCTATAAAGCATAATACGTATCCTCACAAAAAGTGATACCTGTTCCTTTAATGATAAGGATAATGATAATAGATTATTTCAGATTTTCTCTATTTAAAAGTTTACAGCAATTATATTGAAAAATAGGGCTTCATTACTATTTATGACAGGGGTCCTCAATGGCAGAGTGGTTGAGGTAGTAAGTCATCTACTATTTATCTAGAGCCTTGCTGAAGGAAAGGTGTGCTCTACTATAAACTTACTGATGCTTGGCAATGACCCTCCCCAAATCGGGTATAACATTCAAATAAACAAGAACATTTATCCAAAAACTATAGGGAGATATAATGGCGGAACAAATTTAAGAGGAAGGAGGAATAAAGTCGTAGATTTGTGAGAATTTTCATATCACAACCAAAGTTTCTTTTGACAGGGTCATTTTTCACATCTTATGGTTAATTTATATGAAACTTTAAATATAATAAACGACGACATTTTATATACTTAAAAGTATATCAATGACAGGAAAATGGTATCAGTATCACGGCTTACATTTATACATATCCGTTCTTAGTATTTCAAGGACACCATATATATATATATATATATATATATATATATATATATATATATATATATATATATATATATATATATATATATATATATATATCGAAACATTTGTACTTTTTGTACTGCACTATAGGTGATTACTAGTATATATAAGACGTAATAGCTGCAATAACATATTTATTCAATTATTTCTCCAGGGCTAACTGAAATAAATAACTGAAATGAGTCCTATTAAAAATGGGAAATCAGAAATATTTCTATTAAATTCCAGCCGCTATATATTGAGTTTAGAAAACTGAAAGAAACAAATGCCATAAATGGTGTCTGGTCATGTGTCCGATATGATCTTACTCCGGATATTCGATTTTAGTACGTCTAGCCTCCTGATTGCTAGCAAAAATTACCGCTGTAAACTGAGCAATTAAGAAATGTATGTTAAACTGTTCACTTTTTTCGGTTCTTACTGATACTTTCGGTCTTATTTTGCTGCCAACTTTATGAGGTTAAAATATTAATAAAAGCGATTTTGTACTAGGTACTGAAAAATCTATTTTGTTGACTGTAACAATTCAAGATGGCGACTGGAATGCATTTCAGCAGTTTGATTACATGAATCGTTTAAATCAGTTAAAAATTAGTTTGGGTTTTCTTCACATTTTATTTCACTTTAATTAATCTGAAAACGAAATTTTCTCCTGGATATAAGATTTAAATAACCTTCTACTTCGAATTTCTAATTACAATTCCTTTGTTTTAATCAACACCAGAACTAGCTTAATCATTGTTAATATCTGTAATTTGACCTGCTGTTGATGGCTCGATAATAAATTGAATTTTATTTTCGAGAATATAAAAAAAATTATTTCCGTCCTTTTTTTATTTTTTTAATTTCCGACATTTATCAATCTTTTTTCCTGGCAATTATATATGTTACAAAATAACAGTATTCAAAAATAAGCTTAACTGTTTCACTTGACTTTAGACTTGCCACAAGTCCTTTTGAATTTTTTGCTATTAGAGAGATACACCTTTAATATCAACATTTGTTATACTATCAGCTTGTGTTTGTACTCAAGCTGATAGTATAGGAAGTGGTACACCAGCTGATAGTATAGGGAATGTTGATATTAAAGGTGTATCTCTCTAATAGCAAAAAATTCAAAGGACTTGTGGCAAGTCTACACTTGACTTTTAAAACGTTTAAAAGATATATATACCAATAATTTTATATGTTAATCAACTCACCTCGGTTTCAAATAAACAGAGCAGACCAGCGCGTCGCCGGGTGGCGGATAGGAGAGACCCTCTCGATAAAGGGTTTTAAGGTCATAATACGGAAAGCCGGTCCCGACCGACCGTAGCGGGTGACGTGTTAGGAGAGTGCCACGCTCCTTGCACTATAAAGATCCCGTTTGCAGATTTCGAAAAAGAGTAAGTGAATTGCTACAAAAGGCTACATTCTCCTCCCCTACTGAATACTCCCTACTTTTCCAATGGCAGTCAAAAGTGTGTTCCCTTATGTCCCATCTCATCCTTTTTTCCGTTGATTTATTGTTTGTTAACTTCTCGTCCTGATTATAGCTGAAATACTGCTAGCTGTACGTAAAGCAAACATCCAATCAATCAATCGTCGATTGATCAAATCAATATAGGGAGTATGAACTTACATTAAGGGAGCCACCAGAAATTTTATAACGTACACAGGAACAAAGGTGAAAAAAGTAGTAGATTTGGAACGAATTGCCTACAGACTAAAAAATACCTGAAAGAACGGACACATATACGTCTTAGTGCTGAAAAAAACATGCAACAAAGCTCAAACCACAGGCAAAGATGGTTTGGTGATTACAAAGGAGCGGAACCATCATACATGTAATCGGGATCAGTTACGTGTTCATGTGATGACACAATCTGGAGATAGAACTCGGAAGCCGATCTCCATTGTTAGAACTGAAATCGTCTTAGTGATGAAAAAACATGCAACAAAGCTCAAACCACAGTTAAAGATGGTTTGGTGATTACAAAGGAGCGGAACCATCATACATGTAATCGGGATCAGTTACGTGATCATGTGATGACACAATCTGGAGATAGAACTCGAAAGCCGATCTCCATTGTTAGAACTGAAATCGTCTTAGTGATGAAAAAACATGCAACAAAGCTCAAACCACAGTTAAAGATGGTTTGGTGATTACAAAGGAGCGGAACCATCATACATGTAATCGGGATCAGTTACGTGATCATGTGATGACACAATCTGGAGATAGAACTCGAAAGCCGATTTCCATTGTTAGAACTGAAATCCAAACTGATGATATTACGGAGTATAGATAGTTGTATGCCAAATGTCCGAAGTTAAAAAAAACAAATTTTTGGAAATGACAGAACAAATTGTCGAAAATGAAAGAAAAAATATAGCAAATGAAACGCAGCGAAATTTTAAGGAGTTTGAACACAGTAATTGGTTAACAACTGCAAACATATTTAAATTTATAATTCAATATAAAACCAGTAAAAATATCGAAAAAAATATTTTTCCTCAATTCATAAACTAACACACATATGTTATCTCAAACAGATATTTGGTTTTAAACTCCGACAGATCTTTGCTGACTAGGCGTTTGAATAAACGATCCCACATTAAACTCGTTAGTTTGAATATAACGTGGGTCAGAACCAAAATCAACACCACCCCCACCCCCCTGAACTAACTAATTTGAAAACTGAATCAAATGCAATACGACACAATTAACCATAAAATAGTTATGCAGGATATTAGGTAGGAAGCGGAAACTGTTAATGAAGGAAATATATACAAAGTTCGCTTGATTTTTCAAAGTGCTCTACTCAATGGATCAATTTCATATTTTCGATATTTTTGCAACACTGAAGGTCATACGTTATATTTTTTTCTATTTTAGTTTTATTTTAATAATAATTAGATGATAATATCAGTTTCACACCTAAATAAGGTAAAAATAATTTTCTAATAGCTGTCAGGGCCCTAGACCGCTTTTGAGAGATACAGTAGCGTGTCCCTCGCTACGGATTGGTGAAGCTAGGGTAGGTCTTGAGTTGAAAGCAAAAATAATGTGTGTCAGAAAGACTTTAAAGCTCGCTCTGTATTATTACATCATAAATACACATACAATTGTGTTTTCTTTTTCCATATAACGACAAAACAAAAGTTAACATTTAAAATCATATGAGATTTTTTCAGATAGGCGCGAGGGCGTGATATTAGTGTACAAGTGTGAGTCTTACGGCAAAAAAAAAAACCGCGAAAGTTGACAAATTTGTTTTCTTTAATGTATATTGTCTTATTTTGAAATTTTAAAATTTGTATTTTTTTTTTATTTCATGAACCAAACAAGGGAATATAATGAAAACAACTAAATTAAGAATAGCATATAATACGAAAGTTACAAATGCTAGAAGGCATTGAAATTATTTTATAACAGACAATAAAATTTTACAAAAGTGTACCAGTTTTCGACATGTTTTTATATTTATCGTTGTTATCTACTTAAGTTTTTTAACCATATATATTTGGACAATATTCATGTCGTAATACAATTATATAACACATTTCTGTCATTTCTATCAATATTCTTATATATAACTCTTTTTCTATTTTGGTAACGTATGGCAATTACATCTACAATTCAACTTTTTGCGCAGAAGGCTCGGGTGAATCCGCTGATTTCATTTACACGGAGACTGAGGAGCGTAATCAGCCATGTAAAAGTAAAAACTAAAGTTACATTTTATACAATTACTGCACTTGGAAACAGATTAATCTGAGGATTTATGGAGCAGCGAAGAATAACATGGAACGAGGGAAGTCTAGTTCATTATTGATGTACCCTGCTGAATAAAACCTCAATTGAAGTTCACGAGTAGTGTTGAACATGATAAGAAAAACGCCTATTCTGATCAATAAAAACCATGTTAAACTCTCGTGATTGATTGGTTATTGTATTTTCAAAATGGAAATATGATAGCCAATCAAATCACGCTAGTGCAATATGTTTTTTTATTAAGAGATCAAGTTTGAATATTGTTCCAGTCCGATGATTTTTTACGAAATTATGTCCATTGGAATTAGAAAATTTGTTTTTCGGACTTCTTTCCTAAACGCTAGCAGATATTGAGCTGATTTTAAGGGTTTGGACAACCATCATAAGATACAGATTAAGTTTGAATGTCGTTCAGTAGAACTCGACCGCTCTTCCAGTCATCTACTTCGGCCAGTGATACTTCATCCCTATGCCTTAGTTAGTGAATATCTAGTTAGTAGAGTAGTCATGTTTAATGCACATCGCGTCAAATACATGGAGTATAATAAAAAAACAACATTTTACTAGAATACCTGAAAAAGATGCTTTAAGATACTTCCGGCCAGCAAGTTGTGATCAATGTAAAGTTATGTGCATCTTCTTTTAAGCAGGGAAAGCTTGTCCCTGTTTTAACTATATTAATTAGCTTATAACAGATTGAATTGAACTCTGTTCTAAAAGAATAATCTTTCTCATTAAGAATTAATAAATTCAAATTATTTACTGTTTGAAGATGTACCATTATATGTATGTCTCTGCATGTACACGTTTAAAATTTAAATACAAACTTAAAATTAAAAAAATATATATATATATATATTAATATTAAAAATTACTGTCTTGACGGTCGTGAAATTTGTTTTTACATAAATACATACGAAATATAAACATAATGATAGAAATACATGTATTAATGATTCTAACATTTTATATACTTGTATAACCCAGAAATGTTATTTTATTTAACTAATCCTTAATTTTTCACTGAATGACGATTTACTTACGAATTCATATTTAAGATAAATAACTAAACATTAAATATATAGGTTGCAAAAAGATGCGATAGCTTAAATAGTTATTTTTCTTCCTACATGTTATCAGTCCTGGACAATCATTGACACACATGTATGTCAGGAAACAATTCACTGTCTTAGTGTTAAGATTTCCGTATCCTTTCCGGAATCTGTGAATTAGCAGAGCAATTGTTACTCTGTACTCTGACCGACAACATCTTGAACTTGGTTTTTCCTCCTAAATCATCCCAGACGTCAATAACAATAAATAATAAGTACCTTTTCTTAAAGTAAATGGTTTTTTTTTGTTCTTAAAGAGTACTAACGCAATTTATCGCATAAACAAAACTTGCGTATATGGTTATGATTTTACAGCCTAGGAATTCATAGTTTTATTCTTACACTAAGTTTCACAAGAGGAAACACCTTTCTGTAAATGTTAAATACTTTAATGCTCGTATTTATGAATAGTTTGCTTGAACTTCAGGGAGATTCCACGTGCTTCACACACAGCGCGACACCAGGAGAAAGTGTTTGGATTCGTTTGTTTGTTTGAATGGTGTCTAGCGCCCCTTCAAGCAATTTTAAAACTATATCATTGCGTCCATTTTTTGTTGTGGGAGGAAGCCGGAGTACTCGAAGAAAACCCTCGACATGCGGTAGGAAAACTGTTAATACTTGTCAATTACTATTGGAGTCGAGTACACCCTGCCCGCAGTGAGACTCGAACCCGCAAACTCAGTGTTGACATGCCCCGTGAACAATAGTAGATGAATAACTACTTTAACTACTGCCACCAAAGCCCATAACGTGTATGGAGGGCGCCACGCTCTTTGCACTTTAAGACATCTTTTGCGGATTTCGAAAAAAAGTTACGACCCTGTATACTCCATACTTTACATGTGGCAGACAAAATTGTGTTCCCGTTGGTCCAACCCATATCCCTTGTCCCCATTGATTTATTGTGCGTTATCTTGTTCTCGTTATGCATTCGATATATTGTCCGCTTGGTAAATAAATCAATCAATCAATCTATTAGTTCCGAAAAACGTATATCCAACCATATTAAATACAAAGGATATTCGGTTCACATCTGGGACTAGATTTATTTGAAATGAAGATGAATTGTCTTGAAAAGTTTATTAAATTTTTTTTTATTTAATTCAGCTAAAAGTTGAAAAACAATGGTGGTCTTACACCTTAAATGAATGGCATTCACATTAGAGTATAATTACATCATATAAGACGAATGGACAAAAACTTCGTTGGAAAACTTATGAAATAATATTGTAAATCAACTGCGGAGTTTTTTTGTTGTATATATCTTATCTGTTATAATAATACGCGCATCTTGGGTTTTGCCTTTATGGAAGCAATCGTTTTTTTTATTCAACTAATTTGCTGATAACAGATATATATTATATCTAAAAAATGTTGTTTTGTTCTCCACCATTTGTTATGTCTACAAATGTTGTTGTTTCTCCATTTAAATTATATAATATTTTTGCTGCTTGTATTCGCTAAATCACTTTCTGGGGTTAACTCACTTGGTGTAGCGAGAGGCTGGATGTGGTACTGTTGACTGATGCCAATATGGGTTAGGGCTATAATTTTAATTTATGCTGTGACGGGTATGGGACCTTATTAACCGGTCGTCGTCCCATCCGGTTTGATTCCCTTTTAAAAAAAGAAACCAACTCGTCTGTTAGGTGGAAGACACAGATAGTGTTCCCTCTAACGAGACGGTTATTTATACCCTTTTTCGATTTTCTCCTGATTGCCTAATCTTGTCATAAATGTTGGTACTAAAAAATTTTCTTTTATAGTTGCCGCTTAAATTAGGTTTGTCCTTTTAACCTTGTTCATTACACAATAAAACTGTCGTGTATTACCAGACTTACTTATGTAATAATTATGTACATGGTTTAGTGCCCTCCAGACTAATCTCTACATGCGGACATACAGTTTACAAACAAAAACAGTATACATTTTTAATAAACTTATATCAACAATAACAATATATATTTTGACAAAAATTTCTGACTACAATAATACTTCCCCACTCCAATTAATTTTGGAGCTCTCAAAATTTGTATTTATTAACCTAATGTATGTTAACCGTATCATGATAAAATTAAGATAACTTCATACTTTCGGCTGCTGTTATTTTTTTTTACAAAATTGACAAACTTTCATCAATATTAGTAAATAAACAAAAAAGCAGTAAAAGGTGAAATTGTTAGCTTTAGTTTTTATCTCAAATGGTTAGAATAGCTCGATTATTAGAAATTATACTTTCATATGTAACTTGTCATTTCAGGCATTTGCTTCGTTTTTCTACATGTGCTACTGTCGTCAACAAAACTGTAAGGTTCCCAATATTCATTTCGTATACAATAACGATATTAGCTGTAAAGTACATGAATTGCTTTCATTTTATTATTACTTATTAACATCTTATGCTACCGCAAGGGTTTCGCAAATGGGCTGTTAGCAATAATAATATACTATGTCTTACTTTAATTCTTCCGTCTGCTACTACGTCGTCTTGTGACTTCTACTGTTGCCCTTTGGCCTGACATTTGCTATATTGTGCAAATTTGTGTCCAGTAGATTTCTTTATAAGTTTCTATCTGTTTAAACTTGTTTAAACTAGTCTTTTGACTATTCTTAGTTCTACTACTGTTGCCCTTTGGCCTGACTTTTGCTATATCATGCAAATTTGTGTCCAGTAGATTTTTGTTTATCGTTTCTTGACTTGGGGGGGGGGGGTTTAACGTCCTACGCCGACAAACTATATAATGTCCTTGGTCGGACGGAATCGTGTTTCTATTTAAACGTAGACCTGTATTACTTGCTCTACTATACTGAGTTTCACTAATTATTACAATTATAACTTATTCCAGTTCTTATTTGGGTGTTTCACTTCTTCGTAATTGAATAAGAATAATTGGGACCTATTATTATTGCGACCTATTATAATATTATTTATCAGACATAAATCGGTAAAATATAATTACTAATAATTTGATATTATTTAACACTGAAACTGGTAATGATTCAAATGTTGCATTTTCTGTATATGTTATATCAATGTTAATATTACTGTAAAATTGACTTACGACATTATGTTTTAAAATGCTCTTAAGGGTATATTATTCTTGCTTCATTTAAGCGACTGTTTTTGATTAAATTACTAACAGTAACTAGAATGTATCCCTATCCTACCACAAAGGTTTTTGGAAAACGAGCTAAAACAATATGAAGTCTTGTAAACAGTGCAATTTGATATAGGATATATAGATTTTAAAAATTACCAAGTTCCAATTAAAAAAATGTGTTGTATATAACATTAAAATAGAAAAACAGAAGAATATGTTGATCAGGCATATTCTAAAGTTAATTTCTATAAAGTAACGTATTTAACAAAAAACTAAAATATGAAAAAAAAGAACTAACCTACTTGCAAATAGCAATTTAAATATTTATAAAAATAATGTCCATCTTTTCCTTTGTCAAACGTATCTGTCTGTATCCAAACTGAAATTGACGAATATAATCCGAAGCTCTCTTCAAAGTCACTAAAATCTTGACTGAAGCTGAAAACTCGTTGATGTTCAAATTCGGTCCCTCCTTGTTCGATGAATTTGTTACGTTAAATGATTTCTGTTTCAGTTCAAATGTATCCACAATTGCATAGTCCACCATCACCATTTATTATATCTAAAAATTTTTTTTTTGTTCTTTCTGGGGAAAACTCACTTGGTGTAGCGAGAGGCTGGATGTGGTACTATTGGCTGTTGCCAATACGGGTTAGGGCTATAATTTTAATTTATGCTGTGACGGGTATGGGACCTTATTAACCGGTCGTCGTCCCATCCGGTTTGATTCCCTTTTAAAAAAAGAAACCAACTCGTCTGTTAGGTGGAAGACACAGATAGTGTTCCCTCTAACGAGACGGTTATTTATACCCTTTTTCGATTTTCTCCTGATTGCCTAATCTTGTCATAAATGTTGGTACTAAAAAAATTTTCTTTTATAGTTGCCGCTTAAATTAGGTTTGTCCTTTTAACCTTGTTCATTACACAATAAAACTGTCGTGTATTACCAGACTTACTTATGTAATAATTATGTACATGGTTTAGTGCCCTCCAGACTAATCTCTACATGCGGACATACAGTTTACAAACAAAAACAGTATACATTTTTAATAAACTTATATCAACAATAACAATATATATTTTGACAAAAATTTCTGACTACAATATATACATAAACAAGACCTTTTTGTATCACAGATGATGTTGCTTTTATTCTGTTTTCTCTTCGTTCCAGCATGGGCCTCCAATTGTATATGTTATATGGGCAGCATTATGGTTAGCATACCACTTTATATGGATTTTATTGGAGGCGTACTGGAGCTCTACTCACTATAGTTCTCCGGGAAAATGGATTTTTTTGCTCACCAACCTGAGTTATTTAGCACTAGCGACTTTTGCTTTTATGGACTTCATTGTTTGTGTGTTTGTGTTCTGTTTACGGACAGAAATAGTACGCGGTACGTATAATTATTAACATAAATATTTGTAATTTTTTGCGCACATGCGAAAAGACATTTGTTATTGGTAAGAAATCGTAATATTTCCATAACTTCCAACAAAATGGAAATGTCCTTTTGTTCTTGTTAATATACGTGTATAACTTTTAGTTGTTATCCAGTTTGACAAATTTCATGCAAATGGCACCTTGATTCATATCGGAAGTAAAATTTATACTTAAATTGAAAATATTTTCTTGATCAAAAGAAAATTTCAGTCATTGTTTGATTGGCTAGTTGTATTGGCACAGAGCATTAAAATTATCAGGTTAAAAAAGGCATTCTATAGATCTGAATAATAAACATGCTGATTTCACCCAGTTATATAAAGAAAAACACTAGTGTAAAAATACTAGCCAATCCGACTCAACATTAAGAAGTATGAAATAGTTAAGAATGCTGATGAAGAATACAATGATTGATGGATTGATTAAATAGAAATATAAATACTATTGTATTTCCTTCATTTGTAGGCGAAGTGAAGTATTTACCTTGGTATATCAAAATACAATGGATAGCGATGAACGTATGTGCACATGCAGCCCTGCAAGTCACTGTCATTTATTGGATATTTCTTGCGCACTGTAAGTAAATCAATTTACAATCTCAACAATTTAGATGGGGTTTGAATCATCTATGCTGCTATGTCCCGATTACTGGTTTCATCGGTGGAAAAATGACGACCTCTGTATTTACGCTGGACATTTTTAGGTTACTGCTATATAGATCGCGATCGATTGAAAAGTTCGAATATATGAGGTGGTTTCATGTAAATCGATTTTGTTTCAACAGATTTTTTACATTTATGTCACCAAAGAATAAGAACTTTACTTGCAGGTTCACGCGTGTAAAACTGGTTTCACTATAGAAAAAAGCGATTAGGAGCTTAATAATTTATAATATTAATGTAAATCGGTTTTAACTGATTGCAATCGATCTTAGTGTCAGTAATCCTCCTAAGTCAGGGATTCACATCACAACCCCAGATGTGTCCATTTTTGTTTTGAATTCATTTATTTTGAAATCAAATAAAGCTGGACTAACGCCACCAGCGATAAGGGCATGTGCACTGCACAAGTAGATGATCAATTACCTAAACTACTCGGCTACTCATGTCAAAGAGTTGTAGGAATTGACATAAAAATGCCCTCGGTAACATTGAAGAAGTTAGATCCATAAAAAAGGATGCTAAAAACATTAGACAACACAAACTAAAATAAAATCTGCCCTAGTTTTGCTTCTGAACGTTTTTCTAATTATAATGATAGCATACCTCTTTAATATAAGATCTAGTAACCATCAATAGTCTAGTCAAGGTGGTAATTTAGTTTTCGTGTAATTTATTTAATCTAATATTTAAATTATTCAATAAAAGTGATATGAGTTGTTTTCTTTGTACTCGAATACAAATTTGTTGACTTTCTTGGTACGTGTACGGTTCTGTTAAAACGCATGAAAGGAAAGTGTTGGATTTCAAGTGATTTTTCGGTTAAGTAATAATTTTCAGTTAAACAATCGGAAATTTTAAAACTAATACGACATCCCGGAATTACTGGTTTTTTGTTCCGAGATGAGCTATTCAAAAAACCATTTAGATTTGCCTTTATAATGCTAGCTCACTGAATATTACATGCAAGAAGACATAAAATAACTTTGTTAATTATTTCTGTTACAATTGTATCTCCTCATTGCTGGTAATGAAGATAATAACTAAATATCCAACACAAAGGTGCATGTATAACTGTCAAAAACAAAGTACAAGACACTGCTAAACCAACAACCAAAAATATAGCAACTACGGTCCTGACTAGGTACACGCCTTTCAAAGATAATGATGGTTTTAAAAGGTTTGACTACCCCCCCCCCCCCCCCGGATTCCATTACTGTTGTGTACAATAATTATTAGTTACGATTTTACTTGAGTACTTTTGACGTCCTTAATAATGGCGTAATGGCGTGCAATCCCCACTTCAATTAAGCGACAGGTCAACTGAGTAGCGACTTGACTTAACTCGTTAGAAAGTTGGGTGAGTCATTATTAAATACAGTAAATTGGTTTATTACGTTCAAATTGGTTTGTTGCATTTAAATTCTTATGGAGGATATAACAAATTGAAGGTCACGTCTTAAGCAGGTATATTTGACCCGTTTGAGTATATATAGTATACAATTCCATAGTGTATATTTCCGTCACTTAATTTAATTACCGTTTATGAAATTGATATTATGTATGGGGAAATATAACAAGAGTTTAGTAATATAGTTTAAAGTAACAATTTTCACTGGCAATTTTTTGGACTTCCAGGTTAGTATGGCTTCCGACAATTCCATAGTGTATATTTCCGTCACTTAATTTAATTACCGTTTATGAAATTGATATTATGTATGGGGAAAATATAACAAGAGTTTAGTAATATAGTTTAAAGTAACAATTTTCAGTGGCAATTTTTGGACTTCCAGGTTAGTATGGCTTCTGACGTCGTCCAAATTCAACCAATGTTGGCCCGAATCATCGATTTTCATTGCCAACCAACCAACAGATAAAAAACATTTAACTTTTCGCAACAAGATTGTGAAAATTGCATTAAATGAAAAGTGTTTATGATACTAACATTAGAAATATATTCCTACACTACGATATTAAAGCCACTTACACACATTGAATTATCAATTGACCAAATGCTCAACATGTCTCACATTTAAAACATCTTCTTGAGTTAATTAATATCGTAACTAATTATGTTAATGTTTAAGAATCTAGACAACACATCTAACTGTACAAAAGTCCAAGTCCAACAACCCAAATTAGTGGGTAAACTATTTCAGCTATATTTAGGGCGATTTATATAGCTCGGATTAGATTTTTAAATTCATAGAAAGGAGGTGTCACTTTATTTTGACTCAGGTCGACCAGTACTTGCATTATTTCCACGCGGCAACGCTTACAGTGGATAGAAGTCTAACCTTTATTCCTGTGTCAGAGATACATAGCGTCAATGATATATTTTTTTCTTTTTCAGCAACAAAAGCATCATCCATCAATAAACATGGTATAAATCTGCTCTACATATTACTAGTGATATGTGTCTCTGCCAAACCTATCAAATTTCAACATGTCTACCAGGCAGCTCTATCTTCGTTATTCTATGTTATTGTGAACGCTATTTACTTTGGTGCCAGTGGGAATATTCTGTACCCATTCCTGGATTGGACAAAACCTACTAAAGCGTTCGGTTTGTCAATCGCATATATATTTGTTTCTACGCCATTATCATTTTTACTTTTGTTTGGTTTACATAAACTGAAGTTGTATATATATGAAAAAATATTACGTTCATTCAACAGACAGCAGACTCTCAGTGCGAAAGAAGACGAGGCATTAGAAACTATTAAATTTGAGAACGGCCATGTGTAAACAACTTGTATTCATGGTTTATGATCAACAATTTAAATATATTTAAATTTTTAGTTGTAAAATAATAAAGACAATATTGCATGTGTTTTTACGTTTGAACCATGTGCACTTCTTTTACTGTATTGCCACACTTATTACAATTTATTTTCTTTCTCTTCTTTTTTCTACAGTAGAAATATTTTTTTAAATCATCTCTGCCATATATTTATGTCTGGACTTCATAAAGCAATTTACAATACATGATTCGAATGATTATACGTGTATACTATGTATATACTTGTAATGCGGAGAGGACTTTATAAGTATGTATTAACTTGTGTCCAATCCATTTTGTTATTAACAAATAAAATATGTTTAAATTAAATGATTGAAAACACTTTTCATATAATTGATCGTCGTCAAAGAACGAATCGAAGTTTAGTTTCTTTTCAGGGTGGCACTTGTCCTGTATTTTACGTATTTTACATTATGCACAATTGTTAATCTTAGTGGTTGTTAAAAAAAACGTCTCGAGCGTTTAAATATGTCCTTGTATAATAAGTATTTGCGCACAAAATGAAAGTAATATATTCTAAACATGAACTTTGTGTTATTGTAAGCCATCTGGATTTCGAAAACAGTTGGCGTGTGGCCGCCACAAAAAGCAACTCCCTAACCTACCAAAAACGTATATTTTCATCATACGTTTCCAATTTATATGATTCTTATTTAATCCATCCTCACAAGTCAGGGTTTATGTGTCCACATGTGTCCACGAAACCCTGACTTGTGAGGATGTATTTAATCCCCCTGAAAACAAAACACAAAAAACAAAAAACAAAAACGGGAAAAAACATAAAAATATTTCTATTTAGGTTTGGTGGTGACCCTTTATTAAAGAATCAAGTAATTCTAAAGTCATGTTTTAAATATCACGGAACAATATTTTGTATTGCTCACATTTGTATTATTTTCTTAAATGTGCGGCGTATAAAAAAATTGAAGTAGAGTAAAATTTAATTTTAACCAGATTGGTCATGAACAATTTTATACAATTATTTGTGTGTATGGTATTATGTAAACCATAATGAAACTGCACATATATTATAAAGTAATGGTTTAACAAAATTAATAATATATTTAAAAATACTTTATTAGAGTCTTAATTTGGAAATATTACAAATTTATCTTTCTGCTGTGTATTAACCAACCCAAATCGTCCCAATTTGGAATATCGTGTGCTATTTAAAGAGTTTAATCTAGATTTTATTATACTTTCATTACATCACTAAAACGACCTCGATAACCTAGTTAATGTCGTTAGATAAAGATATTTTAAACTAAAAATTTACACTGGTGTTTCCATTATCAA
Source organism: Limnoperna fortunei (assembly GCA_944474755.1). NCBI lineage: Eukaryota > Metazoa > Mollusca > Bivalvia > Mytilida > Modiolidae > Limnoperna > Limnoperna fortunei. The sequence continues at coordinate 50,830,112 of OX104111.1, read as the reverse complement.
TATTATGTTAATATGAACATTAATAATTCAGTGAATTGTTTCATCATGTTGTCTTATGTATAATTATGTGTATCTATCAATTATGTTCTTTTCCTCTTTTGTTGTACAACTCTTGTTGCTCCCAGTGGGAAACTGATTTGGACATAAAAAAAGATATGTTATGCCATTAGAAAACTTAGAATTGCTTCCCTTAGATCACAGACGATTCAATTTCATTTCGTTTGGGCCTCGGTAGGCGAGTGGTTAATGTAGTTCGTCTACTACTATTGATCACTTGGTCTGTCAACACTGATGTTGCGGGTTCGAGTCTCACTGCGAGAACGGTGTGCTCGACTCCAATTTTAATTGACAAGGATTGCCAGTTTTCTTACCAAAGAATACTCCGGCTTCCTCCCCCAATAACAACTGGTTGCGATGATATAGTTAAAACTGCTGAAATTGGCGTTAAACACCATTCAAAACAACACCAAAAAAATCATTTTGTTTGTGAATACATTAACAATTATGAAAAACAAAAAATGTAAAAAAAAACAATAACAGACAATTATTCGGCTTAAAAAAATTATTATATGGTGACCTGTACAGATCTTAAATGTCAATCGCTTAAAGTCTAAAGAGTATGAAATAAAAAAATTCAACACATTGTATTAGAATTAGATTGTGTGTCGATCGTTATTGCAATTACAAGGAACAAAACAATTACACTTTTTTTATCATTTTTCTTATGTTTCATACTAGAAGTTTCAAAATTCCTCCCCATGGAAACATAAGAATGAATAGAGTAACGACATGAAGTCCTTAACATTATGAATAAGTCAAAACTTATACTTGTCAAACAAATCAGTGTTATAGTGATCTAATATGAAGCTTTATTGCCCATATGTGCAGTTTCTCAAAGACACTACATGTAATAGATACAAGCTATACATTTATGCGATGTGAACAAAAACTGCATTTTCTTCATTTTTTATATCCTTTAACAGACGATGTGGCGCTTAAATATAACAATATATAAACATTTTTAGAAAAAAATAATATATTTGTACAAACTTTACAAAATAAAAAAAACGACATGATAGTCCGAGAACCCTCTGCCGTCCAACGATTTGTTTTTAACTTTGATGGTTGCATGTGAGTCAGAGAGCTCCCCATAGACAAAACAGCGGATTTTATGACACCGGTCTGAGTCGGCACATTTCACAATCTCTCGATGTTATAAATTTTTTTGTGTGATTTAACTATATATATTTATATATATATATATCTTCTCTAGATATTTTTCTCCATTAAAATAATTCAATAAAGCTAATCTATGCCAATTTCTACTCTCATTTTCACCACTACCCGTACTTTCCGACATAAAATTAGACAAATATAATTACTTCACTTAGATCACAGAATATTCTATTTCCTAAAAACCGACACATAGGTTGCGAGGAAAATATCGGAATGTTATATCAAAGAGAAATAAAGAGAGGATTAACACTGAGACAAAGACTGCCAACATATACTGTCAGAACTCTACACTTGCTGAAGGAATTTTACACTGAAATTTCTCGTTTTTATTCTGCTAATGATGTTGATACACTGAAATAAATAAAACATACTTAATAAAACCACGAAATCTCCTAATTTTACAAAAGAAGCTCAAAATATCTTCATTATAACATGAGAACCGGATGAATAACGGCAAAATGCTCAATTACAATTTGCACGTGTTTTTTTTCTTTCCGATATTTGTTTAGCGAATTAGGCGAGATATTTTTGCAGTTATTTGAATGAACTTATAGATCACGTTTGTGTTTATGGTCTGAGACAAAATTAACAGGTTCATACTCAAAAGTTATTTCTGAATGCGCATGGGCCGGTACACTGAAAACAATTACAAAGAAACCATTCCATATTTCACTGTTTAACGAAATTTTGGTACTTGATAACAAAGTGCTAATTTACTGAACATGGGACGATCGTGTTGAACCATGCATGATCTACGTGAGGAAAAATCGTGATCACAATTTTCTAGGTGGTAATTTAAAAAAGTACATTTAACAATGTGTTATTTTCAACAAGTTAAAACTAGTCATTTGTAAATAAAGTTTCTCGTATCTTTAAATTGTTTATACAATATACAAATATAGTATAGCCTCAAGAAATTGATGAAAAGACTTTTTGTTGATTAAAAGTCAAATATTATCCCATACGTTCTTTTTTATTTAAGGATTTGCTACAAAAAATATTTTCTCCATCGAGCGATAACAAAATTTTATTAAATGTGCACAACGGAAATTGTCACAGTTTTATCGCCATCCTCCCAAGTCAGGGATTATGAGTCGGCGTTCGGTCCACAATGGTGGAGCGAACGTGTATTCATAACCCCTGACCTGGGAGGATGTGTTATCCCTCGATAGAGAAAATTTTTTTTAGTTTATAATTATAAATATAACTCAAACATTTATTTGTGTAATTTAACATATTTGAAAAAAAAGGTTCAACACACAAACTATAAGTTTACGGCGGAGTAATTTATGACGTCAAAGTGAGTGTCTCCATCCCGATGATTTCTTTTCCATTATTAGTACTACTAAGTAAAATGACCTTAAATGCACATGACATTTGAAATTAAAACGGCATGAACTTAAGACCCTGTTTAAGAAACATAATAACCAACAGCAGTATCCTCACTAGAAAATCCGCATACTATTGAATATCTAGCATAACGTATTTATTGTGACACGCCTTTCGCGCTGGAATATTTATAAACGGAAAGTCGACACGTGGATAATTACAGTCAAAACGTAATGTCTAAGAGCTTAGTTCAGAATAGTGTCCAAGTAAGCAGCTGACTAAAGTGTATCCTGGTATCTGTAATTTCAAGCTTGTTTTTTTGTAGTTGAAATATACTATGATATTATTACGTGATGATTTCTGTATTGGCCTAGTTATTGGTCCAAGGCTTGCTGTATTGGCCTGAGGCGCAGCCGAAGGACAATACAGCTGGCCAAAGACCAATAACTAGGCCAATACAGAAATCATCACGTAATGATATCTTTATAAATTAACTAGTCCAAATCTCTCAGGCCAATACAGGTTGCAATAAGGTCAATACAGGACGAACTAGGCCAATACAGGACGAATCAGGCCAATACCGATATTGGACTAGTTAATTCCGTATTGACTGGTTCAGCAAAATATATCATATTGGCAGTTTATCTGTTATTTAAGCGAATATTATAGTAGTTAATTAATATTTAGTGACATGAAATCATCAATATAGATGGATTGTGTCTTTTCTTTCCTCATCAATTGGCCCTTTACAGAATACAGTTTCAATGTTAAAAAGTCATTTAAATTTAAATTAGGAGTGAACATAAGCAATTTAAAATTTTTATTGGTCGAAAATTCTCTAGGTTCTTTATGAAGATAATCTAAATATTTTCTGTCAGACTATTTCGCTTGTAAGCCTTTATATGTTATATTAAAAGTAACGGGTATAAATATCAAAACCAGGTTTCAGAAAAATGTTCCGTTTCTAAAATCTATCCATTGATCATTCTTTAAAATTTCTAAACATTTCTGATTATTTCGGCTTAAGCGTTATGTTATTACATGTATGTCTTCAGTTTATTACCCCTGCATTGAAGGAACTATATATAGGATGTCTGAGTGTAATTGTTGTGTTTAAACTCAATATTGCTTTGTTTTTCGCTTCACTTGCTATTTAATATTTATGTTATTTCTTGAAGTCGTTATAATTTTTTACCTTTAGTTCTCCATCTACTGAAAGATGTTCTTGTTTTCTATCTCAAAGACAGTTTTTGCAGTATTTTCGGACTTTCGTACATGAACATTCAATGGGAGAGAGGGGAACAATTGTGTTCGGGTTTTTTGCTAATTTTCTGTAGTCTGTCTACCAAACTAATGAAACCACTGTTCCAAAATATCTGAAGCACATATATGATGAAAAGACTGCATATTTCACCTAGTAAGGTTTGTTTTATCAACACGTTAAAACTCAATCTATCATTTTAATATGTTGGTAATAATTTGTAATGGTTTTGTTCTTTCTCTTGGTGGTGTGAGATAGTGTTTATTGTATTATTGATCTATAACTAAACAAGACGAAATAAACAGTGTTCGGAAAAACAAGAGCTCGTCTTTAAACAGATATTGTAAGATCTGTTATGTATTGGATATTAACATCAACATCCCACTAAAGAAATATGTGTACTTTGGTTTTTGGTTTGTTTGTTGTTACTTTGGGAAGGACGGTAATTTCATAAAGAAAAATATGATCTTAAATCTGTATTGTGAAATAATATTGACCTGTTAGATTAGGTAGGGATAAACGTAAATATTTTAACATTAGTGATAGTCGCCCACTCAAACGTGACAGTCGGTGGACCAAAAAAAAAACATGAATACACAAATATATAAAAATTAATAGAATATACGGTTTACTTAATTTATATCGTGACGTATTACAAGTATTTAAAACTGTTAGATCCGGAAATTGTCATTTAGTCGAATTGTGTTGAACAAGAAAAAGTAGCCATGGCCGACGCTGCGACACCGACATGTAGAGATTATTTTAGACTAAATAACTTTGGCCTTGTGTACAGCAAACCGAAAGATTTTGTCAATTTCCAAGTAAGTAAATAATTGGTCAAATGGACGAACGATATTGTATATTTTATAGGAAAAAGTAAATTCCCTTGCTTATTTTGTATGTTAATACCTAAGTAAGAATAGATAAAATTTTGCATTTCATTACACAAAATTCGTTCAAAATTATGTTATTAAATTTAAATAGTATTAGTTCTTACACGATTTGCATTTTTAGAAATATGTTCATTTGATTGGTCGATATTACGTCCGGTAGAGGTTTTCAACGGAATTTATTTTTGATAAATGAAGTTGCAAATTTATCTTTGGATAAATGACGTTGACCTACTTTTAGTGCAACCAGTGCAAACAAAGATTTCGGCATTCAATATCTACGGCGATCAAATTTGTTACTTTTCTTGTGGTCGTTTAAAAAAAGTTATAGGTTTTTTAAGGTAAAAAGTTGTGTGTTCATTTTTATAAAAATTAAAAGATGGTTTATGGAATAACATTTGGTCCGAAAAATCAAAAAAATATTCATACGTTAGCCGTTAGGTGATCTTGGGTCAATTCCTTCTACCAAAATACACAAGAAACGTGGTATTGAGAATATTTAAGTCAAATTTTATTTCTTAAAGCAATAGTAAAGAATTGTAAGGATTAGACACCCTTTTTAATGGATTTGTCGGTATATCAACGAGAACCAACCCACTCACGAACAAAAGGGTACGTATTTCTATTGTTGATATACCGATAAATCAATAAAACGGTGTTATATCCTATAAGGGTTGCATTACAACCGATAATAATTGTGACGTCAATGTGTTTACTTAATGAGGTCTTGACAGCGAGGTGAAATGGGCCCATCTGACACTAGTATAAGTGTTTGTGTGTTTGAATGGTCTTTTAACGCCACTTTCAGAAATTTTTCAGCTATCGTGGGGTCCAGTTTTTATTGGGGGGGGGGGAAGCCAGAGTACCCGGAGAGAACCCCCGACGTGCGGTAAGAAAACTGGCAATCCTTGTCAATTAAGATTGGAGTCTAATACACCCTGCCTGCAGTGAGAATCGAACCCGCAATCTCAGTGTAGACAGACCACGTGATCAATAGTAGACGAACTACCTTAACCACTCGGCCTTCGAGGCCCCAAGTATAAGTGAAATGGAATAATACCGTACATAAAGATCAAAGGAAAATACTGCAAAATAGCATTAAACTTTTAATTCGAATGCAATATATACACCGAAGAACGCTTTCTGGCCAGGTGTGTTTGACACCAAACTTAATCAACATGGACTGCAAAGTTTTCGTTCTACAAATTTCTACAATTGTTGAGACCTAAAGAAAATTTGAAATTAAATATGTAATTCGTTAAGGAAAAATAGGAGTTTCCGTAGATAAATAACTATGCTGATCCTTTAGAAACTTACAAGATAACATTCGTATTGTTCAACATTTTAGTATGCAAGTGATCTGATAGATTTCATACATTAATAAACTTTTAGGTGATCGTTCGCATACTATTGGTCACGTGGTCTGTCAACACTGAGGTTGCGGGTTTGAGTCTCACTGCGAGCAGGGTGTACTCAACTCCAATTTTAATTGACAGGGATTGCCAGTTTTCCTACCGAAGGTCTGGGGATCTCTCCGGGTACACCGGCTTCCTCCTACAATAAAAATTGGACGCCATGATATAGATGAAAAATTGCTGAATGTGGCGCCACGAAAAACTTCATTCATTCAAACAAACAAACAAATAACTTGCGTGACGTATAGAATTTTAAGAGAAGATCAATGAGAATGATTTTTACAATTTGGTCTAAACGTGGAATTTGACTAGTTGCGGTTATAGGATTAACAGAATTATCTACTTTTAACTGGTTGTCAATAAGAGTCCAGCCAGATTAACAATAGGTGCTAATTGAACCTTTATTTCTATTTAATGTGACGCAACTTGGCCTGAGGTAAAAGATAGGAATATAAAAAAATAATCATTTAAACAATCAGATTAGGTGTGATGTTTAAAATACAATTATAATCCTTTGCTAAATAAACAATAAATAATGACGAAAAATTATGAATACTGAAATTGACATGAAATGAACAACTTTGTTTAAAATTAAATGATGGGAATAGTAAAAAATACAATTGTTAGTTCTTGATGCGTAAAATATGTGAGTCATAGGTGTTTCATTTTGTTTCCCATTGAAGTAAAATTATTTCTAATGCAACAATGTTGGGCACCAATGTAGGACAACAAGCAAAGCAAATTCATGACAACTTGAAGCTACATCAGGAAAACATACATATTTTGGACAAAATCAATAACGTATTTGTTTAAAAATGTGGTGTGTTAAAATTTATGTCAAATTTTTTTAAAAATTTGAATTTACATATTTCTAAAATAACTTAATGATCTCTTATGTACTTATTAAAACTCTCCTTAAACAAGAGAAAAATAACCACGAATGTAATAATAGGTAAACCAAGTCAAGTATATTTTGTCTAACTTAAAATCGCGTCTTTCATCAGCAAGAGCAAGAAGAACATTTTCAGTTTACTTCTTTTAAATATCTCTCGTCACCATACAACAAATATTTAATCATTTGAAGTAACTTGCTCTGTCAATCACCCATGACTTCACATTACTTCACTGGAATATTCTACTTCCGTCATACCTGAGTGATTTTCGTGAAAATGAATCAGATAGGCCTCAAAAACATGTAAATACGAAACAAACGGAATTAATGCCAAATATGAAAGATACAAAAAATGAGTGGAAATAATTATATTTCGTATTCCGTGTGCAATTTGTGATTATCGCGCGCGACGTCGTTTAAAAAAGGATAAGACGATTTTTGTAATTACATTGTGACTACAGCGTTGAATTTGTTAAAAATGGGTTGTTTCCCAAAAATGGTTATTTGGAACCAAACTTCATCATTTTGTTCACATAAAAGTGATAATTATCGATTGTGTTTTAATTAGAACATCGCAGTAATTAAACATGTCTAGTTCTTGTGGTCATTTTTGCAAACAGGAATTCAGAAGATATCATTTAACTTTGGAATACGTTAGCCCGTACGATTTCGTTACTTTTCAGGTAAGTTTTGAATATCAAAGAATTTCTTACCTGCAACATGGTTGATTTTTAATAGGTAACGGTACATTTGTTTACTTTTTATTGAAAAGGTTTTGAGAAATATTTTATTCTTCGTTATAAACAAGGTTTTGAGAAATCTTTTATTCTTCGTTATGAACAAGGTTTTCAGAAATCTTTTATTCTTCGAGAATCAGAAAAAAAACATAAATACAAATTTTTATTAAGTAATGCATTTCTCTGAAAATGACCTAAGTTATGTTTGAAGACAACATACGGATAATTTCCCGAAAGAATTCATTAAACAGAGTTAAATTTTAATTCGATTGTTACTCTCTTCATTCATTAATTTATTTATATATATTTATATAATGTATATTGCATGTTGGATAAATTTTAACAGATATGCACGTACATGCGATTCTACATGTATAATTATTTACCTTGATTTTCTGTGAAAAAAATAGTTTTTTAAGGTTTTAGTAAGTTAGTTCATTAATTAGAAACAAGGGATTATTCACGGACTTATATTGATCCGATTCATTGTTTCCGGATCATTACATTGTATAAGATGTATTAAATTTTAAATGTTCAATATCACGAATAAAATAGGTTTACACTAAAGGATTATTCATATACATATTGCTTGCAAATTATAATAAATAAACGCTGTAGGAATCCCCATATTGGTCATCGTGTACATACATCAACGTCTCATCTCCGACCCGGAACAAGCGTATCTTGTCATCAATAAATCATAATATTTATCTGAGGTGACCAGTCATACATAAAAAGTACATTATCACGCAGTAATTGATTTTGAATAATGGACATGATTTATATTGTAACAATCGTAGAAAATAAAACAACTTTTGTAGAAATGAAACACCGACGGGGATTTAGTAGTGATTAAGATGGAATTTTTAAAATTCCTTTTTCATTCTTTTAAGACCTAAATGTAAGAAATCAGAATAAAATTGAAATTTTCAAACTATGCCTAATGGAAAATAATCTTATTCAGCAATATTGCAAATATTGTACACTATGTTTTTGTAAATTTTATTTTTAGCTTTCAATGACAAATTATTATATTTCAACCAAGAGCAAATTGAATGTTATATTGTGATCTTATTGCATTTTTATGTCAACGAATATAGAAATAACTGAAGTTACATAATTGTTCTTTAAAAAAGTTCTATAAATATTACAAATATTTACTTTTACATCTTATACTAAATCTATAAGGCTCAGTTTAGCCTAGCACCCAGACAAGACTGTCAAAGTGCGTCGCCAATTTTGACACGTATTGACATATTACCAATAAAGGTTGTCTACCCAATGAAATGCTAAATACGTCTTGTTCTACTTATTTTTTTTTGAAATACGTTTCGACTTTCTTCCATGCTTAAAAACAAATAGATAATTCTGGACCAGTTATGTAATTTTGAGAAATGGGAATGTAATACAAAAAGCATATCTTGTAATACTATATGTGAGGCATCAATTTCGTTACATATATATTAGAAGAAACAGGTCCATTAAAATCCTAAGCAAAACTTTTAATGTTTCATTGTTTACAATTCCAGTATACCAATGACGTAAATATACATTAGTTTACAAAATTCGAAAAACGTTAGGTCACACATGACATCTTTGACGGATTCGCTAATTCCTTCGAAATTGATCTGTTGCTCTGATGTGAAGTAACAAAAACTAATCAACATTGTTAAAGAGCAAAACATAGAATTTGATAACGTGCCCCTAACCAAAATAATTTACACATTCGCTGACAACTTTTTTATTATCAATAATAAATATATTACTACATAACCGGAGGCTGTATGAATAATGTTTATGTCGCATTATACATAATAAAAATAAAGTCGTGTTGTGTTTCCTTAATTGTGTCTTAAATACTCCAGTTGCTATCTATAACTTAAATGTTAGTATAGTTAAAGAATTTAATTGATGTCTTGAAATTATTGCTTTATTTCGCAAACATATGTGATCCAATATGAAGATGTTTAAACCATTCAATCAAAACACACGTCAACTGTTTTCAGGATAACAAGATGATATCAATAATTAATCAAACGTAAAGTCTCCCTAACTATGAGTGGGAGAAAAAGACATTGATTTAACTCCAGATTTTACGAGGATGCATTGTAAAGTACCGTAAAACATCCCCTTGCACTATCTTCACAATCCTAAATGAGGTGTATCATCCATGAATTCCAAAGCTCAGACTAAACAGATTTACCGAAAACAATTAAGTTAATTAGTAAAAGTCGTTGCCACGATGCTGATTATTTAGTTATATAAGACAGAACAAACCTGCATTTTATAAACTTCTTCCATTCTAAAAACGAAAGATGTTTTGGGTCTTTTATGGCAATATGGATTTTGGCTTTGATTGTAGTGATGTATTCAAGTCAAGTTTATCCTATCCTGGTATCTAAGAAGGCGCTCCGCTTCTTATGTATGTGGTATATTATTGCAATATCAATGTGCGCACAATACCGTTATCTTCGACTTTCATTTCTAATGAACTGCTCGGTATCTCCGATTCTTTTTTTCGCAATCGAGTTTCTTTCTATATATATAGTAAAAATTAACTAGAAATGGTAATCAATTTTAATCTATATTATTATTTCCGAAACATGTTCTTTAGATGTATTTGAATTCCAGTTTTAGTATCTGTCTATTAATAATGTTATATTCATTCTTATTGTTTGGGTTGTTGGTTTCATGAGTTTTTATTTCGTGTCTAGCTCTCACATCTCGTAAAATTGTTTTTCCCGCGTAATTATATTCCGTATGGTAACATCTGTGTCAGTTTATGAATGTTTTTATGAGTGCATAGAGTTCAATATTCCATGATTGTTTATTCCACGAAAATTTGCAACATTGTAATTCTTTTTGCACTCTCCATGCTTATACAGTACCTTATCGTTTTGAAAAACTGTCGCTTCAAAGTTTGCAAGTTTAGCAGAATTCTTCTCAGACAAACCCCGCGTTAATTGTTTCAGAAAAAGTAATTTGCTTAACTAGTATACCTCTGTAATAATAAAAAATCCCCAAACCTGAAGTTCAGATGTGAATTGAAGCCCACTTATTATATTACTAACCAAATGGTATGCACTGATAATTTACAATAACGTTATAGTAAATACAAATTTTTAGACACCCGGCAAAGTAACATTTACATATTTGTGTCATTCGTTTGTAAAGCTTATCTGCTGTTGACCACTAAGATACTTAAACAAGGGTTTGTACCTAGATGGATGTTATTAAGAAATTCTATAGTCGTCACCATGACTCAATTGATCGTTATGGGAAATTCATCGCTCAAATTCTATCGGACATTTTCGCTGGTTCATAGGTAGTCTTTCCAATTCCTGGTTTGACTATTTCATAAACATAACAATAATTACTCGACGGTTGCACCCATGGATTTTATTGGGTCGGTTTAATCACTTTCTGTTTTGTGTGTTTTTTCGTGTTCGATATGTTTGTCTAAACCGGATTTGTAATCGTCCCTTGACTATTGGACTTGTTGTTTAGTCAGTATCCTTTGCATATTCGTAAACAGCGAACCATTGCAGCTGATATATCTACCTCGGTAGATATTTATACGTTCAAGATAGATACAATAAAAATGCATACCGTTGCTAGTCATGTAACTTGTTGATTTATGTTATAAGTGACTGGCAGAGTTCTATCACTTCAGTACATCATCTTCCTATGAGGTCTATTACAAATTGCCACAATTTGAAATCAGATATAAAATACAGTCATTCGGTTTCTGTCATAATTATAAAAGTTGAAGTACGGACATGCAGTGAAATTAACTTGAAATAAGATGCGGTATACGGTATATAGACACAAACATCTTAACAGTTTTTAGGCTTAATAAGGGGTCGTGTGTATTTTCAGGGTATATTTTTATTTTTTGTCTTGATAATTAAACTAAAGGTAATTAGGAAACAAATCAAACCTCCAAACACGTCTAAATTAAACAAGTTTCCAATTTCCAATTAATTTTGCAGGAAACATGTATATTCATGCACGAGGAAACCTTTTCAACGTTGTAGCCAAACTCAAAATTTTAAATAATTGAATATGCGTTAACAATAGTGATGCCGAAAGGAACCTGGAAATAGAAATTGACGAGGTCATGTTTTTTGAAGAGCATTTTGTGTTCTCCTCTACTTACAATGTTTTCCTTATTAATTAACGAGCGTTAGCGAGTGGTAAAATATAATGAATATAATGCCTACCCATATTTAAATTATCCATAAAATTGGGGCAGCCATGAATTATTTCGATTCTGATATGAAAATATAGAAATTTTATATTTCGTGCTTACATATACTAGGTAAAAGGTTTATTTTGGCTGTTTCAATTTCCGAGATCCTTCCTTTTTCAAATTATAATATTGGTAGACAATAAAAAGGAAATATAAATTAAAACCAAACAAACATATTTATTAACAATAACAATATAATTTAACAAAAAAAAAACACAAAATTGAATGCTTCGTTACTAATCAGTCACCGTGTCTGTGACTGTATGTTGCTGTTTTTGCGTGACAAATAAAACTACTTACCGCATTTGGTCGAGCTTATCCAAAATGTTGCAAATTATTTTTTTTCAACAGTTTATCAGTATTTTGAAATTCGGTTGTGTTTTCATTTTGATGCAGTTAAAATCGAAAAATCGTTTGCAGTGGAGGCGGGAAAAGTCTCGCGGTTTGTCCGATTACCACTGAACGTCACGCAAGTAGTTGTAAACAACCCAAGGTCCCTTGAAAACACAACAGAGTTATCGATGAACATTTTTTTCTAATGGATTTTCGTAATACAAAGGTATAATATGAAATAATAAAAAAAAGTAGAGCAAAAAATTGCATGAGCACATAAGGGGTTGAAATGGCTGGAACAGCCATATTTTATTGAATATTTAAGTAGAAGTTTGTTCCCAAAGCATTTGAAAGACGTCGCATTAGAATTTGCTATCAACATTTGCCGAAGGTTTACATGAAAAACTTAACACTCTTAACTTGTATTGCAAAGATTGGAGTCTCAATGTCAATTTTAACAAAATCAAATTTGTTGTCTTCAGAATCTACTTTGGCGGACCCCGGAAGTTACAAACAACAACAATTACCACGCATGTTCTATAACCTTTTCGACGTTGCTATGCAAGCCAAATTTACCGCCGCCATTTGCACAGTTTATTCTGAATAAATAATATTTTGTTTATTTCAATTCAAGTGATTTGTATTTCTATCCAAGAAAGCCAAGGCTTCGCCGCCGGCGTTTTAGGCTTGAGAACCCGCTGAGCGAAAGAAAATATACCTTCTATTTCAAGTAGTATGTATTACTATCCAAGAATGCCAAGGCTTCGCCGCAGACGTTTGAGGCTTGAGAACCCGTGGAGCGAGTGAAAAATAGTAAAAAATAAGAAAGTTTTACTCACCCATGTTTATATCTGAAAATCATCTAAACTGGAATTATGAAGGTTTGTAATATCCTGTAATATACTAGAACATGTAAAATCCTGGTCGGTTTTTTTCTTTTTCAATGGTGGAACTTGACTTTCAACAGCCACCAAAAGTCTTATTGTTAGGATTATACCCACGTTTTATAAGGTCTACAAACGCCAAAAAGGGATCATCAGATCCTTCAATATACTTTTTCCTAACACAGTATTGGCTAAAATATGTGTCGTACAACGATTTAAAACTCTTCCGTATTTCGGTAAAGATTTTTTTAAAGCTCTCCAAGTGCTTTCAATTGTGTTTGTGTGGGCTCCAGTCTCAGGATCAACAAAATGAAGGGAATGATTGACTTTTAAATGTTCAAACCCTTCCTCTTCCAGACAATCATACGCTTTCCAATAGTCACTTATAACTGTAGTTCCTGGTTTGATATTGTCCTTAATTATGTTATTTAGTAATGTATTTTTACTTCTGTCTTCAACCGTAGAGAAGAAACACGTTTTACTGTCTCTCTCAATGCCACCAAAAACTTACCTTCTACATGCCGTCCCTTATGATATTTCCTCTTCCCAAATTAATTTCATCTATTTCAACAACAACTCCTTCCCCTCCTATTTTCTCACTATCAATTTGTAAAACAGTTGTACAAACCTCACGACAATAGTTGTACCAGTCCACTATAGTTTGGTTGCTAATAGATAGTTCGTGTTTTACAAATTCCTGGTCTACTTTGTAAATCCAAAAGTAAGTTATGCACAAAATTTTTTCTAGTGTCAGATTATGCCCTTCAAACCAAGAACCACTTCTAACTGACACTTTTTTACTGCATTTTTTGTTGCTGCATTTCCAAAAAAAACCGTCACTTGAAAATGTACTGTCTTTCCTTAAACCAAAGTGTCCGTGGTTACAATTTTTACAAATCTCTCCGGCTAAATAAAAATTAATCCAATTCTTATGCAACATTGAATTATTTTTTCACTACTTTCACACAACTGGAATAAATCTTTCAATTTTAGCGGCATGAACACGTGTAAATATTTACAAACACGGCACAGCTGATTTTATGGTTAGCTGCTCATTACGTCATACGATGACGCTCATTCATGAATATTCATGAGTTGAGGTCAAAATACTGATCACGTGACATACCTACCTGAGCAACGCAAATTGTCTTCTCCTTGCTTTAATAATAGCACAACTTACCTTGATTCTGGGATTCTAATTTAAAAAATCAAGTTTAAAACTTGTTTTTTAAACATAATTGTAGACGAGGAACTCGATTTTCACCATATTTTGGTCGTTTTTTTGCTTATTTTTTATTTTTTTCTTTTTGGCGGGTCTATTCTATATATACAGCACTCAACATTATTTTCCCGTACTTTTTGGGGGGTCCGCTAAAGTAGAAGTGCTCCCAAAGTGGCAGATATATCAAAGAGACATTTATATTTAGGAATACAACTCTAAAGAGTATATCCATGTATAAATATCATTTAGATAGATATGCTTAAAATGAATTATATTAGAAATCCTTAAACTTCTTTTTCAAATTACGAAAAGATTTTCTATCATACAACTGTTAAAACTACTATCCATACTTTTGAAGATGCTGTAATAATTTTTTAATTATTAAATGGGAGTGAAATATGGGAAATATTTAATTCTTCCAAATCTTTTTTTGTAGTGCACAAGAATACAACTATTTGCTGTTCTACCAGAACTTGGAAGATTTCCCCTTTATTGTAATGTAGTTAAAACATGTTACTATATTGGTACCGCTTGGAAAATTTAGACCCTAAATTCTAGTAATTACTTTAATCATATATTCAATCAAAACACTTAAACAAGAAAAAAATCTGGTATGGATCACTAGATTTTCTATTAAAATTGCTTAGTGCTGAATATCCAAATGTGAGGACTACACAATCGTGTGAATCTCTTCATAAATTGAAAAAAAACTATAAAATTTATGCTTCTTGCATTATTTACTAAAGAATGAAAACAACAAATTGATAAATTTTCAGATAGCAAACAGTAAATCTACAACCTGTATAAAACAAACTTTGGCTTAGAAAACTATCATCCTCCTAAGACTATGAGGTAGACAGAGATATAATGTTATCTAGTATCATAACTATTAATAAACATTTTGATAAAGTAAAAGTGAAACTAAAATTATCTGGCTATTAATTGTAGAAAATTCAGAATTGCATAAAGTCATAAGCACTTTTATACTTAAACATCTTCCCTGACCATACTCCGTTTATACATAATTATTAGTATTGTACAAATCTACAATACAACATACTATTTCTTCCTTATTTATTGTACACATATAATAATAATACTGTTTTGCATATTCTAATTTAGGCACCATCTTCTGTTGGCATCTGCATCAAAAGTACAAATAACTTTTAATCTACCTTTGTTCCAATTACACGGCTAGGAGAACCAAACCTTTATATATATTTAGAATTTTTGGTGCACTCTATACAGTGAGAATAACCAACCTTTGTATATATTCAGACATTTATGTATTGTTTCTAACGCTAGTCGATCCCTGTGGCAAATTGTAGTTTGGCATATCTTAATTCAGGCAACATGCCCGGTGGCAATCGCATCAAAAGTACAAATAACTTTCAATATACTTTTGGTACACTTGACACGGGTAATATAGTTAAACCTCTTATGTACATATAACTTTGGTGCATTGTCACGGGTAGGATAGCTAAACCTCATATTTATGTGTATATATTGTTTCTATAGACTGAAATTCTTGTGGCAAATGTTTGACCTTATGCCTTGATCACACGAGGAATTGTTACCATTTCAACATATACATGTACTTCTTATCAACCACACATGCTATTTAAATAATTGGTAAAAATGTATATTGTATTAATTTAAGTATTTAAAATATAATGGTAAATATGTACACGATCAAAAATACTCGCTATCCTACAATAAAATCCTTTGTGGTAATCTTATAAGATGATCTGTATTTTACTTTATGCCACTTTAGTCATAAAGTACTTCTAGTACAACCGTGGTGAATTTCTAAAAGACTTAATTAAAAAGCAAAAGATAATACTTCAGTTATCTTTTATACAATGCTGAATTTAAATATTACCAAACTGGAGCTTCAAGAAGAGAATACAATAGGTGTGGTCAACAAGTTCCTAGCGTAAAAAGAGTTTTTTTACCTATATTTGTTTAGGTTTCTCTGTTATTTAGATAACAATATTTAAAGTGATTCCATGAATGTAACCTGAAGTATGTAACCTTTACAAACTTCTAAATCCGACCAGTAATGAAGACCCAAATTTAAAGACTAACGGCTTGATTAATATCTTTCGTTATACATTCAAAGAGCGATTTCACATATAGGGAAAGATCTAAATAATAATAAACATAGGTATTTTGATCTATAAGTAACAGTTAATCGTTGTTACCATAACAAAGCTGGAGGTCAATTGATGAGTTTGACCTTGATCTTTTACAATGTGACCTTAGTCAAGACAACTAATGATTCGTGCATTTCAAGCATTAAAGAATTCTTTAAATGTTCATAAAAGAAATGGTGAAAACATTAAGATCTTACATAGTCGACTCTGAATAGTTTTTATCTGTTGAATTTTGGTTTTGACGATCATAATATTACATGTATCTTTCTTACATACACTGCAGAATAGCTATACAAAAAGCTACAAAATAATCCAAAGTTAAGCAAAGAAGGTCTTTTTATTTGAAACATATAACTTTTACAACAGTTGATGTCTAGCAAAATATTTTAATTTACTTTAATACAGCATTTGTTCAACGATAGTATTTCTGTTCAATCTTGGACTGATACACAGTCTCATTATATAATCGCCTTTTTGTTTCAGTGCGGCTTTCATAAACTGTATGTGTTCTGGCGTATATTTTGGGCTGTATATCACTTTATATGGATCATCTTGACAGGAGTCTACAGCTACCAATGGGCTGGTCCCGATCCCGCACAACAGGTTAAATGGTTCATTTATCTTACAGACTGGGCATACTTCGCCCTGACTCTATCAACAATAATTGACGCGATATGCGTCATCTATATCAGTGTTAAGAAAGACGATATTTTGCAAGGTACGTTTTTTTATAATAACTTATTAGTTGTTATAACTTTGGTTGCAAATACAAATTACATATATACAAAACATCAAACCAAAATAAACAAAATACATTGAACTTCTGTCCAATGAGAATACTTGCTTCGCAAAATGATAGATTGCTTTAAAAAGCTTCCTAATATGTCATTAGTTCAGGTTGAGGAATAAGAATAAACTTCAACTTATCCACTGCTTGATCTTGCACAAAAGCTGGTTTAAGATCATTTATATTCAAAAAGAATTCCTTTCTAATAGTTTTTTTACAACATAGGAAAAAATAATACTCATCATCTATTTCTTTTAAATCACACAATTTACAGATTCTTTTATTTCTTGGAATATTTTTATATCTCCCAGTTTCTATTGCTAGATTATGATCACTGACCCTAAATTTTGATATTAGTCCTACTTTAAAGTTTGAAGAAAATTGCAAATAGTCTTCACACTTGATTTCTTTTTTTTCAAATTACTATAAAGAAAGAGTTTAGAACTATCATTTAATGATTTAAGTTTATTCAAAAATCTGTTATTATACTTCTCTTGTATTACTGTATTAAAATATTTCTGCAAAAAGCATTTACCCTTTTTAAAAGGTTTCACGCAATTTCCTTTGTAGTAAATAACATTCCCTATAAAATTGTATTCTTTAACTTTTTCCAAAGGATGATTAATATAATAAAGAGTAGGAGTGACTGTAGAGGTATTTTGAAAGTTCAAAACTTGTGTTTTTTAATATTTAAATTAATTGCCAATCAAAGCAACACTGTTCTAAGTTATTTAATGCATTCTGAAGGCCACTATAAATGTAGGAAAGACTGACAACGTCATCCGCAAAACTTAGACTTGTAACTTTAAGCTGGTGAAGTACTAGAGGGCTATATCCGTTATCAAATATTTTATGTAAATCATTAATAAAGTAATTGAATAAAATGGGACTTATACTATCCCCTTGTTTTTCTACCCTTTCTAAATCAAAGAATTCAGAAACTTTATTTTCAATTTTAACAGCAGAATGGCTCAGACTTTACATGTCTTTTATGATATTAAATGTTTTTCCCCCACACCATTTAACATAAATATGAATATTAAACCTTTATGCCATAAAGAGTCAAAAGCCTTGCGTAAATCCACAAAGCAAGCATATATCTTGGTTTTCTTTTTATTTGAGTATTAAAGTTATTAAAGTTTTTTAAGACAAATATACTATCTGTAGTCCTATGATTATTTCTAGATACAAACTGTTGGTCTGAATTTTTCATAATGATGAACGTGTATTGTTAAATATTACACTAAACAGTTTAGACAGACAATAGAGATATTCCCCTATAGTTATTAAGATCATCGTCATCCCCAGATTTAAATATAAGTTTAATAAATAATTTTCTCCATTGTTTGGGATATTTGCCACTTTCGTGCATTAAATTAAACAGTTTATTTATAGCTTTACAAGTTATTATACTACTATGTTTAATAAATTCATTGGATATACAATCAGGTACTGTTGATTTATTAAGTTTATGTTTACTTATACTTTCTTTAACTTCTTTAATAGTAAATGGTTTATCTGTTTGGTTATTTTCTTGCAACATGTTTTCATGGTTCTCTATAAACTTTCCTATTCTTGAATACAAAGTTTCATTTATTTTATCTGGCTTTCCTTGGGATTAAACTTGTTGCTTGAGTCCATTCCAATCTAATGGAAGATCTGACTGTTTATTATCATTATTTAAGGTTTTTAGAGAATTTTACACTTGCCAATACTGTTTTGATCAGTTTCTTTCCAATTTATCAGGTGGTCAAACATTTTTCTTTTAACGATATTTTAACCAGTTTTTAAGGGCACTTGCTTGATTAAAAAATGTCGTCTTAGTTTATAGATTCTATGATTGGGTTTTCGTCAATTGCCCAAGATCAACCACCGTTCTTTTAAGGTCTTCAATTTCTATATCCGACCAAGGTTTTTTTAGATTTTGTTTGTTTGTATTACTTTACATGACTCTTTAAGCAATTTTTTCAAAACTATTGGTCAGCTGTTTAGTTGCAGCATCAATATCATTGCCAAATTCAGTATTTTTATATAAAATTATATAATGAACAGTATCATCTTCAAATAACATATTGAGCATCCTACTTTTTGAAGTCAAGTCCCATTTAAAGTGAGAGGGCATTTAAAATGTACTGAAATTTGTGAATGATCAGATAAATAAGTTGGGTCACTAACTTTGAAAGAAATAATAATATCTCTAATATCTTCGCTGACCAGAACATAGTAAATTGTACTTTTTGATTTGTGAAAGGTGAAATTACTTAAAAAGGTATCCTACGTATCGTCCGTGTAGTACTCGACGCTAAATTCCTACGCAATCCATATGGGTTTTGGCATTACAAACATCACTTTAAATGACATATTTTTGCATACAAGCTTTTATATTGGTTTACAATTATAATAACCTTATATTATAGTAGGTATTCTTCTCTGACCTTAATTGACAAAGATTGATGCTTTTTCTGCTGAAGGTGGGAGGTTTTAACCGGGTCAACGGTAACTCAGGCTCCCTTCCCCAATAAAGATTAGATGCCTTGTCATGAATGTAAATAAACATGTACCATAAAAATAATAATTACATGTGGTAGTTTTCTTTAATAACTGTAAATTGCTGAAATATATACGAAAGCATATAATGTTACTTTTGTTTTGTGTGAATCATGGTGAGGCATTTAGCAAGGTTAGGTCGTTGTCTTTTGTAGGTGTCACAATAATATTTTTAATGGCTATTACCATATTGTATAGATATATATTATTTCTCAACTGAATATACACATTTTTCCTGATTTGTGTAAAATACTGTATTTTCCTTTTACAATTATGGTATCCGTCCTCAGTGAAATCGGGTGATTTGTTGCCATCCCCGAATTTTGTTTGTATTCCGTCTCCATGACCTTTAGGAGGCCACAAGTAAAAAAGGGAGTAATAAGCAAGTAAACGTTAGTTTTAATTTAAGAACCTTGGTGAGCACATTGACGAACGGTAGTCCAAGAAAACCTTGAAAAATATGTTTTATCTATTTAATATATTGTACTAAATAGAATGTGAAGTTTTATTGTTATATGAAATTTAACTTGCGAATGTTCCGTGTAAAAGTTTGACAAAATATTTAAGTAATTCATTTTTCTAAGTTCCAAGAGGCCTAACTCCTACAAAAAAAATCCCGTCATATTTTCCTGTTCATATGTACAATAAGACATATTATTCTTCATTCCTACCAAGTTCAATAAAATTATTATCA